>JAREIK010002991.1:1005136-1439280 GCA_029783825.1 Sapria himalayana
ATAAAAAAATAAAAAAAATAAAAAAAATAAAAAAAAAGCTGATCATATATTAGTTATTTTAATTTTATTTATAATTATCTAATTTCTAATTTTTTTTTCATTCCTAATTTTATTTATAATCATTTTTCCATATAACACAGATGATCTTGTGGAATATGTTATTAATTCATTTGTAATTAGCACAAAATTATAAGGGCTCGGTGATGATCCTTGGTGTAGTCACACATATATTGAAAACTTGTGAGTGATGCCATAAAGGCTTGTATAGATATTTTTATACATGAAATTATATAATTATAAGTATAATTATACATATAATTATATGTGTATATGCTTGAAGGGAATATTTATACATAACATTATATTCAATTATATAAATATGTATGTGTGTAGGTGTGTGTGTCTATAGGCGCACACACACACACACACACATATAGACATCTTAGCATATATAATTAGAAAAGAATTTTAAAATTCCAAAAGTGGTTTTCAAAATCTACATTATATTCAATTCTATATATATGTATGTGTGTGTGTGTGTGTGTGCGCGCGTGTGTGTGTCTATAGGCACACACACGCACGCACACACACACAAACATCTTAACATATATAATTAGAAAAGAATTTTAAAATTCCAATAGTGGTTTTCAAAATCTATTTTATATTCAATTATATAAATATGTATGTGTGTAGGTGTGTGTGTGTGTGTGTCTATAGGCACACACACACACACACACACACACACACACACACACACATAGACATCTTAACATATATAATTAGAAAATAATTTAAAAATTCCAAAAGTGATTTTCAAAATCTACATTATATTCAATTATATAAATATGTATGTGTGTAGGTGTGTGTGTGTGTGTGTGTGTCTATAGGCGCACACACACACACACATATAGACATCTTAACATATATAATTAGAAAATAATTTTAAAATTCCAAAAGTGGTTTTCAAAATCTACATTATATTCAATTATATAAATATGTGTGTGTAGGTGTGTGTGTGTGTGTGTGTGTGCGTGTCTATAGGCACACACACACACACACACATATAGACATCTTAACATATATAATTAGAAAAGAATTTTAAAATTCCAAAAGTGGTTTTCAAAATCTACATTATATTCAATTATATAAATATGTATGTGTGTAGGTGTGTGTGTGTGTGTGTGTCTATAGGCACACACACACACACACATATAGACATCTTAACATATATAATTAGAAAATAATTTTAAAATTCCAAAAGTGGTTTTCAAAATCTACATTATATTCAATTATATAAATATGTATGTGTGTAGGTGTGTGTGTGTGCGTGTGTCTATAGGCACACACACACACACACACATATAGACATCTTAACATATATAATTAGAAAAGAATTTTAAAATTCCAAAAGTGGTTTTCAAAATCTAAAACTTATATACATAGATACAGTTTAATAGCTATATATATATATATATATATAGGCTTGTAAAGATAATTTTTAAAATTTATTAAATATTTAGTCATTTTTTTTGAGTAATTTGAATTTGTGCACGTATACCAACGTAATTAACCTTTTTTGTAAATACTTTTGTATAAATTATTTTTTTTCAAAAGTTGATTCAGAAGGAGGAGCGTGGGGTCGTTCTCGTTTCCCATTGGCTCTGGCTCTGCACGTCAACCCCAAACACTCGCCTTTCGGTATCATTAGAAATTATTCGTTTCCGGGAAGAAGATCTCAGAATTGGGAGTTGGACCTTCTGCTCTGTTCCAATTCGAAGTCATCAGAAGCGAACTTTCAGAAAAATTCTGCATGAGCTGGTTGGGGAAGCCTCAGTCGTCGAATTCTAACCGCCTCATCACTCGTCTCTTGATTTTTGCTGCTCACTGCTCCCCTCTGCTCTCTCTCCATCTCCCTAAACTCCGCGATAAGACAGTACGAACCCTACCTCAATCCCTGTTCCTGCTATTAAGATCAACGGCTATTGACGACCGCGCTTCGATCTGCCGCTCATCGACGATTCATGGAGTCCAGTTCCACGAGCAACCGGCATCAGCTGACTGGAGGTCCGTGACTCTGACCTAGCCCCATCCTTCATCTTCAATCTGCCGCCGCCACCTCTAGTCTCCGAACCAGAGAGCGGATTGTATCTTGGATGCCATGAATTGTTCAATACTCTCGACGCAGCGAGTAATTTGGAATTCTATGTGTATAATCAGTTATTGTTTCGTGTAGGGATCTGTCAGGTCGATTTCCCATCAGTCATCGTGATAGGTGGCGGTATTGCCGGGGTTGCAGCTGCTCGTGCGCTTCACGATGCCTCATTTCACGTATTCGATCTACGAAATATGTCTTCCCTTCTCTGTTCATCTTCCATTCAATCCATTCTCACGATCCCTGCCTCTGAACATTCGTTCTCAGTTTATTTTGACGTTATCATTTGTGTGATGGAATGAAAATCTCTGCGCCATTGATTCTTTTCCAGGTTGTTCTGTTGGAATCACGGAATAGACTTGGAGGTCGAGTTCACACTGATTACTCACTTGGGTTTCCTGTAGACCTGGGGGCATCATGGTGCGTTTCTCTCCTAGCAAATTTTCTGCGCTCTCGACTTAATTCTACTCCTTCCAAGCGTGGATCATCTGGTTGTTGCAGGCTGCACGGTGTTTGCATGGAGAATCCATTGGCGCCCTTGATAGGCAGGCTGGGGCTGCCTCTGTACCGCACAAGTGGCGATAATTCTGTGCTGTATGACCATGATTTGGAAAGGTAACTCAGCATGTTTTTTCTTGCTTTTTTCAATGGAATGCAAGTCGTTGGCATTGCTCAATCTTGTTCAAAATAAGAACTTACCAAAAACAACCAAAAACTAAGTTTTTGGTTTCAACTTTAATGTGTGTGATATGAACATGGCATAATGTTTTGGGTTGGATGCACAACTTACCAAAAACTAACTTTAATCCATAAAATCAACAAAACTTGAAAAAAATATTGTTTTTACATTCAATTTTTGCATGGAATTTTGAATTTTGCTTCATCTCATAATCATCATCATTATTATGAAAATATAATTTTGATATAATCAGAGCTTATATTGCGTGCCCATTCTCATACAGTATGAATTTATGTTTTTTTTTTTCTATAGTTTTTTATTTCCATGTTTAATGTGCTATTACTAGGGTTGCAACTTGGGTCAGGTATGTCTGAGTAATCCAAATCCAACCTGAGAAAGAATTAGTTTTTGGTTTAAATTATTCTTTGGCTTGAGTCGGGTTCGAGTTAAAATTCTTTAATCCTAGCAAAATTTGAGCTGGGTTTGGTTTCACCTACAACCCTAGGTGCTTATGTAGCCTTATTGTTATTTATAAGCATAGTAACTCATTCTAATATTCTCTTAGCAATGTAGGTAATTTCTTATATCGACTCAGAAGATCCTAAAAGAAAATTTTGACACCTAATTTTCATTTTTTTTATTTGGGTTTTGATTTAAATTGATGAAATCGAGCTGATGCTCAGGTGGAGTTACAGTTGAGATTTGAGAGGCTAAAAGAAAATATTGACATCTTATATTTTCATAATTTTATTTCTATGTTATTTTATTATTACTATTTTTTAATTTGTTTAATTTTTTTTAAATTTTTTTAATTTTGTTAATTTTTTTTAATTTTTTTAATTTTTTAATTTTTTTAATTTTTTAAATTTTTTTATTTTATTTATTTTATATAGTTTATATAGTTCATTTAGTTCATTTAGTTCATGTAGTTCATCTGTATTATCTGTATTATTTTTTTATTTTTTTTATTTTTCTTATTTTCTTTCTTTTTCACTTTTTTCTCATTTTTCTTCCTTTTTTTTTATTTTAAGCATAGTAACTCATTCTAATATTCTCTTAGCAATGTAGGTAATTTCTTATATCGACTCAGAAGATCCTAAAAGAAAATATCGACACCTAATTTTAATTTTTTTTTATTTGGGTTTTGATTTAAATTGATGAAATCAAGCTGATGCTCAGGTGGAGTTACAGTTGAGATTTGAGAGGCTAAAAGAAAATATTGACATCTTGTATTTTCATAATTTTATTTCTATGTTATTTTATTATTACTATTTTTTAATTTGTTTAATTTTTTTTAAATTTTTTTAATTTTGTTAATTTTTTTTAATTTTTTTTAATTTTTTTAATTTTTTTAATTTTTTTATTTTTTTTTATTTTATTTATTTTATATAGTTTATATAGTTCATTTAGTTCATTTAGTTCATGTAGTTCATCTGTATTATCTGTATTATTTTTTTTATTTTTCTTATTTTCTTTCTTTTTCATTTTATTCTCATTTTTCTTTTTTTTTTTTTATTTTAAGCATAGTAACTCATTCTAATATTCTCTTAGCAATGTAGGTAATTTCTTATATCGACTCAGAAGATCCTAAAAGAAAATTTTGACACCTAATTTTCATTTTTTTTATTTGGGTTTTGATTTAAATTGATGAAATCGAGCTGATGCTCAGGTGGAGTTACAGTTGAGATTTGAGAGGCTAAAAGAAAATATTGACATCTTATATTTTCATAATTTTATTTCTATGTTATTTTATTATTACTATTTTTTAATTTGTTTAATTTTTTTTAAATTTTTTTAATTTTGTTAATTTTTTTTAATTTTTTTTAATTTTTTTAATTTTTTTAATTTTTTTAATTTTTTTTATTTTATTTATTTTATATAGTTTATATAGTTCATTTAGTTCATTTAGTTCATGTAGTTCATCTGTATTATCTGTATTATTTTTTTTATTTTTCTTATTTTCTTTCTTTTTCATTTTATTCTCATTTTTCTTTTTTTTTTTTTTATTTTAAGCATAGTAACTCATTCTAATATTCTCTTAGCAATGTAGGTAATTTCTTATATCGACTCAGAAGATCCTAAAAGAAAATTTTGACACCTAATTTTCATTTTTTTTATTTGGGTTTTGATTTAAATTGATGAAATCGAGCTGATGCTCAGGTGGAGTTACAGTTGAGATTTGAGAGGCTAAAAGAAAATATTGACATCTTATATTTTCATAATTTTATTTCCATGTTATTTTATTATTACTATTTTTTAATTTTTTTAATTTTTTTAATTTTTATTTTATTTTTATTTTATTTTATTTATTTTATATAGTTTATATAGTTCATTTAGTTCATGTAGTTCATGTAGTTCATCTGTATTATCTGTATTATTTTTTTTTTATTTTTTTTATTTTCTTTTTATTTTCTCTTTTTTCTCATTTTTCTTCCTTTTTTCTTTTTACTCTTTTTACTTTATTTTTTTTTGTTTTTTTTAAATTAATAATATAAATTTAAAACTATTGATATCTGAAATTTTAATATAATGTTAGATATCAATATTGATATTAATTTTAGATATCAAGATTAAAAAATTATTAAATTTAGATATCAATATAATATTAATATTAATAATTTTAATATTAATTTTAATATTGATGTCTAAAATTATAAATATTAAAAGATTTGAGTGGCTAAAGAAAATATTACTATTTGTATGTAAATAAATGATACATAAAATAATCATAATTGTAATATTATATAAAATAAAAACTATAAAAATATTAAACAATTAATAATATTTTAGTTTTATATTATTTATAGATTTTAATTATTTATTTTGTATTAATTTCTTTATTTTATTCCTACGAAATACCCAATCCAATTCAACTTAACCTGACTAGATTTTCATAATTTCAAATCAAGTTGAAATTTCCATTGAGTCATAACTCGAGTTGACCTCTTTTATATTTGAGTTGGGTTAAGATTGATCAAATCAATGTGAAATTCAGGCTGAGTCATACCTTGGGTTGACCTTTTTATATTCGGGTTGGGTTATAGTTTACCTTAAACCTAACCCATCTCGCCATATTTACAAATCTCGTGTGATTTTTTTATTTATTTTGATATTTTTTATTTATAGTTGTGTATGATTATCTTTTTACATGTCTATCTTATATACAATTATTTTTCCAATTCTATCCTACATAGGTGTTATTCTTTATATATTTTAATATTTATATTTTTTTTAATTTTATTTTTATAAAATTTTTTACATAAATATCCTAACACAACACACACACATTTATAATTATCTTTGTAAGATTATGTTTTATAATTGTTTTTAATTTAACAAATATTTAATTATTAATATATACATTTAACTCTCTAATTTAATCCTACATTGGTGTCATTCTTAACACACACACACACACACACACACACACACACACACACACACATGGGTGTTATTCTTTATATATTTTAATATTTATATTTTTTTAATTTTATTTTTATAAAATTTTTTACATAAATATCCTAACACACACACACACATTTATAATTATCTTTGTAAGATTATGTTTTATAATTGTTTTTAATTTAACAAATATTTAATTATTAATATATACATTTAACTCTCTAATTTAATTCTACATTGGTGTCATTCTTAATATATATATATATATAATTTTTATTTTTATTTTTTACATAATCATCCTAACACACACACACACATATTTATAATTATCTTAGTAAGATTATGTTTTTTAATTGTTTTAATTTAACAAATATATAATTATTAAAATAGGTGTCATTCTTCATATATTTTAATATTTACTTTTTATTTTAAATTTTTATTTTTTTGCATAAATATCCTAACGCACACATATACCCATATATTTACAACTATATCTTTATGATTATGTTTTTTAATTGTTTTAATTAACAAATATATAATTATCAATATATACAATTATCTCTAATTTTATCCTACATAGGTGTCATTCTTACTATATATATATTTATATATTTTTTAATTTTATTTTTTATTATTTTTTTACATAATCATCCTATCATTACATATACATATATATTATACATACATATAATATACATACATATATATATACACACGCACTCACACACGCACACAGCTATCTGTTAAAGAGATTATGTTTTATAATTGTTTAATTTAACAAATATGGATTTGTCGTATGTCTGCCAGCTATGCACTGTTTGATATGAATGGGAATCAAATTCCACAAGAAGTTGTGAGGAGAGTCGGAGAGGCATTCCAAAGCATTTTAAAAGAAGTGAGCCTCTCTCTTCCTCCGCCCGCTTCACTTTTCTTCTTTTTAAACAGTTCGCCACTTTTTTTTTCCTTCGTTTTTGCTTTCTGTTTTCCTCGTAGACGAAGAGGTTGCGAGAACGGCACGAGGAGGACATGTCAATACTCCATGCTTTCTCAATGATTTTTGAAGCAAGGCCAGAACTAAGGTCCGGTACCAGCGCATGAGCTGGCGCAGCTGTTGCTCTGCTCATCCCTTCCACCTGTTCGCTTGTTCATGTAGATCGATCAATGTGTTGTTGTTCTTGACACCAAATGTTGAGATGTACAGGCTGGAGGGCCTCTCACACATGGTGCTGCAGTGGTACTTGTGCAGGATGGAAGGCTGGTTTGCTTCTGATGCTGACACCATCTCCCTCAAGTGCTGGGATCAGGCAGGTCATCATCATCATCATCATCATCAACATCACCATCTTCATCATCTTCCCCACATGAATTCCACTGTTACTGGCATAATGTGAGGCTGAGTGTGTCGATGCAGGAAGAATTGCTCCCTGGTGGGCATGGTTTAATGGTGAGCGGCTACCTCCCTGTGATCAACACTCTTGCTGGGGGCCTCGACATTCGACTGTGCCACAGGTATATTATAAGAGCAGGCTGAGCTTTTCTCCCTCCTTCTTCCCTGGGAATTCATGCTTGGCGCCTGTGTTTCAAGGGTGGTTGATGTGGCAAGGAGTCATAATGGCGTGGAGGTTGGCGTTGATGGTGGGCCAACATTGAGGGCAGATGCAGCAGTGGTCACCATCCCTCTTGGAGTGCTCAAGTCGAAGACTGTAAGCTTTGAGCCAAGACTTCCAGATTGGAAAGAAGAAGCTGTCAGAGATCTTGGAGTTGGGATCGAGAACAAGATCGTGCTGCGCTTCAAACATGTCTTCTGGCCCAACGTGGAGTTCCTTGGAGTGGTCGCGCTCACTCCGTATGACTGTAGCTATTTCCTCAACCTCCACAAGCCAACCGGCCAGCCCATCCTGGTCTACATGCCTGCTGGGCGGCTAGCCAAGGACATTGAAAAGATGACAGACCTGGCCGCTGCCAATTTTGCTTTCTTGCAGCTCAAGAAGATCCTTCCTTCTGCAACTTCCATGGTGATTTTGCTGTTCGTCTTCTCCCTCTCTCATTCCCTCTCCTCCCCCCGCCCTCTTGCTGAATTTCTCTTTTTTGCAGGTGAAGTTTCTTGTTTCTCGCTGGGGCACAGATGCTGACTCTCTTGGCTCTTACAGCTGCGATGCAGTGGGAAAGCCACACGACCTGTACGAGAGGCTGAGGATGCCTGTTGATAACCTCTTCTTTGCAGGGGAGGCAACCAGCTCGAGCTACCCTGGCTCCATGCATGGTGCTTTCTCCACCGGACTGATGGCCGCCCAGGACTGCAGGCTGTACCTGCTGGAGCGCTGTGGCAAGTTGGACCTATTTCAGCCTGCCGTCGGAGAGCAAGCTTCTCTTTCCTCCCCCCTCCTGATTTCTCGATTCTAGCTCATCTCTCAAATTAGGGCGTTTCTCATGCAGTTGTAATATCAATTGCAAAAAATACTTAAAAAACAGAACAGATTTGTCAATAATCCTTCTATTTATGTTTCTTTTCCGTCGTCATCTTCCCCCTTGGGATCTTGCTGAGGAGCCTGCCATGAAACTTTCTTAGCTGTTTGAATGTGTTGGAAAGTATCCTGTCCACCCTATCCTCGTTCTTCTCATACAGGACTGGCAGCGAGTGCGCAGCGATAAAACCTTAATCGATTAAAAAAAAAACAACAAGCGGCGGCATCGACGTTCGCAGATTTAAAGTGGTACAGTTGATCAGGAGCAGTTAGAAAATTGCATGTTACAGGTAGCTTACCAACGTAGAGAGTAGTTAGAAAATTGCACCAGCTCCCAATGATGGCAATGGCAGATAAGCTTGCTACCACCTGTGATGGAAATGCAGGAGCAGAGGAAATGGGTCATTGTTTGGTCGAAACGATGAGGATCATGATAATAACAGACGGACATAAACAAATTGTTTAGGGTTTCCCCCACAGGACGCGTTCTGAACGAACTGCAAGGCACGGTTGATTAGGACGCCAATTGCCCTGCCGATGTTGACGAAGAACTCGTCTGGAAGAAGAAGAAGGCGAGGGGGCGCTTTCGACGAGCTCCTGCTGTTATGGTTTCACAGAGAAAACAGTAATTTGGCAGAGGCCCGCACACGAGAGCAGCGAAAATGAAAGCAAATCTGCGCACCTGTAAAGAAGATGAGAAACGTTGACGGACAAAAATTGAGCTGCCATGCCGAAAATCACGACCGAGCATACGAGAGGGAGCAGGTGGCAGTTCAAGCACTCGAAAACTATCCATATGGCTGTTGCACAGGTAAAACTGCTCGCGGAGAACTTCCTGTCCCTCCACAACAGGACATCAGCAGCTGCATCATTTCGAAAATTAAAAAAAAAATACGATGAAGCTGAAGATGACGAATTAAGAGACGATCTTACGTTTTCCACCTCCCAGGAGATGGTGGATGCTCCTTCGTCGTTTGACTTGCTGGCCGAATCCAGAAGTGACCAAGTCTGCTTGGTCCTTGAAGAGGAGAGGAAGAATTTTTTCCTTCTGATCTCTCTCTGCTAGGGTTTCTACCAGGTTGTTCAGAAGCTGCTCGGCTGAAATTCTCTCGCGCATTTTTTTAGATCTTCCACAGAACTCTCGAGGTTATACAACAGCCACTGCGCCGATTGCTGCTACACAGGCATGAAACCTTATTCAGAAAACAATAGAGAAGAAAACTCGAGTCGGAGAGCAGAATCTGCAGGATTGAGAAAATTCGAACGCTATTCACACAGTACGACCTAATCACCATCACTCTCAATAGATCTGCCTCTGCGTTACTCGTTGCGACTATTCACACGTGCAACCTCCATTATCGAGTTCTACTCGATAAAGGAGCGCAACCGTGGAAGAACGCGCTCAGACAAAAGAGAAGATCCAGCACACGATTCAAATTCAAATCTGCGCTTCGATTTCAAATCCTCACGAGCCGTGCAACAGTTGCTTGCGCAAAAAGCATGGTAGCCATGACGAAGATCGAGATCGAAGCGCCGTGAAAAATTCGATGAACAAAATCGAGATCGGCTACCGAATTTCTCTCCGCTCTGAAGCTGAAACTTACGGTTCAGTTTAGCCGGCTCTACTTTTCCTCTGCGCAAGTACAAACTCGAGGTAGACGAACGGCAGTCGGTTTTCCTCCATCGCCTTGAGTCGTGATCGTGACTCGCCTTTTGAGAAATGATTTTGATTGAATAATTTCACTGGTCGGTTTTCTTCCAAAACAGGTACCCAATCATTTTTCATCCTTCTCATTTATGAAAACAGTTGGGCATTATCGGAAATTTGGCTAAATTTGTGCTTTGGTGCACAGGTTTAGTTTTACATCATTAAAAAAAAGAGTCAACCATAAAATATTTAATTTTTGGTGTATCAAATTTTCATAATTAATTAAAATTATATCAAATTCTAAAATAATTAAGTATGGCCTACTAAATTCATCAGCCCGATTTTATTTTCCAAAATAAAAAAAAACTCAGATTTAAATAATTAAAAAATTATTGTATAAAGTTTTTCACCAGTGAGATTCTAACCTCTGTCTGCTCACTTAGAAAATAAAAACCCAATCACTCAGCCATAAAGTTATCATAATGCACAATAAAAAATTAAATATTTATTGAGAAATAAATAATATAGAAAATAGATACATAAATATATATACAGACATAATAAACATATATGTAGATATAAACATATATAAACATACACACAGCTATATAAACTCACACACACCTATATAAACACACACACACACCTATATAAACACACACACACACCTATATAAACATACCCACACATACCTATATAAACATACCCACACACACACACACACACCTATATAAACATACCCACACACACACACACCTATATAAACATACCCACACACACACACCTATATAAACATACCCACACACACACACACATGAGTATATATACAGACACTTATATGTAGATATAAACATATATAAACACACACACCTATATAAACATATATATATATACATACGCATACACATACATAAGCATATATACAGACATAATAAACATATATGTAGGTATAAACATAAGAAATCTATATAAACATACACAAACCCAATCACAGCCATAAAGTTATCACCACACCAAATGATAAATCTAAATATTTATATATACATTGATATAATTGAAAACACATAAGTATATATATAGACTTAGATATATAAACATATATGAAGATATAAACATATAATTATATACACACACCTATATAAACACACCTATATAAACACACACACACACCTATATAAACACACACACACACACACACACACAACCATGTGTAGGTATGTGCATGATTACATACATACATACATACATACATACATATACATATATATATATATATATAAACACAATTAAACACAATTATATTAGGTGTGTATATGTGTCATATATATATATATATATAGATGTGTGTGTGTGTGTGTATTAGGAGTGTATATATATGTGTCATATATATATATATAGTAATGAGCACAATAAAACAAAGAGAAGCCATGCACCAAACACAACCAAGGCGTCACAAGCAAAAAAATGGAAGCAATTTTATTACCAGAACGTGGCTGACGAGTTCACAGAGTGCTCTGGCACAAGTTTCTCCCAGCAAGAACACAAAAAACCAAAAAAAAAAAAAAAAAAAAAAAACAAAAGAAAATATACATGAAATACATGGCCATAAAAAGAAGCAGCCATTTTTTTTCTCCTCCTCGATGGGCCTTTATCTCCTCTGTTCTTCAGCTACTCTGCTCTCCCCCGTTGCAACAATGGATGCCATTTCTCTGTGCCCCGCCCGTGTACTTGGCGTGCAGATCGTTTATGCCCCATATTCTTATGGTTCGGTCGTCGCTAGCCGATGCCAGCATGTGTGGGTTAGCCGGGTTCCAACTCACCGAGTTAACGGCTCCTGAATGGCCAGCCAGGGATTCTATTAGCTCCCCTGACCCTCTGTGCCATATATACACCTGCAGATGCAGACCAGCAGCGCACTGAACAAATTAAAAAGAAAAAAAAAAAAAAACATTCTCCAGTACATGTTTGGATTAAGGCCAGGCCATTCAGCCAAGCTCTGTGTGGAAGAAGAAGAAGAAGAAGAGAGAAGAGAGAAGAGAGAAGAGAAGAATTCTTCATGCCTGTGAGTCCTCGCTCCCACTAGCCACAAAAGCCTCTTCCAGACCACCCAAACAAGACCTAATGATGAACCGCCGGCACTTATGGCCCACGTACTTAGCCACCAGGCGAACATCACCATTGATGTTCCAGAGATGGATTTCTTGGTCCAGCAGATTAACCAGCAAGAATCTGCTGTCTCTCGACAGAGAGAAGGTGGTGATGGTGTCGTCTTCCTCTATCAATCTCTCCGAGCTGTGCTCTCTGTCGAACAGCAGTATCACGCTCTCCATGCACATGCTCACGACTCTGCCATCTTTCGTCACTTCCAAATCGGAGATCTTCAGCGTCCGATGGCCCTTCAGACTCTCCGCCTCTTTCCCGTCCAAGTCCCACGAGCAGATGCCCTTGTTGTTTAGCCCGGAGAATATGCATTTCCCGTCTGGGGACCACCCGCACGAGACCAGCCCGATGCTGGCTTTCTCGTACACGCAGAGGCATTTTCCAGACATGACGTCCCACCTCCGCACGGCCTCCTCGACCCCGCACGTGAGCAGCTGCGAGTCATCCGGGCTCCAAGAAACTGACGAGACTGCGTTTTCGTGGCCTTTCAGCCTATGCTTCAAGCAAACCCTGCCATTCTCATCCACCTGAAAGAAGTTTTATGGAGGAGCAAGCAAAGATACAAAGATGATGATGATCATGTAGAGGTGTCAAACAGCCCGGCCCATTTTTTTTAGGGCACGAACGTGCTACCGTGCCCGGCCCGGCCCGGTTTAAAACATCCGGGCCCGGCATGGCCCGTAGGCACTGCAGGCCGTGCCGTGCCGAGTCGGGATCCAATCAGACCCGGCCCGCGGTATTTTTTTCGGGAGGGGCCGGGTCACGCCCACGCGTGGCCCGCGTGAAACCGGCACAGTTTAAAAATGTGCCGGGCTAGCCCAGTCACGGCCGAACCGTGCTGTGCCTCGTGCCGGGCCGGGCCGGCCCGGCTGACACCTCTATTATCATGATGATGAAATCGATACCTCACATATTATTTTGCTAGAAGACACAGAGGTCACACACACACAGTGCACAAGGCTCCGGCTTAGCGTAAAGTCCGAGTGAGATTAATATAAAAAGACAATATTGCCCCTAAAAGGTCTAAGAGACTGTTTTTAATGAGCCTTGAAAATATGAGATCTATCACTCTTGGACGAAAATACTTGTCATCGTACCAAGGCATGACCTCTATTCTATAGGCAAATTCATGATTTATTGTCATACCTCCCATATGATTTTGCTAGCAAACATAAAGGTCATCCACGGTGCACAAGGCTCCCCGCTTAGCACGAGATCTCAGAGAGATTAAAATAAGGACAGTATTATCCCTAAAAAAAAATCTGAGTGACTATGTTTGATGAGCCCTGAAAATAAGAGATCTATCACTATTGGACGAAAATACTTGTCATCGCACCAAGGCATTGCCTCTATTTTGTTAGCAAAATCATGATTTATTGTCATATGATTTTGCTAGCATTCGTAGAGATCGAACACAGTGCACAAGGCTCCCGCTTGGCACGAGGTCTGAGAGAGATTAATACAATTACAATATTACCCCTAAAAAAAATCTGAGAGACTGCGTCTGATGAGCCTCGAAAATCAAAGATCTATCACTCTTGAACGAAAATGCCTTTCATCACACCAAAGTACTCCCTCTATTTTGTTAGCAAAATCATAATTTATTGTCATACCTCCCATATGATAGCCGAGTGATCGCTTGATGAAGAAGCCAAGTATCTCCCATTGTGTGAAAATCGTAAGAACCAAACCTCGTCCGTGTGAGCCTCTAATATCTGGTCCAAAAGAAACAACAAAGAATTTTCCTCTTAGTTTTTTTTTTTTTAAATGTTGTGCATAATTAATTTATTTATTTATTTATTTATTTATTTTTTGAGCAAGATTTAAGAGGCTACAAGGAACACGATAGCTACATCCCATCTCATATATTCATGAAAGATTAGATTAAAAGTCATGTTATGTATCTAGTCGTTTGATCAACACAATTAAACTAAACAAAAATTAAATTAATTTAAACATGACAAAAACAAAAAATTAAGACATGACTATGATAAATTCTAAATGCTTTAGTATTTTTTTCATTTTTGATTTCACTTGCCAATGATTATATATCACAAGCAATTATTCTTAATTTTTTACTTCACTCTGGTAATAATATTTGACTGTGAGAATATTATATGTGTTTTCATAGTCATCAGTGACCAAGCAGAGAATATTATATCTTTGTGTTAAAACTATCTCTATAATAAAGTGTAACTGTGAGACATGTCAAAAGAAAAGCAAATCAAAATTTTTTATCCTGCTCATCAGAATCATTTGATTAAAGACCAATTCAATATGTTACAGTCAAATATATGTGTATCTAATAGAGATGAGACTCATGATTAATTTAACTATTTTATTATTTTTATTAATGATTAATTGATTATACATATTTTATATAATTATTTCTTTTTTTTTATTTTAGATCATAATTTTTTTGGGATAATTATTTAAAGAGATCCCAAAATGAAAATAATTATCAAAATTATAGATATGTGTAATTAATTTAATTATGAGTACCTTTCTAATTTGTAATAATTTTGTATGTTCCACTAACATAAAAGTACCTCATCACAAACCTACTTTAAACATAAACCAAATCTCTTGAAATGTACTTTTTTTTTTAAAAAAAGATAAGTATGAAAAATTTTGTATTGCGATAACAAAAAAAATGATAATCAATATTCAAGCGAGTGTAATGATAGTAAAAATGTAAAACCCACTATGATAGCATGTAAAGGTATAGAATGAAAAATCATAGTTCATTCATGACAATTGAATGAATAAAATATATAATCACTTAAAATACTTATGCTCCACTACAAATTAAATATTTCAAATAGTGCATACAAGTTGAATATAAACAAATTTAAAAAATAAACCTTAAAAATGAATATTATTCTTCACATAGTTAGATATGCATTAAAAAAAGAAAATACTTTCAAAAAGCATACACATTCTCGACTTGTAAACTCAAAACTATTGGATCTTCGCCTAATATTAATAAAATAATTGAAAATTATTGATATTTCCAACTATATATATATATATATATATATATATTTATATATCTATCATAGTTATTAAATTGAGATTCAAATCAAGAATAATAATACTTGATTAATTAATTGAGAATCAAAAATCGAATCGAATCGTTAATCAAATTTTTTGTAACTTATTTCTACGTTAATTAATTCATATTTTTCATATTTTGTAATTTTTTTTGATATTTTAATTTTTATTTTTGTTCTTTTTTAGTATTATATTATTATTTCACGTTAAATTCATAATACCAAAGGTTAAAATTATCTTTTTTTCATGTTAATTAATTCCTATAGATTGTATTTTTTTTGGTATTTTTATTTTTATTTTTATTACTTTTTGAGGATCTTGGTGCTTTGAGAATTAATATTAAATCAATTTATGTAAATCAATTCACGATTCAACGATTCATTCTTTGATTTATGTATATTTTTCATTGGGCCAACCCAATGAATTATAAATCATACAATTTTGATAACAATGATATAAATATGTGTGTATCTCCGTGTATGTTGTTTACTTTTTTATGCTTTGATTTTAGCATCCAACTCGTGGGTTGGCCCAATTATCTCGCCCTCTATAAGTTGTCTTTACAGAAAACTCATAACTTATCTTTACTTATACCGATGTTATTTACACGATCGACAATGTCTGAAGAATACCCTATTTGGCCTTTAGCAGGCTAGATCGAATGTTTTATCCTTTACGAAAAAATCTTATTCTAGATGTATGAGTATTTTGGACCCATTATTTTTATATTTTCAACTTGAACACACATCATTGACTAAGTTAAGAATATTTTATCATAATCATTAAAATATTTTTATCATAAAATATGAAATATTTCAGCTTTGAAAGCTTACCAAAGCTTCCTATTATATATGTCAGTCTGATTTGAGTAGAGACTCATACATTCAGAAATATGAAAACCTAAAAAAAAAAACAAGAAGAAAAAATTAGATATCTTGTTATGTTTATTAATGACTACTCGAGATATATTTAAAGATATTTCTTTCATGACAAATCAAAAATGATAATAATTTAAAATACATATCAGACTAATTTATCATATATTATATAAAATCATAAAATTATACATCACACTTCCTGCATAGACACACTCGATAATTGAAAAAAAGATTAAATATCTGATTGAGATGACTCAAAAACTCCCATTTAAAAAAAAAAAAAAACAATTGTAACAACATTATGCCTAATCAATCAAAGATTTTCTTCTGTCATTTCTCCGTGCATATCCTTCAAAATACTTCATCTTAGAGAGAGATTATTTAGCTTGTGTCCAATAATTTTTATATATTTTTATCATATCCTCACTCATTCTCCAGGAAGAGACCCGATGCCAAAACGAAAATCCCGAGTACTAAGTATGACCTCAACCATCTCCTTTAAAGAGATAGCCAAACAACAAGATCTAATGTTCCAAGTATATATTCTCATTGATACCCAAATGTAAAAATCTTCACAAAAATATTGAGTCTCTATTACTTTTCTATCTTGAGGCTGACGTATGAAAATATATTATCAATCATTTAAATGATATAACTCTTGTATTTTAATAGTATTACAAAATAATAATAAAAAATAAATACAATAAAAAACATCATATATCTTTATATAGTAGGAAAAAATAACTGAGACAGCCCACAGATCGCATGCTCTAGCCATAAAAAAAAAAAAAAACAAAAAATTGAAGGCCCAATGCATTGCATTGTTTAAGTTCAAACATAAAAAAAAAAAAATTGCTTTCTCATAGGAGCAGTCCTGGCTACACTTCACAAACGTCTCAATTTCATGCCATAGCCATGCCAGAGCAGGAATTTTAGTTCAGTCACAAAAGCTTATGGCAGATGGCAGCAAGCCTCCTGCCACTGCCAGGCATGGAAATTCCAGCACATAGAAACAGACTACATTCTAACCTGCAGTGTCTGTGAGGGGATCTGTGTTCTTCCACAATGGTGGTCCGAGTACAGCGACATCTCGTGATTCAGCGAGTTGTGAAAGACGCACGTCTCTCTCTGCAAGGTCAGGGCCTGCTCGACCAACTGCTCCAAGCGCCGCTCTGGTATCAGAACTGTCGGAGGTAGCAGCTTCTGCAATTCCCCCAGGAGTTCTGCGCGGGGCTTTGCCCAGGCACCATGCTGGTGGGAGGGGGACCCAGGTGATCTGCCTTTCGAGGGGCCCATAAGACACGAAGAGAGCTCCCTCACTCTGTCATTGTCATAGCAGAGAGTGGCAATCTCTGTCCTCAGCGTCCTCAGGGCGTCCATGACCCTGTTATGATCCAGCTGTTCTAAGAACTTCTGCTCCAAAATCAGAAAAGTTGCAGATTTAGCTACAGCTCCATCAATGGAGCTCAGATCATTCAGAGTAGCTGCGCTTGAATCCCAGTCACCATCAAGTATCTGCTGCAAAAAAGAATTAGCAGAGGAAGTTTGCAGGGGCACTCCTGATTCCTCCTCCAGATAGGCACCACTCTTTGCGTATCCAAGAGAATACAACGCCTTGGTTATTATTCTGACAAATTCATCCTTCCTGATTATTCCCTTCGAGCCGACCATCTCTTCCTCCCCCCCAGATTGCATGGTGCGAGCCATTATATCTACTGAAGAATCAACTTTCAGCTCTGCCGAATGTAGACCATTAGGAAAAACACTTAGTTCTTTGGGGAATAGCTTCATGCGCTTTGGGACTGGTTCATCATCCTTTGCACCTCCCATGAAAGGAGATCCTTAGCCCATATGTTGATGAAGCGATGACGAGGCGGCAGAGTAGCAGGGCAGAAAATGACCCGATATATAACACAGAACTCTCCTGCACGGCAGAGAAAAGGATAGCTTTTAGATTCTAAAGTTGGGAGAAATGAGAAGGCAACAGTTCAATAAAAACAAAACAAAACAAAATAAGCATCCTATCTTGCCCGACTTGACCTGATTTTTGTTTTTTTGTTGTCGAGTGCACGGGCAAGTGTCCTACGGGGTTGATAAAAATCCATTTTTTCTCCCTTAAAATTACCCGAGAAGTGCGTGGTTAGGGGTGTAACCGAGCTGAGTATTAGGCAAGCTCGGCTTGGCTTGGTTTTAAAAGAGTAGGCTCGAGCTTGTTCACGAGCCTGTTTAAGAGCTGACGAGCAGAGTATGAGGGTGCTCGGGCTCGGCTCGTTTAACTTACGAGCTTGCTCACAAGCCTATTCACGAGCCTGTTTACGAGCCTATTTATGAGCTGACGAGCTGAGTTTAAGGGTGCTCGGGCTCGACTCGTTTAACTTACAAGCCTCAAATTGATGTTCGGAAATTAAAGAAAGTGTTCATCTAAAATAGTCAGCATACAACTAAATTAAAAAGATAAGATAATAAAAGTTCAATTAACTTGATTGAAGTTCAAGAGTTAAAATATTCATCATGTTCATTTGTAGGAAAAATTTGTTGTGCATCAAGCCTTCTTCATGTTAACGAGTCTGTTCACGAGATTGGTTCACGAGCTTGTTCACGAGCTTGTTCACGAGCCTGGTTAACGAGCTTGCTCACGAGCCTGTTCACGAGCTGAGTTTGAGGATGCTCGGGCTCGGCTCATTTAACTTACGAGCCTCAAAATAATGTTCGGGCTCGGCTCATTTAACTTAATAAACGAGTTCGAGCGAGCTTCTAACAAGCTGAACGCCGAGCAGCTCACGAGTAGCTCGGCTCGGTTACAGCCCTATGTGTGGTTACACAGCCCTCATGCCACATGTGCGTGTCTGAGGTCATGCCTTGGTGCGATGCTAAGTATTTTCGTCAAAATGAGATTGGTCTCAGGTCTGAGACTTATCAGGCACGATCTCTTTGAATTTTAGATGTAAGACTGTCGAGATATTAATTTCTCTCATAATTCATGATGAATAAGAGTCTTTTGCATTGTGTACAATCTCCATGACCTCCAAATTACTTAAGATGATGGAGAGGAAGCAATGCGTGCGCCAATATATTTCCATACTCACCCACTCCAACACACATCTTGTAGAATTATTAAAAATAAAGTTAGCTACTAACTTTAATCATTAAAAATTTTAAAATTATGATTTTATTTTTTTATTTTTTATTTTTAACATGGTCACAGTTTGAAAGAGAATGCCTTGCAGTGTCAGTATATAGTTATATTCATTAGCTTTCAAACATATCTATCATAATAAGATATGCTTACATTTCTCTCGCTCTACTTTCATGGTGTTAGAGATCGGCTCATGTATCTTATGCTTACAAATGTGAAGCAAAATTTGTATATCAAACTTCTTTCTTTTATCAATATCCATTCATTTTCTTTTATAGTGATTTGAATAACAACACAATTATCTTCAAAAAAAAAAAACAAAAATATTCTACTTAATATCTTATTTTCTACTTTCTAAAAAAAACAAAAATATTCTACTTAATATCTTATTTTACAAGTATTATCAAACTCACTCGTTATCCTATCTTTTATTATTTCTATTGATGATATTAGGGTATTTAAGTCTCTTCCTATCACATAATCTCATTCACGATATTGTTAAGTCATGTTCGAAGATATAAATATCCTTATCTCCGATAAGACTTGGTAACTAGCATCCTGCGAAAAAATTTATTGCAAATAGGGTTGTAGCTAAGTACTTGTGATGAAGGCTAATTCAAATGAGATGATTGACCACCTTGAAATAATTTTTATTTCAATGAGACTTACTTAGATGTTTTGTATGAATTCCAATGATATTTTTTCTCTAGTGACCAAGATGATACTGGTATGAATTCTTATATTATTGATAACTCTCGTAGATAAAAATTAAATTAGTTAGACATGAAAAATATTATTCTTCACCATGATTTTGAGTAAAATATGTTCATGAAGTACACTCAAATATCAAGTAGTAGAATCAAACTCAATTTAGAGATTACACAAAGCATGATATGGCATAAAGTAATCATCAAAGGCTTAGTTTATGATATTTGCATTGGCAACCATATAATTTGGGTTAGATATGTGTATTTTAGATTTCTCTATATTTTTTTATATTTGCATTAAACAATATTGCTAAAACTACTATCTCATAAGATAAGTTGTTTATATCACTATCAATTGTGATAATCAAATTATTTTATTAATTTGACAGTGAATAGATGAAAGTTATATCATTGTAAAAATCAGTAATCTCACAGCCAATGGATGACGAATAGTCAATGTGTGAAACTCTTAAGTATGAATAGAGGTGTCAAGTGGGTCCGATAATCAAGACTGGGCCCACAACACATCACGATTTAGTCATGCTAGGCTTGACACAACATTGTCTAAAACCACACATAGACCATACTCATGTCAGCCCATGGCATGACTCATGCCGTGTTGTGCCCGAGCTGCATGGGCCTCATGCCAAGCACTCCAATACAAAATATAGCATGACCACATTTAAAAAAAAACAACCATTTTAAAATGACTGCTTTTTGCTGACAAGACAGTGCCCGTCACTATCCTATCGGCCAAAAATAGATAAAAATAAATAAATTTATTGATATTTTTTTTTCATCCATTAGATTATATCCAACAACTCAATGAAAAAAAAAATCTTATAGTTGTCAAATTTATGCCATAAAAAATAAAAGAATAAATAAACATTTTTTAATAAAAAAAATCTATAGCATATTGATATATTTTATCTTTCACAATTTATCTGTAATGTCTTTTTATAATTTTAATTTGATAGTATACCAAAACTATTTTGTTGATGACTATGATTTCGAGATACAATATCGATAAATAGACAAAAAATATAGTGCATTAAATCATAAGAAAACCCAACTAAGCAGATAATTTTTACACCTGAATCAGCTTCAAGTTCATTGATTATTTCATTTACCATAATAAGTGTGGAAGTAAAGACATGATGATTTAATTTCTAGCATACGTTTTTCGTTTAAGTTTTTGAATGATATTAAACTAGTTTATATTGTGCAAACCTATATTCAACTTGCTTATCATAAAATTCATAGTTCGACAAGTAGAAATAATATAATAAAATACTTAAAATTAAAAAAATAATTAATAAAGTTAAAATATATAATGAATTAGTCTCCATGACATTCGACATCAAGATTAGTCACGATAATGCTACATTCACATGCATCAACGCTCAACAGGTATTTAAAATATTAGTCATATATTCCATTTTTTTATTGCTTGAATACATGTATAGATAATATATTAAATTATATTAAAATAAATTAAAGATAAATGAGATAGAAAATATATAAAAATATATATATCCACTTTTATGAATCAAATAGAAAATAAAATAGTACTGATAAGATTCATAAATAATTAGATAACATATTTAAATATATAATAATATATAAAATAATTTTAGTAAGCCTCCAAATATGAACATAAATACCAAATTCAAAATTGATGGTTTTTCTATTTAATTAGCTATGAATAAATAATAGGATAATCCATTGAATAGAAATAAATTACCTCATTATTTAAATATTAATTACTAGTTTATCTTATGACATGATGGCAATAAAAAATTAAATATATTGAGTTGATTGAAATTATATGAATCAATATATTGTATATTATCTAAGAAAATATATAATCTATTGACCCATTTAATGCCTAACATAATATTAAAGTCTAATTTTTCTATGACTGTGTTTAATATTTAAAATAAAAAATTGACAATGCAACCACAAATAATATAAATACTATTATGCTTAAAGAACTATAAAGATTCATAAATAAGTCTTCTGGATCAAATAAAAGAACTTCTAATAAATGATGATCTAAACTATAGACTGATCATGAATATTAGATGATTGACATATTATTGTTGCTAACACTGACTACTAATGGTTGCCTTGCATTTTTAGTTTTATAATTTATTATTATAATTAATATCATGATGAAACCCAAATTGCAAAACAATTTATTTTTTTTATTAGCGGAGGTTTTTATTTATTTTCATTTATAGTACAGTACAATTTATTAAAGATACATTATTTGATAAAGTCAATGCCCATGACCCCACATTTGATGCCTAATGGCCACTAGATGTCAAATTTTAATCACACCCAATGGTCAACAACATTAGGTGGCCCCTGGCCACAAGGCTAGGGCCATTGGCTAATTGGCTCATGCCAAGTTGTCTGTTGCCATGCCCAAATACCTAAAGGTCAAGTGCTCTCACTGAAAATATAAAAACAAACAAAATATTAATACAACTAAAATATCCTATGTCAAGCTAGCATAAACAAGTTACCAATACTAAATTTGTAAAAAAATAAGATGAACTAAAGCATCTTTAGACCTTAGTAAAAATGTTTGTTGATCGTTATGCTATCTAGATATATATTATAATAACAATCTCATCTTTAATTTTTTTCTTTAAGAAGAAACAATCTATCACTATGTGTTTTGTCCATTTATAAAATATTAAATTTTATGCTATATACATCAATGTTTGACTATCATAATAAAAAATAGTAATCCACACTAAATATCTATATAAATCCTCTCACAATAAGCCTCATCTTAAGTTGATTTACCTTTCTATTTTGACTTATTTTCACAATGATACCCACCTAGAAGTGTCAAACAGAACGTTCAGGGCTGGCCTTGCCCATTTTTAGCCAGCCGAACCATGCTTCCGTGCTAGGCCAGGCATGGTTACTATACCGTGCTATGCCTGGCCCAACACGATTCTGTGGAGGTCAGCCCGGCACAGGCCCGCGGCACGAATCCGCCGGGTTCCGCCCGGTTGGGCCTAACCCTAATTTTAAAAAAAATTAGGGTTTGGCAACGCGCCGCAGCCCGCCCTCTCGCCACGATTCTTCTTCACTATCGGGGGTCAGCGAGTTTCACTCGTTGGGCTCAGCTTCTGCCCCTGAAAATGTTTCTTGGCTCGTGCCGAGATACCGTACCAACGGGCCACGGTACCATGCCGGTCCAGGCATGGCATGAGGCCCGGCTGGCCTCGACACGGTATGACACGGTTGGTGCCGCGGACAAGCACGGCATGGGCACGGGCACAAACACAAAAAATTCCCGTGCTGGGCCGGCCCAGGCACTGCCGAATCTTGCCGTGCCGGGCAGGCCCGGCCCGGTTGACACCTCTATACCCACCCACAACTACTAACATAATTTTATCCACGATCATATTACTAGTTATATGTTCTATTAGAGTGGAAGACATAATTTCTTTCATCGTGATCTAACTTTATCTTACATAAGATAGTATCTCAAAAGAATATTTTAATATCATCAAGAAAACTAATAAAAAGATAAGAATAAATAAGACAATAATACAACTATACCTACCAAATAAGGTATTAAGTACAACTCATAAATTCCTTCCTAAGTGAGATCAAAAGATCCATATTAGAGGAACTTACCACAGAATCATAAGACTACTTAATAAGCTCATCTCTTGCCTGAGCAAACTAAGTGTATCTCTCCTAATATAGTATTTAAGTCTTAGGTGATCACGTATCCTAGTTATCAATTATAAATTTGTGTTGGTGGCCTACTATGTTATTTGTGTCTTAAAAATTATATCATTACTCAAAAAATTTCTCTCTTGTAACTTAATATAATCTAAATTTATTTGTAAATATTATTGATTATTCATGAGAGTAGCATCATATTTACTACCAATATAATCACATATAGGCAACAAGTGACTCTATACTATCTGGTGATCCATGCAAGACTGCAAAAAAAAAATAATTAATTTAGATATAATATTGAAGATCATACTCTTTAAAAGTTTATTAAAAATAAGTCATAATCAAAAAATATAATATTCATACTTACTAAAATCCTACCATTATCTAATAAAAAAAAATACTTGTATTATCTTGAAGTAGAAAAGTATCTAAGGAATATATATTTCAAGGAACTATATATCAACGTATCTCATCCTTAAGGGTGATCGATAATAAAACAAACACATCAACAAAATTTAGGAGGCTTATTAAATAAAAAATTGTCTCCAAAATATAATATCTAAAAGATTATAAATAAAGAAAATTAGAATAAAATATATAATTGATAAGATAAATTATGATGAAAACTAAATCTCGCCAGAACTATTTTGGAACAAACTTTTTAAATAGAAATATAACTTATTACAATCATATATTTTTTCATCCATTCTACAACCTCATTCTCTTAGAATATGTCGACATAAAAAAAATATAATTTTATCATTCATACAATGAGTATTAAATCAATCTAATAAGTTCAAATATATTATCAATTCTCAATTTTTAATATTTTTATCAAATTTATTTTATTATATTATAAAAATCTAAAAAATTAAAAAATAATATGCAATATATATCAAAAGAAATATATTCAAGTATATATCAAGTAGTTATTATGTATCAACAAAATTTATCAAATATTATAATTATTCTCTGATCGCATTTCCACTATACCCTTATACATCTAAGCATATCAAATTAAATGAATTCATATTCAAATCAAATTAACATGTAGATAAGAAGTTCTGATGATTTTTCTTAACCAATATGTCTAACACTACAAGATTGAAATAAACTTAAGATTAGAATAAAATATTCTTATATTAATCAATAATAAGTAACCTAACTAAGAATGTACAAGTATATAATTCAAAATATTCAAATATTTAAAAAAAAATCTTATCATTGAAAAGATAACATATTATCTATCATACTCAATCCCAAATATAATATTTCTCAGTCTTCTAATCTTACAAATAAAGATTAATAAATATAAAAATAAAATCAAAATTAAATTATCTAAAAATATAACTTATAAAAAGTAAGTTAATAGGACAATAAAAAATAAACAAGACACATAAATATAATAAGAATATTTGCTAGATACTATCAAATCTAATAAATTTTAAATAATTAACATTAACTATAATAATATTTTTAACATATAAAAAAATATAAAGAATAAGATATGATTATCAGTATTATGAATATGTGATCATATGTCAATAATCTAAGAATATAAAATAATTATACAAGTAAGATAACCAGTGATACTTAAATTTGAATACCTGCTATTATCTTAGAGAAGAACTTTTCATATTGCTCTCTGCTAAATATAAATATCACTATGAATGAACTCTAAGAAAACTCATGAATGACTCTAGCAGTCAACCTATCTCGCTCAAAATTATGTAAAACTCTCGGGCTTATAAAATATCCAATAGTTATCTCTAAAATATCCTCTTATGTTAAGTATACTAAACTAAGGTTCTCTTCCATTTATCAATAAGATAATAATAAAAATTTCACTCAATTAAATTTATTTAGAAATACTAATTCTTATTTTTTTATAAATCTACCACAACCCTGGCTAGGATTTTTGCCCAAAACACCACCATGCACAACTGCACACCCAAACAAGGTTCCCACCCAAAAGGCCACCTTGCGCCACCATCATGCACCACCACACACCACCATTGTGCGGCCGTTGTTGTGCATGCATGCTTCCACCATCCCCTCATGCCTCTACTACCACCATATCGTGGTAGTAGAGCAATTTAAATTTATGTTAAGTATACTACCATCCCCTCATGCCAACTGCATGAGGGGTTATTATCATGTTAAGAAATAACACTACACAAAAATCAATATATCAAATGGCATCATATAACAACAAGAGCAATTGAAACAGCCTACACTTCAAGCCATCAAAAGTATACAAAATAAAAATAAGAAAACTATAACAATTACATCAAATGTACTTTATAAATATGATTTTACAGATTAACATGGTGGGTACATTTTTTTCATTTTTTTTAAATTATGGTGCACATCTAGACTTATTTTCATTTTATTTTTTATATTACATATTTCAATATCATATATGATAGTTATTATGAGTCATCACTTACACACACACACACACACACACTTGGATATTTTTCATTTCACTTGATCATATATCGATAAGCTAAAAACTATAATATACAGGTTAATATTATTAAAATTTATATTGTATATATATTAAAGAAAAGTATTAAATATGTTTATACACACACATAGGTCATGCAAGTCATCTCTTCTTCTCCCATTGTTTTCTTCCTCCATTTCCAAACACTTATAGATCATGCAAGTTCGCGGGTTTGGGTACACTTTTGCAGGTCATAGAACTATATGCAACTAAAAGACTCGCAGAAATACATGGTGCTTCATTTTTAAAAAGGACCCAGTCCAGCATAATCTTGCCCTACCCCAGACTGCCGCTCGACTCAGATAAATGAAGGTGATATCAGTTGCTTGCCACTTAGTCACGGGCTAACACTAGTTTCTGTTAGATAATTTCAAATGCCGAGTTTCTACCAGTTCTAGACGAGCCCAATTTACAAGAAACGAAAAGAAAAAGAGCCATGGATGGCTAGTTACTAGTAGAAGGGTTAAAGATCACAACGATCACGATCTAGCGCAGATTCAGGGAGGAGTGAGGCTCGACAATCACAGACATCAAGCAATCGAAAGCACTCAACATCAAAATAACAAACAGTTAGTGGCGAAAAATGATGACCGAAGGAGTCGTTTGAGGCGAACATGGTCGCCGATCAATTAGCACAAGAATCTGCAAACAGACTAACACTGAGAAAGGGATGCACCCATGAGATCAGAACCGAAGAAGCAGCTGTGGGTTTTAAGCAACTGTTGCTCAACCGAGCTTTTGCAATTTATTCATTGCACGTCACAGAGAGAGAGAGAGAGAGAGAGAGAGAGAGATGCGGAGATAAAGAAAGATAGAGAGAGAAACAGATATAGAGAGAGAAGCATGAATGTAAAACTAAAACCGAAAGGAGAAGGTTGAAGACGCAAGTGATACCAAAGGGAAAGAATAAAAACGAAATATTGGATGGAGTGCGAAGGGGGTTAGACCGTAGAGATTTGCATCTTATATTGAAAATTATGTAACACGTGAACAAACATGTGACCGTGATGCAACACCTCTTCTTGGAATTTATATTTTAATACAAAAATATACATATCCACAATAAAAAAAATTTTTTTGATTTTTTTTTTTTCAAATCCATACATTGTGCGTTTTATTATATTTTTTTAATGCCATCAAAGGTATTTTTTGATCATTTTATTTTAATTTAACAACAAGTGTTACGCAATTATTAAGTAGACAATTTCATTCAAGAAAAATCATTTCAAAGATTATATATATATTCAATTCATATAATTATATTTATGATTATATTTATGATTATAATTAATATTATAATTTATATGCACATTTTGAAGAAATTAATTGGCGGTAGAATGTTGCAGCTGTGGCCACTGGCCATGAAGAATGCGCCCGTCCGTCCGTCCGTCCGTCCGTCCGTCCGCCCGCCCCCCGTCCGACCCATCTGCTAGCAACTAGAATTTTGTGCCCCGACCAGCGTAGAGGTGGGTAGGAGCAGCTCCAAAGTCGGGTCGAGGATTGTTGGCTCGAACAGCATGCTTTGGCTTGCTGGAATTGGAAACAACCCGTTTTTGTTTGCCTCAAAACAAATTCCTCCTGTGCACTGCAAGTGTAAGGCCGAACACTGCAGAGACAAATAAAAACAGATACCTCAAAACCACCATCCAACTCTAAATACTTGCTCATTCACCCATTAATTGTCCAAAACTATATATAGAGAGAGAGAGAGAGAAGAGAGAGAGAAAGAGAGAGAGAGAGTATGTGTGTGCGTGTACACAGTAACATGAATTAGGTAAAAACGTGCTCATTCATCCACACTAACACACACCAACACTAACAAACACTCTAACACCAACACACCAACACGTGTGTATACACACACACACACACACACACTAACACCAACACACTAACACACACGTGTGTATATACACAAACACGTGTGTGCGCGTGAGTACAAAATAACATGAATTGGGAAAAAACTTGCTCATTCATCCATACACCAACACTAACACACACACACACATACACGTGTAGGTGTTTGTGTGTGTGTGTGTGTACACAGTACACACAGTAATATGAATTGGAGAAAAACTTGCTCATTCATCCATACACCAACACCAACACACACTAACACAGTAACACCAACACACTAACACATATGTAGATACATACATAAGTGTATATGTTAGTGTGTGTGTGTGCATGTATATAGGTATATATATATATACACTAACACACACACATGTATACCCATACACACACACTAACACACACACTAACACAGTAACACCAACACACTAACACATATGTAGATACATACATATGTGTATATGTTAGTGTGTGTGTGTGCATGTATATAGGTATATATATACACACACACTAACACACACACATGTATACACATACACACACACACACACACACATATATATATATATATGAACAAAAGTACAAAATCAGAAGTGATACATGAAATTTTTAAAATAGCTAAGAAACAACCTCACGCACATTCATGTCTATGGAACCGTCTATGTGATGGGCAGAGGTTATTTAATGAGCATGCAAACTTATTTTACTTATATATATATATATATATATATATCATGAAATATCACATAATTTTTTAAAATATTTAAACTTTTTACAAAATGATAAAAATTCAATGTGATAAAAATATTAAAAATTTAAAAAATAACATTACATCACAATATACATCGAATTAATTTAGCAAATATTAGATATATCATAGGAGTATACGCCAGACTACGTGCATTGACACACAACCCAACACAAAAAGGTAGTTGAAAAGAAGAATATATCTCATTGAAATAGCTCGAATATTTCTACTTGAAAAGAATATTCCAAAATATTTTTGAAAATAAATAATTTTAACCACAATTTTATCTCATTAATCGGATGTCTTTTTCTATCATTTTTTAGTGTATATCTTTCCAGATTCTACATCCCATAGACACATCATTTGGTTTACCTCGTAAAATTTTTTGATATGTTTTTCTTCTCCTCGATTGCTCTTCAAGTTGGGAAAAATTAATATCTTTGACTTTGAGTCGTGCCTGGGCTTGCCCGGTACGGGAAAATCCCATGCCCGGGCCCATGCCGTGCCCGGGTTATGCACAAGCCGTGTCGTGCCGTGCCTGACCCGGCACGGTTCGGCCCGTGGCACGGCACACCTGCACGGGTTCGTCCCATGTCGGGTGTCCCCCAAGCCCGACCCCGCGATCGCCCCTCCCGCAAAAAAGACCGCGGGTCATGTCTAATTAGACCCGACCCGAGGTCCCATGAGGCCCAAACCGTACGGCCAGGCCGGGCCCGGCATGGCACTGCACGGCCTACCGTGCTTGCGGGCCATGCAGGGCCCAGATTTTTTAAACCGTGCCTGGCCTGACACGAAAGCACGCTCGTGCTCAAAAAAACGGGCGGGCCGGGGCGGCCCGGCCCTTTTGACACCTCTACTTAAGAGACTGATATATTTTTTAGCATTGAGAAAGTTTATATTACGAGAGGTATAATCTTAACATAAAAAAGATATGCACTTCATATTCTAACAAAAATTGGTCGTTTGGATTATGCTTCAGCAGATACTTTAATTTATTCATGTACTAGCATTACTATTAATATGATACATCCAATAGACTCTGTTACTTATAATAAAATCATAGATTAAATTAAATATCTGAATATAAAATAATTACATATGACATAATTAGTCATTTTCTCAATTCTCCTCGACAAATTCACTATGACATGATACTTCTCATATAGAAGCATGTGTAAAGTAAAAGTCTCCAAAACTTAGGATCTCTTTTTTAAATTAAGAGCACTTATAGTTATGTATGTATTCATATTTGAGTTGGGTATCAATATAAATTGAGAGAATATATATGATAAGAATTTATAAATTTCTTAGAAAAAATATTATTTCTTAAAAAGTAAAAAATAAATAATTATTTTGAGATTTAGTATAGAGATAACATTTATAATGATAATGCAAGTTATATGTAAGATAATTTCAATATGACATCTGCTCAAGGAGATACAATATAGACTCTCTTCCCCCACAACTATTTGCTATAACAGTCATGTAACAATGCATATAATCTCAAATCTAATATTTTACCAGCGAAAGAAAAATATTAAGACAGATTATTTCTTCTCATAGAGAAAAGTCAAGATGAAACCACGACTACAATATATACTTAGACAACAGAGTAGAGGTGTCAACCTCTACTCTGTTGTCACGGCACACCGACACGGGTTTGTCCGGTGAGCCCGACCCCACGATGGCCCCTCCCGCAAAAAAGACACTGTGTCGGGTCTGATTCGACCCGACCCACGGTCCCCCCGAATCCCAACTCATACAGACATGCAAGCCCGAGCGGGCCAGGCAAGGCACGGCACGGCCCGTGCCGGGCTCGGTTTTTTTAAACCGTGCCGTGCCCGGTCCAGCATGGAAGCACGATCGTGCCCTAAAAAACGGGCCGGGCCGGGCCGGCCCATTTGACACATCTACAACAGAGTAGCCAACAAATACTCTGACAAAGACTTAGAAAATATCTCAAGATATCTTTATTTTCTCAAAAATAATTATTATGGATTTGTATGCACCAACTTTAAAAAAAAGAATTGTCCAACACCAACTTGGGCATTGCAATTTTATTAACCTTTCATGTTTTATCTCAAGTTATTTGATAGGAACATCAAACCTATGAGTTGTCTCAGTGTCTTAGATATTAAGTGTTTTTTTTTTTTTTTTTGCATTTTTATTATTAACAGTAATGGTTGAAGATGACCCACTGATGTCTTCTGCTCCTTCTTATCTTGTTTGCAAACTAAACAAATCTCCACATATATTTTCATATCATTTTTTATAAATGACCAATAATAGCGCTCATCCACTAGAGCTATGGTATGATACATACTTAGATAGTCATTTCACTTTAAATCATATTATTTAATATGTATAATTTCTTTCCATAACTTCCAAAATAACGGCACACATAATTGTTACCCCTTTGTGAACAATAAATTATTTTACACCCAAAATCTTCACGTCTTTTCCTCTATGACATATTACATAAGAGATTTAGTCATTGGGTCTCTAGAAAACTAATCTCTAGTATGATCTTTCAACTACAATGTAATTAAATTTTTTTTATTTTTTTCTTATTAATTTTATTTTTATTTTTTTATTATTTTTTTATTTTTTTTATTATTTTTTTTTGTGTTTTTTTTTTGTTTTTTCTAACTACAGCACAATTGATTAATTGCTACAAGTTTTGTATTTCAACTTAGCACATCGCCAACATTTCTTTTTTATATATTGTATATTACTTGTGTTGCACGGATACGCCTAAGTACTGCCGTGTCCACGTGTCCGACACGTGGATACGGCGACGTGGGTCGGACACACGTCGGACACGTGTCCGATAGGGCACGTGGGGGGGTGGGTTTTGGAATCTGTATCGGGAGGGGGAGAGTTCGAAAATCAAAAATCAAAATTCGAAAATTGAGTGGGATGTTGGGTTCGGGAGAGGGGGGGGGGGGTTTTCGGGAGGGGGGTTTTGGAGGGGGGAAAAGGTACAGGAGGGGGGGAAGGTTCGGGAGGGGGAGGGGGAGGGTGTTAGAGAGTTTAAATTTTTTTTACATTATTTTAAAATACAGAATTTTAAATTATTTTAAAAAACAGTATTTTTAATTATTTTAAAATACCTAATATTTATAATTAATAATTTTTATTTTTAATTTTATTTTTTTTATCATGACGTATCCTAGCCGTATCCGTATCCTAGTTTTTTAGAATTTGTCGTGTCCCCGTATCTTGTCGTATCGTATCCCCGTATTCGTATCCGTGTCTGTGCAACATAGTATATTACCATTCAATTTAATTTATCTTTCAATTTAAAAATGTAATTGAATGGCCTTCATGAAAGTACCCTTCTGATTGCAAAATCTAAATTATGTGAACTTCCTATGGATTGGAATGATTTAGCAAGACAACAATAAACTCTTATATGAAAACTTGTTTCAAATGATTAAAAGCCTCTAAACAATAAGTACTAGTCTCAAATTATTAACAAGTTTTTTCAATAATTTGATATTTACAATAATAATATTCAAATATATCAAGACAAATAATTGAGGAAAGACTGCAATACATTATTCATACGTATACAAAATGTTAACGATACATTTATAAGTACAGATGACATCACCAAAAATACATTTTTCAATAATTTCAGTTATTCGTAATTGATAATACTTAGACCTCAAATTTGATTTAAAAAACTATCTCACATCCCCAAGTTGATCAAACAAGTCCGTGATAAAAAAATAAAATATTTATTATTCGAAGTCAACTTGTTGAGGGCTCAATAATTAGTACACAATCACAATGAGACATTATATTTTTTTTTTTTTGAAATAAAATATGAGTATCATATGAGAAAGACATTTGAAGGTTAAACATACCTAGTATCAATCTACTCTTTTAATTTGAAGTCAACTCGACATGTATGACATCTTAAAATGAGTTGACAAATTACAACACTTCTATGAACATCTAACTAATAGTCTCTAAATTTTCATGAATCTTTAGTGCCGCTAAATGAGATATTTCATTCTTCTTCATCCCTTCTGTATATTGGGTTTACAGATTATAGTTAGGTCAAACATCATAGGTAGGGCTTTATGTAAGCATTAGGAGTAATTAATAAGTCATAAGTAGAATAGAATATACCTAGGTCAAAACAGACAACAAAAAATGAGGAGATAAAAATGAGAGCATATAAAAATGAGAAGAGAATGAGAAAAAAAATAACAATGAGTAAATAATAAAATATTATAATTTTAATATTATAAAAATTATTTATCATTAAAAATATATGTTATTTTTAAATTTTAATATATATATGTTCATTTATAAACCTATTGCATGTGTGTGTGTGTGTGTGTTGGTGTGGGTGCAGGTTATGTGTGATCAACGATTTGTTAATAACAAATAATTTAACTAATAAATGATGCGTAAGTAATACAAGGCTAATAATATAAACAAATTATAATCTCTTCTATCGCATATAAACACACACATGCATATATATATATACACACACACACACATAGACACATAGACACAGACAAACATGAACTTTGTGAAAAAAATAGCATAGAAAGACAAAGAACTATAAGAATTTGAAAGATTATTAGACAAAACACTATGAAAATCATCAGCAATCAAGTTTTATCCCAGCAACTTGTGATCAACAGTTTGTTAATAACAAATAATTTCACTAATAAATGATGCATAATTAATACAAGGCTAATGATATAAACAAATCGTAATATCTTCTATCGCATATAACACACACATGATATATATATATATATATATATATATGTATGTATGTATGTATGTATGTATGTATATATATTCACACACGCACACATATGAACTTTGAGGAAAAATAGCATAGAAAGAACTATAAGGAGGAGATAGATTAATAGACAAAACATTGATACCTTTATCCATAGGCATGGCCTCGGTGACGCTTGAAAGGGATCATCCTCGAGCTTGGTGGGCCATGACCACCTGAATTTTGCTCAACAAATATGGGTCCATAGGCAGGGAATGACTGATGGTGCGAATTCATGGCCAATGGTGGAGCGAAGATGGGCCCTTCTGGCGTGTTTTTAAAGGGCGGCATGCTGTTACTGAAATCAGAAGATTCAGTTTCATGGGGGTGAGGCTTCATCAATGACTTGAGGAAGCCGCCTGGCTCTCTCACGGCCACAGCTTCCTCAGACTCTGCACGGGGCGAGAATCCAAATGACATATCCTTTGATAGAAGAGAAGCAATGACACGCATCGAAGCCAAAAGAGCAGGCGGAAGCACCTCCCTGGGGCATTTAACCTAACAGACACCAATACACTTGAGGCCATGTTTGGCATGAGACAAAGTCAAGGAGGAATGTTGACTTCATCTGAACGATACCCATCAACAAATTAATTATGACAGAATTGGGCAGCTGATATTACCTTGCATAAGATTGCAGCTGACAGTCGTTCTCTCAGGCAATAAATCAGCGCGGCATGGAGTGCTTTTGATCCAAAATAAAGCCACCGATCAATAACCATTGTGACCGAGTTATCAGGCGAGGACATTATCCCCCCTGGATTGTTCTTCTTCATCTTGCCTCTCCTTTCAGCTTCTTCTTGATCACTTTCATCATCATCTACATCTCCATCATCATCATCATCATCAGCAGCAGCAGCAGCAGCAGCAGCACTGCATCTCCATTGCTGATCATCGGCTCCATCAGTCGGGCAGGCATCTGCAGGAGCTACCACAATCTCTGCTGCAAGCAAGAGCAAGGGGAGTGGGCCAGCAGCAGTGCTGTTCCTTATGCGCATCCCCATATCTCCACGAGTTATCTCATCATAGAGAACAAAAGGATTTTGCTTTCGCTGGGCAGGGGATAGCTTCGAATTAAGAGAATGTGGGTGCAGCTGAACATTGGAGCCAGCAGCAGTTTCGACCAGGAAGCGCTTGCCATTCTTAGGTGACCAGAATCGCCCAACCATCGGATACAGGCCAGCCACTATGACCGAGCGGATGATGCCCATGTCCCTTGCATTCGCATTACAGACTGCAGCATCTGGAATAAGCCCGATGTGGGTCAGCTCTCGCTGGAGCTGGCTGCGCATGCAGCCCAGCATGTTCATGGTGCTTGGAGAGAGAAAATACTGGGAACAAAACCGGGCCTCTAGCCGCTTCATCTTTGCGCTCCTCCAGCAATCAAAAGCAGCTACGACCGCGAGACTGTCGCTGAGCCCCCCATACAAGGAGGCAAGCTCGACCCTAGCGGCAGTGGCCTTCTTCTTTTCATCGGGCAACATAGGGAGGGTGAATGGATCCCTGTAGTCGCTGGCACAGGCAAACGTCAGGGCTGGGTCGAGACAGTTCATCAAGATGGCAAAGAAGAGCATTTTGCTTGTTAGCGGATGGACTGGGAGGGAGCCTAGCGTCTGCCCCAGCTCGGTCAGGTTTTCATCCGCTGTTAGGGCCCCAATATCTTGGAGAACGTGAATTGCATTTCGCACGGCTTCTCCAACTGGCGGGTCCAATGTTCTCTGCAGATAATCATCTATTACGCAGCTAGGGTCGATCAACTTCGCCTGGCAGGTGGCAACAGCAAAAGTAATTAAAGTTCAGAGTTTTCTATTCTAAAGGCCAACACCATGGGAGTTAAAAACTCGCGATACATGATAAAGATACAATGAGGCAAAATGTTTTATATGAAAACTAATATGTATCATACTTTATATCGTACCCTATAACTAAGAAGCACGGACACGGGGATACGACACGGCAGGATACGGGGACACGGCAAATTCTAAAAAACTAGGATACGGCTAGGATACGGCATGATAAAAAAATAAAAATAAAAATTATTAATTATAAATATTAAGTATTTTATAAAATTTATTAAATTAAATTAAATTAAATTATTTTATTATATAAAATAAATATATATTATTTATTTTATAAAATAAAAATATTTTATTTTATTTTATAAGATACTATATATAATTATTTTATTTTATAAAATAATATTTTATAATTATATTATATAAAAATATATATTTTTTATTTTATTTTATAAAATATTTTAATTTATAAAAATATTTTATTTTATGCCCCTGCATCTCCGCTCAAGCACGCCCGCCCCTGCCTCTCCCCTCAAGCACGCCCGCCCCTGCCTCTCCCCTCAATCACGCTCGCCCCTGCCTCTCCCCTCAAATCGCACCGCCCCTTCCTCTCCCCTCAAATCGCGCCCGCTCCTGTCTCTCCCTCAAATTGCACCCGCTCCCTGGCTCTCCCTCAAATCACGCCCGCCCCCTGCCAGTGGCCAATGTCGCCCATGCTGCAATGTTGGCCACCCGACGTCATCGGACGTCGAGCACTATAGATGTGGATACGGCTGCCGACGCAACTATCCGATACGCCACGTGGCGTATCGGACACGTATCCGTGTCGTGTCCACGTGTCCAAGTATCTGACACGTGGACACGGCTGTAGGGAGCCGTGTCCGTGCTTCCTTGCCCTATAATACATCTTATGATACATGATATAATATATGATCATACTTATTTGAGATGCAAGACAAACTGAGACGCAAGAAACATCGAGAATAACTAAGATGCAAGACACATTGAGACACAATAAATATCTTTTAGGACCTTGAAACGCAAGACACAATGAAGGCACAATTTTTTTTTATGATGCGCACTCTACCTAATATGTGTGTGTGTGTGTGTGTGATATTTTTAATAGTTATTTTTTATTATTTTTATCTATTAATAAAATACAATCAGGTAAAAAATATCAACTATAAAAATAAAATATTATTAATATTTTTTATCATCATAAACATTCGGAATTCCAAAATAAAATAATAAAATTTCGACAATCAAATATGCAAAATTTTAACATATTAAATATATTATTTATAATTTTTGAGGGGAAGAAAAATGAGTCTTGGATATAATATGATTCATCGTAAGGGACTATAGAAATAATTGATTAATAGGAAGACTAAGAGAATGATTAATTTGCGGGGAGAATTTCGAGAATAATATATTTTGTGAAAATAAAAGTGTCTGAGAGAAGTTGAAGCAAGACGAGGCGATGTGCTTTTGCCTAAACCAATTGGAACTTAGGTATTAAGCACGCCTGAGAGTGACACGCGCACTTTTAATAACTATGTGATCACAATATTATGATACAACGATACATGCATAATTATTTCTATAATTTAAAATAATTAAATTAAATTTTGATTGTTTAAAGAATTTATTATATTATCTATTAAGGCATGCTAAAAAATTAAAGATTAATTACAAAAAAGAAAATTAATCAAAATTAATATTATACGAAAAATAATATTATGCTAAAAAATTTATTATATTATCATGGCCCGGTACGGTAATTTCCCGTGCCCAGGCTCGTGTCGTGCCCGACCACGGCACTATCATGTCGTGCCTGGCCCGGCACGGTACCGTGCCGAAATTATTTTTTTTTTAAAATTAGGGTTACAGGAGTGCCGAAATCCTAATTTTTTTTAAAATTAGGGTTACTGGAGTGCCGAAATCCTAATTTTTTTAAAATTAGGGTTTCGGGCCAGGCCGATTCCTATTTTTTTTAAAAAATTAGAGTTTTGGGCGCGCCCAATTCCTAATTTTTTTTTAAAATTAGGGTTTCGGGCATGCCAACCCCTAATTTTTTTTTAAATTTATAGTTCGGCCCGACCTAGGCCGAACCCGGTGAAACGTGCCGCAGGCCCAGTGTCGGGCTGAGCCACACAAAACTGTGCTGGGCCAGCACGGTTACTATACCGTGCCGTGCCTGGCCCAGCACGAAAGCACAGCCGGGCCTGAAAAAAATGGGCCGGGCCAGCCCGACACATTCCGTTTGACACTTCTACTTTCAATAGATATGCTTAAACATACATATTTATTTTATAATAATAATTTTTCACGAGATATAAAAAATTATGATGCACGACGAACTTTTGGAGCCAACAAAGAATCATGACCAAAAATTCAACGGACAGCATCAGATTAAAAATCCAGATACCTGAAGGCAGAGCTCCTCGATCGGCATCCTCTTGATTTCAGGAATTTGAAAATCTGGAAAAGAAGCTGCCCTGAGCTTCGAATAGAGATGATAGCATATTCCAGGCTGGCATCGGCCGGAGCGCCCTTCCCTCTGCTTGGCGCTCGCCTTGGAACACCAGCAAGATTGAAAAGTCGATATATTATTGTACGGATCATAGCTTTTTTCTTTGATCCGGCCGCTATCTATCACAAACACGACATCGTCGATGGTGATGGCGCTCTCGGCAATATTAGTTGAGAGAATGATTTTGCGGCAGCCAGGCGGGGGCCTCTTGAAAACCTTGTTCTGCTCGAAGGACGGAATCATGGAGTGGAGAGAGATTACCATGAACTTGGACGCGGCCCTGAAGAAAGGGTTTTCCAGCAATCGCTCGCGGATTCGGTTTATGTCGTCCCAGCCTGGGAGGAACACGAGGATCGCGCCGTTTTTGGAATCCAAGCAAATTTTCTTCAGCAGCTTTTCTATCAGAACGCTGTCGATCAGATCAGGATTAATGGCTGCCAGATACTCATCGAGCAGCAGCTGTCGTTCCACGGATTCAAGATCGAAGCTTTCGCCATGCCTCCTGAGTACTTCAGCAGCTTCTTGCTGGGATCGCTCTGCAGCCCACTCAGCTGCCGTCTTTCCGGCCTTGTCCTTGGCATGGCGGTCTGCGCCGAGGGACAGGAGCATGGCAACGTCGCCCACTCTTCCCTTGGCAGCAAACACCATTAATGGAGTTAACCCGGTGGGAAAATGCTGGTAGTTGTATGTGTCTGGAGTTGCTCCAGAAGACAGCAGCAAATCAACAAGTGGGTCAAAATCATCCTTCTTCCAGGCCAAATCAATTGCCCTGCCTACAGAAGATCTGTCTTCATCAGTTGATTCGTGCGCCTGATTCGGTACGCCTCCTCCGAGAGCTGAATCCAGATGATTACTGCCTTCCAGTTTAAGTATGGAAAGCACATCCTCCAGATAGAATGTTTTTACCTGAAAAATGCCAATGAATTGAACGTGAGGCTGAATCCCACAGACAAGCAAACGTAAGAGATGGCTCTGAAATCAGATTTACAGGGTAAGTGAAGCCAGGAACACAGATAATTGGGCATCCTCCAAAATATTGTGAGAATCGTTCAGCATCAAGAGTGGCACTCATCAATATCTGTTCAGATCATAATTCATAACCAAGACCAAAAAAAGAAACATTACACACACACACACATATATATACACACACACATATACACATATATATACACACACACACACACACACACACACGTATGTGTGTATATATATATATATGTATGTATCATAGATCATATATATATATATGTATCATAGATCATATATATATATAGTATGTATGTATGTATCATAGATAATATATATATATATAAATATGTGTGTGTGTGTGTGTGTGTATGTATGTATGTATCATAGATCATATATATATATATATATATATATATATGTATGTATGTATCATAGATAATATATATATATAAATATGTGTGTGTGTGTATCATAGATCATATGTGTGTGTGTGTGTGTGTGTGTGTGTGTGTATGTATCATAGATCATATATATATATATATATATATATATATATGTATGTATGTATGTATCATATATATATATATATATGTATGTATGTATCATATATCATATATATATATATATGTATGTATGTATGTATCATATATCATATATATATATATATATGTATGTATGTATGTATCATATATCATATATATATATGTAGGTATGTATGTATCATATATCATATATATATATATATATGTATGTATATATGTATCATAGATCATATATATATCACTATTTAGAGAATAAAATATGATGAATAATTTTTTGATCATAAAAGAATATGAAAAAACTCACCAAACGAATTTCAGGGAAGGAAGGAAGGATATCTCTACGAGCATAATTTGACAAAGCCAAAGAAAAGGCAAATGTTAGATAAGGAAAACATGAGAGAATCAGATCAAAGCCTCGCTCTTCACTTGGTAAAGATCTTTTCTTTAGTAAAAATCTTACAAAAAAAAAGCCATGCCCAGTGATCTAGCTTCTCGTTAAGGCGGGTTCTGGGAGAAGTTAATATCTCGACAGCCCTGATCATAAAAATCGGAGAAGGTGGGCCTGATGAGTCTCAAGCCCGAGGCCTTCCACCCGCAGACGAAACAATTACCATCACACAAAGGCACGACCTTTAGTAACAAACTCATAGTGATTAAAAGCATCATGTTTTTTTTTTGAGAGATAGTTAATTAGAAAATTAAAATCGTGCGTATAAAATACCTAATTATTGCGAGCATGAAATCTGAAAATCGATCTCTTTCATGAATTTCATCCTGCCAAGTAAAGATTACAACATTGGTGGACCAACAAGACCCAATAAAGACTAATTATAGAAAAGTTTAAAAAAATATGTTTTGTCCCGGTTGGGGTATAAATCTTTTTGTTTATGTGATGGTTTTTCTTTTTGTTTTGAATGGAAGCACGTGGCGTGTATAGGCTGCGCCAATATTAGGTATTTTCTTTTGGAATATGAAAAATATATTTTCTCCTCTCCCTCTTGCAGATTTTGTTTCATCTAAGTCACAATTTTTTCTCCTGTCATGACTTTTTCCTTCTTCGATCACACTTATATAGTCGAGACTTTTGCAAAAACTCAGAACTTAGTTCATTACAGCCTAAAAAGCACAGACACGGACACGGACACGAGGATACGACACGGCAGGATACGGGGACACAATAAATTTTAAAAAACTAGGATACGGATACGACTAGGATACAGCATGATAAAAAAAAATAAAAATAAAAAATATTAATTATAAATATTATGTATTTTATAAAATTTATTAAATTAAATTAAATTAAAATATTTTATTATATAAAATAAATATATATTATTTATTTTATAAAATAAAAATATTTTATTTTATTTTATAAAAATATTTTATTTTATGCCACATCCCCACACAAATACGCCCACCCATGTCTCTCCCCTCAATTCGCACCGCCCCTCCCTCTCCCCTCAATTCGTGCCGCCCCTTACTCTCCCCTCAAATCGCGCCCGCTCCTTCCTCTCCCTCAAATCGCATCTGCTCCCTGCCTCACCCTCAAATCACGCCCGCCCACTGCCAGTGGCCAACGTCACCCATGCAGCAACGTTGGCCACCCGACGTCGTCGGACGTCGGCCACTATAGGCATGGATACGGCTGCCGTCTGCCGATGCAACCATCCGATACGCCACGTGGCATATCGGATACAAATTATTGCAATGATACGCCACATGTCATATCGGACACGTATCCGTGCCGTGTCCGCGTGTCCGACACGCGGACACGGCTGTAGGGCGCCGTGTCCGTGCTTCCTTGATCACATCAATATTCAACCTCCACATTACAGACAATGACATCAAGTTAACACTTGTTCCCAAATTGCATGTCTTCCAAAAAATGTGCTCCCCATTAGCGCACTAAATTATATGTACGTCACAATTTTGTCAATCACGGCTTCATTTTCTACTTCAATCTCTCATTTGAATTTCTCTTCTATCTCATTACTTTTATATAATATAACCATATTTTCATTCATTTCATCTTGTTCTCTTGTACGTTATTTCTCCTCTTTGTCATCGTGAATAGCATCAAAATTCTTTTCTCAAACAATGCCTTTTATGCTCCACTGTGTTGGTTGTAATTAAAACTCGATGCTCCTTACATTTTGCATCCTGCTAAAATTACTTTCAAAATTTTTTTTGATATCATCTCACATTATACTGTATATTTTAATAACTTTGATATGATAAATTTTCATAATTTATCACATTCAAATGGTAACGTATAGCAGCATTACTATTGAGTCTAAACAAGTACCCTCTATTCTGTATAATATTAACTTCGTGCACTTGATAAATTAGGCCAAAATTAGCCACTTCTAACTATTATAAAATAATAATTTCTCTCACACAATACCTTTTGTCATATTGGGTTCCAAATGTATTGAAAAACACATTAAATTTTGTCTTCGTCACTATTAGTCTATCATTTTTTGTCATTTGGTGTTTTGTCATGTGATTCCTTCTAAATTGCTCTTTCATTCGGAGTATGTTAGTTTCTCTTTGTTAAGACTTCAGATAAAAAATGAGCCATGAAGGGTGGCTTATTCATGATTAATCCACTTGGACTGTATGAATTGTACATATCATCATGTAGTTCAAACCATTATATAATTTCTAAAATATTATTATTCATGATTAATCATTGAGTTTTTATCAGATATAAATAAAAATATTATTATTTTGCATTTTAATATTCAATATAATTGTATTAATATTAATTGTATTTATAAAACATTATTATTTTCCATGAATCCTTACAAGTCACTAGAATTGTTAATCTTCTGGCGACGATGTAATGGCAACAAAGGCCCATGGTAATATGGAAATGCAAAACAATTAATAAGCACGGATTGCATATAAAACCAGAAGAAATGATCAGAGGAGCAAGCGCAAGCACATTACCACAATAATGTGAGTTAATTTAGAAATCTCTCCCTTGTAATGATTTTTTGGAGAAGCCCCATTTAATCTGGCTGGACTTCTCGAAACCAACGCTCTCAGGAGAATCCCATTTGTGCAGAACACGACTGAGGAATGCTGACCACCTTTACTTTCCAAGCGAATCTAGCACTCCGATAACAAAAATGTTCAGCACAAAAAAGTTAAGATGCAGCAAAAGTTAAATAAAAATAGCACATTGAATAAAAAAAATTTAGAAATTCTCAAAAAATAAGTGTTAGATATCATCGGATTGTATTCTACGAAACTACAAGACCATGTTTATAAACAATAAAGTATGGAGGACCACTATCACACGTGGAACATAAAATATTGATTTATTTGATTTTGTAAGGATTCTTTTGTTTATATCATGCAATATCGATGCTGACCTCAAGTAATTGAGATAAAACTTGGTTGATGATGATGATGATAATTATACAATGACAATAACACTATAATTTCAGTAATAATTTTGGTTTCATGCACAATTCCATTTTTAAGAACAACACTGAGATTATTTTGAGATATAGGGTATGCTAGTTATATAGTTTTAAAAAGCGCAAGGTGCACCAAGGCGCAAAGGTTTTTTTTGGAGCCTTGAGGCGCAAGACGCACATAAGGAGTGGGCTTTTGTGAAGTGAAATGTGATTTTAGATGCACATAAATTTTTATTAAATATGATTCTATTGATAAAAAAATAAATATTCCTAATATTTAAATAAATTTTGATGAAAAAAATAAATAATATCAAAGTTGTAGACCATACAGATCGACGATATAAAGTGATAGTGCAGATGATGTGAAGTAGATTAACAACCAAAAACATGATGACCTAACAGGAAATACTCAAATATGACAAAAAAAACACACTGGTTCAATTGAAATACTCTGATTGAGATGTGATGTTGGGTACAAATTAAGTAGATGATGGCAAATTCGCCACCCCCATTGCAACAATAGCAACAATGGTAAATCAGAAAATGGGTCTTCGGTCAGAAGAAAGAGAAAATAAGTTTTTGTTACAATAAAAGAATTGCACCCATTGGTGTGTTTTTTGGTGTTTATAATGCAAAGTTTATGCATGAGAGCATAATTCGCTTCACATGACTATACATGAAACAAGGATTACATAAAAAATAAAAAGAAATGGAGCATTCCCACATTATATACAACCCCTAGTCCCTAGGGCTAGTGAAATAATATCATGTGCACTTAACATTGGAAAAAAAATAAAAACATTGAGAGGATCTCAATGTTTCTATAAAGATATAGGTAGAGGTGTCAAATGGGCCGGCACGGGACAGCCCAGCACGGCCCGCAGGCACGGCGGGCCGTGCCATGCCTCACCTAGCCCGCTCGGGCATTCCTGTCCGAGTGGTTCGGGATACGGGGACCGCGGGTCAGGTCGAATCAGACCCAACCCGCGGTCTTTTTTTGCGGGAGGGGGTTCATGGGGTCGGGCTCACGGGACACCCGGCACGGGATAAACCCGTGCCGGTTTGCCGTGCCGCAAGTCGAACCATGCCGGGCCGGGCACGGCACGAGCCCGGGCACGGAATTTTTCCGTGCCGTGCCCGGCACGAGCCTCAAACCTGAGACCTGTCAGCCTTTGACGAACAAATTTGTAATCATACTAAAGTACTTGTCATCACACTAAGACATAACCTCATATATATATATATATGTAACACAAATACTTCCCAAGTGATCATTCATCATAACAAGATATATTTTAATTAATTAAAAATATAAGCATTTATGTGAGAAATAAACTTTCATGTACACCTTGAGACACTCTCAAGGGATACATAATTATCATGATTCTTCTTTCTAATCAATTAAAGATTAAATTTGGTATATTTTAATTACAAATGAAAAAAAAAAGTAATTTCCTCATTAATTTGGTATATGTAATATCAAGTAGTTTCAGTCAATCTCTTTGTGAAAGATTCAATAAAGTATCATAAAAATATCTCTAATAAAGGATTCACGTTTTTTATTTGCCCATTGATTTGAGAGTGAATAGTCAATAAAATATCCAAATTCGACCCTATTAACTTGAATAATTGTATATAAAATCTACCTGTGAATCACTTATCTTGATCACCAACTATAAACCAAAAAATGTCCAAATACTTTATAATATTCTTTAGAAATAATTTTGATAGTTCCTCTTCCTCTAAAAATAAGAGAAACAAGATGAAAAAAATATATTTTTTTAAAAATTAATCACACCATAATGCTCCCAAAATTATCAATATGATGAAATCTCATAATAGAGTTCATGAAGATACTCTCTAATTACCGTCCTAGGACTTATAATGATTGTAAAAGAATCATTAGTGTCTTATGGTCTACCTTGTATTGTTGGCACTTAAAAACTTCCGCAACACTTTTCATGTGTGTGTAATAGTATCGCTCCTCCACAAGAGCAATGGTACAAAGCATACATGGATAGCCAGCCCACTTAGAAACATGACACTTCTACATAATTTCTTTTTGTAACTTCCCAAATGAGAGGATGAATAATCATTATTCCTTTGTTAATTGCAAATCAATTTCAAACCAAAATCTTGGAGTCTTTTCCTCATTTGGATACCACCTACGAAATTTAGGTATAGAGTCTTTGAACAATCCTTCTCTAATACAAACTTTCAAGTTTCCATTAAATTGGCTAATTACCACAAATTAAGTTTTAAAAAAAAAAACTTAGTATCCTCAATTTAATCGAGCAAGTCAACAATCAAAAGAATTAAATATTTATTTTTCATTACCAATTTATTGAGTATCCAAAAATCAATATACAACAATAATAATCCATCATGTTTTTTGAAATAAAATAGGAGTACCAGTTTGAAGAGAGAATATATTAGTATAATTCAATTCTTTGAGTTATTTTCTTAGCTCTTTGAGTTCTATAAGAGTCATTCAATAAGATGTATTAGCCATTGAAGAAATATTTATCATTAATTCAATATGATGATCCACATCTCTCTTTCAGAATAACTTCTTTAGCAACTCAATTGCATAACATCTCGAAATGATTAAGAAGTTCCAACACTTTTATGGATATTTCGCTAATATCCAAAAAATTATAGTAAATTTTTAGGATCATCAAATAAGTTATTTCATTTTCTCTCATCCATTTTGATAATTACATTATTGACAACATTTTTTGCAATTTGTTTAGTACTTTGTGTTATTTAAACAATATATTGATAAAAAAGATTTAGGATGCATGTATAATAGGTAAATAAAAATAAAAGTGCATTTATCTAATCTAGAAAATTCAACCCAAGTATCACGTCAATCATCCAAGAAAATTACTTCAATTATTTCTTTTCTTTTACAATCTTTCAATTGGACCTCCACATTATATATAACTTTAATTATTAAAATTTTATTAGAATTTATCATTTTGGATGAATCATTATCTTTGCTTATTTTGAGATTTAATTTCTACGCAATTTTTTCAAAAAATAAAAATATCTAACAAATCTGTATCTAAAGGTGTCAAAAGGGTTGGGCCGGTCAAGCCCAGCCCAAGGCACGACACAGGAATAACATGTGGCTGTGCCCGTGCCGAGCCTGTTCACGACATGCCTCATGTCGTACCATGCGGAGGCCAACCAAGTCTCATGCCAGGCCAAGCACGGCCCAGTACCGAGGCCTGTGGGCACGATTTCTCAGCACGAGGCGAGAATCATCCCGACCCAGCCTGAACCAAACCAATATACCAAGGCTCGACGAATTAGATTTTTCCATCATGCCTAAAATTGGACCCACTGTCTTTTTCAACCCAAGTCTGAGTCCACCCTAACGGCTATTCCAGAAGCTTCAGCTTCTGGAATAGACCATTTTGGTCAGTTCGATGGTCGAACCAACCCAAACGATAAAAATATATATATATATAATTTAAAGCTAACCCGTTGGATTTTGCCTAAAACAGCTATGGGGCAGGATCCAATGGCCCTAGGAATTTTGCTCCTTTATTATTTATTAAAAATTTTAAAAAAACATAAAAAAACTTTTTTTAAAAAAAAATTCATTTTATAATCTATAAGCCCCCCCCCCCCCCCCCCACCCCCCCATTTTCTAAGATTTATGTTTTTTAAAAATATAAATCATCTCATTCTCTTGCTTTTAAAGCTTGCTCCTCTCTCTCTCTCATGATTTTGACTCGGCTTTTCTGGACTCACAACTTGGCTTTGGTGTTTGAATTTATTGAGCGTGTTCTGTGGCCGGTAAGAATTCAAAAAAGCTAAAGTTTACGACTATATGCATTTTAGTTTGCTTTACGAGTATTTTATATTTTTTTTTATTAATTAACTGTTAACTTAACTAGTCTTTCTATATCTCTCTCTCTACTCTACTCTAGTCTAAAAAATTTTAAAATAATAAATAATAATTTAAATAATGAAAATAGAATTAATTTAAATTTAAAAAATAAAAATCCTATGCAAATGTCTGAGGCTGCTGAAAATTTAGTTTCTCCAGTTGTCTCGACCCAAACATCTAAAAAATAAAAAATTAGAAGAACTTCATGTGTTTGGACTCACTTTAATATAATAAAATAAAAAAATTTTAGAAATATCAATAAATAATCAACACAATACATATATTATAAAAAAATTTTACGTTATAAGAATTCATATGAGGCTGGACACCTTAAGAAACATACTGAACTGAACACCAAAAAACATGGTACATTAGATCCTAAGCAAACCCTACTCAACGGTGAATTTTTTTAGATTGGATCCAGTTCAGTCTCAAAGTTTAAGCTCTTCATATAACACAACAAATTAGGAAGGAATAAGATGGTCAAACTGATTACCACAATGAATCTTCTGATTAGATCTTCAAAGGATCCAAGAGTAGTCAAAATCATACAAATATTTTTTCAGCCTGCATATCATAGGATTCTTACGTCCACATCTAGGAATGACATACTAAAATATTATAAGTTAAAAAAATAAATAATAATTAATATATTTAAAGATTAAAGTAGAGTGATGTCTGTGACGTCCGATATCTGGACTAATCACAATAATGCAACATATGCATATCTTAACGCCCACTATGTAGAATCAAAATGAACTCCACGTTAAAAAATTTTAAAATTCTCAAAGATTCTCCATCCCGATGATGACTCGACCATTTTTAAGTGCATGATAAAGATTTTTAGAAAATATAAAATTCAAAATAAAATTTATAGTATTACATTCGATAACGCATCTAATAATGAAATAGTGATTAAAATATTTGTTAAAAATATTAGAAATAGACATTTGGAGAAATTTTTCATGTTAGATGCAAGTGTCACGTGATTAACCTAATTATGCATGCGGGGATAAAGATATGTACCCCTACTTTAGAAAACATAAATAACTCATTAAAATATATTCGCATGCCTCTCAGACAACATGAGTTCGGTAATTTTTATTTATTTGCGAATCTTAAGAAGAAAAAATTCCAATAAGATGTGAGATATCATTAAAATTATACATACCTGATGTTGGAATCATGTGTTGTATACAAACATGTAATATCCGACTACGTCAATAGTAAGAGTGACGAATTTATTATTGACGATACTGACAGAACAATAAGAATTTCATTTATGAAATTCTTGAAAAATTTTATGATACAACAAATATGTATTCATCAGTTTATACTCTCACGACTTGTATTACACTAAGATACACGTGCAATATTGATAGTATGTTTAGAAAGTATCAAGATGACTCGACACTTAACGATATGGTAGTAGAAATGAAAACCAAGTACTTAAAATTAGGGTCGACCATTCAATCTCTTTATTGTTTGGCTGCTTGCATAGACCCTATAATTAAGATATAAGGGTTAGAAAATGTTTTGACTTACATCTCCTTGTGCATGAACCTAAAAAATCTACCTAAAGATTCATTCACGAAAAATTAACTCAACTTTTTACATACTACGATATTAGATATGATGATAATAGTAGTGAAGCTCTGAGTACGGATATGGATACCATATTCAACGACAATGACTTTTCTATTCAGTTAGCGAGAGAAAAACAATGGGGTGAATAATTGAATAGGAGCAAGCTGTCTCGATACTTAAATAATAATTACTACTCATTCCTATCATATTTTGATACTAAGAATCTTGATATATTACAGTGATATAAATCAAATGAGTCAACCATTCCCATGCCATTTAAGATGGTACGAGATCTACTGACACCTCTAGTGTCGAGTATAGCATCAGAGTCTACTTTTTCTGTTGCAGTGATTTCGAATATAAAATTGAGATTAATCCAGATATTATTGAGACTTTAGTATGCATAAAGGAATTGAAAGAATTCGAGTTTGTGCATCCAGGATCATGCTGGAACTACTACAAAAACGAAGGAATTAATTTCTGCTAATGATCCATATTATTATAATGATATTGATATTAAGAATGATAATAATATGAGTCATATGACAATTGATGATTAATGATGTTGACCCTTGATGATTGACGATTGCTGGATTGCGACACTTATGTGTTATGCTTTATGCTTATGTATGTATCTGATTTTTGATTTCAATTTACTCATGTTTATATACATTATATTTGCACTTGTCATTTATGTTTATTTAATTTTGGTTGTGACATTTGAAAATTTAAACTTGAATATTTAATTTTTTTTTCATTTTGTATTGGTTTTAAATTTTTTTTCATACGTAAGTTATAATATTTTTTAATTCATATTTAAATATTTAATACACTTACACTAATGTCTTATAGTCTGATACATATACACTGAGTCACTGATACACATATTTATAAATTATAAAGTATTAAAAATAATTAACATTAACTAAATAGTAAATACTAAAAAGTAAATATAATTAACAATTAACACAAAAAACTATTAAAGTATTATGTATTAAATTAAAATTAAAAAAATTTTAAACATAAAGTGAATAACTAAAGTCTAATTATATTTTTATAATTATGAATACATAAATAATTATATATAAAATAACATTATCTTTAAAAAATTATTAAAATTTAAAAACTAGCCCGTACGGGCCCAAACCAGTACAATTTTTCAACTAATCGGGCCAACAGGCCATGTCGAGCCTGGCCTGAAGAAACTATGCCGGGCCAGGCAGGGCACAGTTACTATACCATGTCATGCCTGGCCCTACACGGAAACATGGTTGGGCAGCCAAAAATCAGGTTGGGCCGGCCTGACCAGACCCATTTGACACCTCTATCTATATCTAACAATTCTTTGATATTATAACTTACAATAATAAAATTCAAGAACATCAAACTTCATTGTCTTTCATGCTTCTTGTTTTCAATTGAGCTCAACAAAATCAAACACAAAAAAACATTTATCTTTTTGTGATTCTCCATTATTCATGACAATAACAAGTTTGTTCAATTAGAAAAATCATGAATCTAGTATAATCCAATCACAAAAAAACATACTAGTGACTATTTCTTCTTTTTGTCATTTCTAGATATTTTTTTTATTGTTATCAAATAATTATCCCTTGAGTGTTTTTCGCGATCAACTCATTTTTATCCTCTTAGAAGAGTTGGATTTGTCTAACTTAAATTCTACCAAGAATTTAATTATCAACATTACATAGGTGTTGTCTTTGATACCTCTGCTCTGCAATTCTTACTTAGCCTAAGATTTGAGATCGTACATAAAAAAATGAATATCTTTTCTTACCGAGATCAAAGATTTGAAACATAAATTCAAAGAACTTGCATACATAATCTCTTACTTTTATATGTCAGATTAGTCTCTATAACTTAGTCATCACTTCATCTTTCACATACTCAGAATAAAATTATTATTATAAATCTTATTTGAAAATTCTCAAGTATGAACATTAACATCCACATCTTTGTTACTACTAAAGAAGTGACACATGCATCAGATACATACAAGTAGCATTAATCTTGGTTACATCACTCATAATACCCATCACTCAAATATTATTCTGTTCCTCAAAAAAAGATCAATCTCTTTTAGCACTTGAGTACCTCTAAACTCTTCGACTTCAAAACATCAACCTGTGGTAAGGGCAATTAGTCAATCTTGTCATCCTCTAAGATTCACTAGCAAGTCAAAAGATTTATTTTCAGCTGATCTATTTCCTTTTGCATATCAATCTTCAAGAATTCTAAAAATAATTATTTTAATTTAGCATCTCCAAAATAGAATTGATGGCATTTGTATCCCGTATCTAAATTCCTTCGTGAAGTATCCCATAAAATCTCACAAGTTTAGTAAAAAAATAATATTATTATTAAATATATATTACAAATAAAACTTAAGTAAAATAATGAGATCTATTATTCACTAATGACTCATATTACGCCACGTGTCATAATCTCATTACATAGAAAGTACCTAATATATTCTAGAATATGAATGAATCTTGAAGCTTGTAAATCCTTATATAAATCCTCTAGAACCTCTTCATGATTATTTTGAAAATCTTCATACGCTTACCAACAATCTCATATTCCTTGAAGTTTTAGTAGGTAGTAACACAAGCAACACAATACATTGTTCTCAATTCAATATTTCATGAGCACGTGAAAAACATCGAGATTATTGTCAATTTCATACAAAGATACAACTTTTGAGAAGTACATGACATGGATATAGCCACGAGAATTCAAGAAATATGAGTACACGAGCACAGATATGGCCATGATGATACAACATGACGGGGCACAGGAATACGAAATGACAAAACACTGGGATACGATAAATTTAAAAAATCAAGATACAAATATGAGAACTACATAACATAACAAAATAAAACAAAAATAATATTTCTTATAAATATTATTCTTTAAAAACAATTTAGATAAATAAATACAAATGGTCAAAAACACAAATAAAAGTAATACTAAAATTAAAGACTATCGTTTTATTCTGAATCAAATAAAATGATTTCTAATTTATGTTCACCAAAAGAAAAATCTACAATTTCAAAAATTTCAACATTTTCTATATCAATCGAGTCAAAACTATATCTTTAAAATTAAAATTGAGTTTTTTTAAAAATTTACAATTATACTAATAATACTATAAATAAATATACAATAAATTATATAATTATTACTATTTAGATTAATAAATTATAATAATAAAATACCCCCCCCCCCCAATACGTCAATGTTTTCTCTTTCCCCACCCACGTCTAAGTTTTCTCTCCCCCCATGTATAAGACATGTTTCAGCCATGTCCAACAGTATTCAATTCGTGCCCAAGGCGTATCAAAATCTTTAACCTACAATTTTATCAATTATATGCTACATGGCAAATTAGACATGTCCAATTGTGCAACACACAAACACTCCACAAGATTACTATATCCATGCTTCAGAGTGTCTAGTAGAGATCAAATTAAAAATATCTTCACGAATATGCCTAGAGAACTACAAATATCTTACCATTTTATTTATGATATATATGCACCAATTTGAAGGAAATATTGAGATTGTAATTTATTTTTATTTATTTATTATCTATTTTTTTTCTTTACATAAATGAGAGCACTCAACATTTCAATTCCCCAACTCCAGCCATGTGTGTGCGTGTCTTACTATTGCTTTTTGAAAAAACGAATACCTTTTTCGTTTTATTCCCAAAAAAAGAATGTTATCATATATCTCAACAGCCTAGACCTAGTACCACATGTCTTTTTTCTTTCTTAAAATAATCATTCAAAATCATCATACCACCAAATTTAGTAATTATAATCAAAAATATATGAAATTACTCGTAAAAAAGTCCAACTCATCAAGTTTGAAAATCATGAGCAGAGATTGGAATACCTTGTACCCAATATCACCTCCGACGCTCTCTCCTCTTTCATGAGAAATTCTCTCAGCAACTAGACATAGAAATTGCCAACACTATAAGATTATTATAAAAGAATATAAGTACGAGTGGGAACAGAAAATCATTGTAGCTGAACCATGCAATCCACAATAGTAGCACACATGCGAACCTGAAGTTGCAGATATTCGACGAGGTTGGGTACATACTATTTTGCACGCCTCCCCCTTTCCCCACATGTGATCCAAGAGGAATTGTGGCACCTGGATGATTATATTTGAAAAAAAATGGGTCAGAATGTAATCAATGATTGCTGATATACATGTATGCCCTACATAGCATAGATAACATATGTTGCTAGAGAATTAGCTTTCGACTTTCAAGAGTGAAATGCTAGCTTATTGGCTGTCCCAATTGAAGAAATTGCATGCATGGAATATTATTCCATTTTTTATATTTATTAACTAATTAAGAAGGGAGAACTGTAATTTTATCCAAAACATACCAAACTTCTCAGCATGAGCACAAGAAGACAACTTGTCTCATGGGTGAACTAATTTCTCTGCCTAAAAGCCACGGAATTCACATTTAACTCAGGCAAATTGTGATTACATGCACAATTTTAATCAGGATTTACATATAACTATTAATCATGAGTTTAGTAAGAAAAATAATAAAAAATTATTAATCTAAAACATAACTATTAATCTAGGGATTAATAGTTATGTTTAACTCAGGCAAATATTATTATGTTTAAAAATGTACGGACAGCAAAAAACAACACCTGGTGGGCCACGAGTGGCAAATGTTTAATTGTTGAAGTGACCTCACCGAAGCAGAAAAATCATGAGTTTAGTAAGGAAAAAAAAAAACCTTTGTGTTGAGAGATATCTAGGGATTGACGGAGTCTAGAGGTTCACTAAAACATTTTATATATTATTATATCTCCAATTTCTAGCAGAGCACGAGGGCAATGGGCATGTCAAATCGGCATTGGGCCTATAATTTACCACTCGCTGTGATCAAAAACTTCAGTTAATGTATGAACATACAAAAAAAAAAAAAAAAAGATTTGATCCAAACACTTTCAAAAAAGCAATAAGCTTTTTGCTTTTTTGGCATTACATATTTTCAAAAAACAATATTACCATGCAAAAGGGTGATAAGCATGATGGAATTCCTACAAGAAATGAGTGAAGAAAATAAGTAACCTGTGTTGTCTTTCCGCACCCTGTCTCTCCTGAGATTAGAACAACCTGCTACAGCATAATGTTACTTAACCCTCACAGAAAACAGTTTGAAGAAAATTGGTGACAAACAGTTTGATATCAAAACTGCCATTGAAGCCATCCCATGACGGCTTGAGAATGTACTACCTGATGACTTTCAACTTGGGATGTGATAATGTCCTTAAAGGGAGCGATTGGAAGCCTAGACCTCTCTTCGGCAATCTGAGTATGAAAATGAAACTTGAGAAACTTCAAAGAACAAGCTTATAATCACTAAAAGAAAAACTTTTTACGAGCTATATCATGTTGAATATGGCACATGGAGCTGATGGGTATGTATAATTGCGATTGCACAAACACTAACATACCAAATATAATTAGAAATCCAGAGTTAAAAATGTTTGTATGAAAATAATACTAGAATAACTAATAACATGTGAAGACCTCATGTTGCAAGTATTTATTGGAAGTCAATCCTTGGTGTGATAATAAATATCATCATTCAAGGATTATAGATTTTAAGTTTAAAAATCATCAGAAATAGTCTCTCTAATTTTTTGAGGTTGTGCTGTTGATATACTCAAAGTATTAAAAAGTAAAATCGTAAGGTGAGATATTTTTGTATTTGTGAGGCGAGATGTAAGCCTCAAGGCATTAAGATACAAATTTTTTGAGTATCACAATATATAATTAATTAATATTTTAAAATATATAAAATAAAAAAACATAAATAAAAAAAGAAAATATTTTATTAAAATTATTAAATTAATTATACTAGTTTACTACTTTCACAAAAAAATCATAACAAAGTTATAAAATAAAAACTGAAATAAATTATTTCAATTTAAATTTCTCTTCAAGAGCATCATCATTCTCATCCAATATATCAAAAGTAAGAAAATATTTACTATCATGTATTCTCATTTCATCTAAATTTTCATCAATTGGTATCAAATTGAACTCATTTTCTTTGCATTTGCCTCCACCTGTACCTAGTAAAAAATATAAATTAATAATTCGATAAAAATATTATACGTTTTTTTATCAAATTTATGATTTTAATTTTTATGTACTTAGTATTTCATTAAGATTCCTTTTATAGAAATGTGAAGAGATTATTTGATCCGAAGATACTTGAGTTCGTTAGAAGTTGGATGACATAATTCTAATAGCATCAACATTAAATAACTCATCATCCTAGAGCCAACAAAAATCAATGGGGAGGAGAGGATCTTCTTTCTCACGATCCACTCATCATATAAATACATTTCCTCTAAACAAAATTAATTCAACATTTTATTTTTTTTATAGACTTTATTCTCTCAAACTAATGTTATACCTAACATACATTAAAGTATTCAATTTTTGATGTTCAAGTCTTTCTTTTTTTTGTACATATCTATAAATAATGAAATAAAAAAAATTACATATTAAAATAGAATAAATTTCTCTAATATTGAAATAGAAATATATGTATACAAAGTTATAAAAATAAAAATATTATCGATTGAAATATATTCCAATTTCTTTCACATCCCGAAGGACTACAAGTAAAGCTAAGGACTCGAATAGCGAACTTTTGCAACTCTGATTGTTTAACCCCCAAAAAGCATCCACCAACCTGCAGGACTTCTTAATATTCGAGAATGAATTAAATTATGTGTCGCAAATTCACTCATTAGTTGATGAAATGAGTCCAACTGAATATCAATTTTTAAATATTCTTGATAATTCAACATCATATCCATGCATTCAAATAATTTCTTCCTCATCTCATCGATATTAGAGAACTTATCCTCATACAATAATTAAAAATTAAGAAATTAATCTGCTACATGTAAAGGTCGATAAAGTTGCAAAGTTCATCTTGCATCAATTTTTCTCCGAATTGGGCCATGTGTTCTCTCCACACCCCCACAATTAAATGCAATCTTCTCCTTAACCAAATTTATCAACTCATAAATATAACTTATGACTGATATTTCCTTAGATTCAACCTCTCTCAATATACCAACTAATGGAACAGTGATCTTAATGCAAAAAATAATATGTGGCCAATAATTTAGATCAAACAACATTATACTTTAAGTTTTCACATATTTTACCTTTTTAGCCCATTTGCTTGAACACTAATTTTTTAAGAAGAATATTGTTATAAGACCTTGTTTTTGCTTATAAAAACTTTGGACAATAAGAAATAAAATAGCAAACCATATAATTATTGGATAAAAAAGTTTTTGATTTTTTATAAATATTTTCATCAAGTTAAGAACTCAAATATGATCATATATGATCTTTGCTATTTGCCTAGCTCAAGAAAATATAGTATCATAAATATTTAACTTAAATATCTTTCAATATCAAATCAATACAATATGTAGCATAATGAGTCTACCACAATCTTCTCTTTTTTTTTCATAAGTCTCATTTCAGCATTCACATAATTAACATAATTAGAGACATTATCAGTAATGACTTGCACAACATTCTCATCCTCAATTTCTTTAACCACGTAATCAAAATATTTGAATATTAATTCCTTATTTTTTATTGTATCCGAAGTATCAATTAATTTCAAAAACTAATTGCCAGTAGAACTATTCACTAAAAAATTAATAATACACATATTCTTTCCATCTATCCAACCATCTAACATAATTGAATATTCATATTATTTCCAAGATTTTTGTGATCTTTCATAATGATACTTAGTACATTCACCTCATCTTTAAGAATTAATATTATCAATTCATGCATAGATGGAGGCTTAAACCCAAACCCAACATTCATCATAAGAATCTAATAAGAATCATTTACAATGTTGAATAAGAGATATTTTGAATAAATAAACCTATCAATTTTAATACACACTTGCTTTTTTTTTTTGCTTCCATCTTGAATTCAAAATACTTTGATGAGTTTGTGAAGTAGTAAATTAATCCATAGGTCCCCTAGAAATAAGTTTCTCACTCTCACTCCCTAAGATACCTTTTATTTTGGACAAGACACTCATTTATTAAAGTTGGACTCGTACCAATTTCTTGGAGCAAGTCATTTCTTTTTATTTTTTGATCCTTATAATTGATCAATATCTCTTTGCATTCCAATATAATATTTTTACTAACATTGAGGAATAGTTTCATACAATGATGAGTTTCAACACATATTTCCACTTTACATCTCAAATATTTTTTATATTTTTACTAATGCAATCTAATATTTTTGCTAAGTGATGTTTAAGTCCATTCTCTCCTCTCGCACATCTTTGATAATAAAAATTTACATCTCAAATATTAATCCTCAAAAACTTCAATACATATTTCCACACAATTTTTTCTTGATTTTTCGAATCGGAGGAACTCAACTTGAAAATATACTAAAAATAATATTCAATTATTCACATTTCTATATAACAATAAAATTGAGTAAAAAATAATAAAAAGACATATTTAAAAAGAATTTAAAATTTAAAATAAGAATTTAATTGGTTTAATTCTAAAAAAATCAAGAAATATTATAAATGCTAATTTATACAATGTTAAGAATATTAATCAAAAAATAAACTAATAAGATTTCAACGAATTGATTATAAATACTAATGTATATGAGTATTCATATATATTTTTTGGGATGATACTACTTTGTTCATAAATTATTTGAATTGTTTATCTATATCTTAAATATATATATATATATATGACTATATATTAACTATATACAAAACTATATATCTATATAACTATATATATGAGAACTTATCCTTCTTTAAGGCATGAAGGCACATTCAAAATATGCCTCGAAATGCTTCACAAAAGAAGGCTTACGCCTTTCTAGTGCATAGCCTTTTTTTTCACGCACATCGAGGCATTTCTGTACGCCTCACCCTGGGACATGCTCCAAGGCACGCCTTGATTATGCTTTTTAAAACATTTGATATACTAACCTTTGTGAAATCACTTACAGAGCAGGAGCCTAGCACTCTAGATATGACCTACAGTTAGAAAAAGAGAGAGTAGTAGGACCTGTTTCAGGCTCGTAGACTTTTTTATTTTAGAAGCCATGGACTCCATCTTCTTTGCTATTTCTGCTTTGCTCATGGAGGGTCTAGCAAAAATATTATCTTTGTTTCTCCGATCTTTTCCACCCTTATCCTTACCATTTCCAATTACTTTTGTGTTCAGTTCTTCTTCTTTGGGTGGAAAATTAGCAAATAATTCCTGTATATCTAATTTTGATTCTTCGGAAAAAGTCCAAGAAGGAAGATCTTCCTTCTCCTTAAGCTTAACTGCCTCTGACTTTTTAGTAGTCTTGAAAATAGTAATTTGGCGCTGATTCCCACGCCTGCGCGAAGTTCATAATCATGTTAAACCATGGGAGCACAAAACCAAAACAGAGCCACATTTTAGTATGATGCATTAATAGAGTGAAAATGAAGAGTTCTGTACCAAGACTCACCCTAAACTTTTGGATTTCATCCCCATTTTGAGGCATTTCATGTGAACTAATGCTCGTTCTGATTTAGAAAGCTCCGGTCCAAATGTAAATTCTAGCATGGTACAGAAAACAGTGGCACATGTATTAAAAAACATTATTTACTAAAGAAAGAATCAAAACACAAGGCTCGCAGTGGAAATAGTTTCTCAATCCAACAACCATATCCACCGGTGAACTTCATTATTGCATGTCTCCATCACGATTAAAATGTATCAGAAAATGAATATCATGTTTGTTTTTCCTACTCTTTAGAAATATTTATATATATTGAATTGTTTCAATAAGTCCTAGTCTTAAAAGACAATTGTTTCAAGCTTGTTCTTGCCTTAGGCGACATTTATGTGTATTTAATTTGTTCCAAAAAAAAGTCCTAGCCTTTTGAACATCCTAACCCTTAGGGTTGTTAAATATAAGTATTGAATGACTACTTAAGCCAAGGTTATTGTTAATAAAATTGTTCCAGCTTAATGCAACCAAAATTTCTTAAAAATTGGTCCCAAAGGAGGTTGGACTTGAGAAATCAAAGTAGGAATCTTTGAAGTTATTGCAACAACATAGAAAATGACAATGAAAGGGAGTCTCATACACCTTTTTTGTATTTGATAGTCATCATAATTCATAATTATTAGAGCATGCTAATTAAAATTTTCTATCATCAAAGGAATTTTGGGGGCATGTGGAGCCTACCCATATTGAGCTAACAAATGAATTAATGAAAACAGATGCACAATAAATAAAAAAGAATGATGAAATGAAGATGAAGGATAAGAAAGATAAATAATTATATCCTTCAGGCAATCGATCGAATTGTTCTTTGCACCATTCTCTAGAAGGATGCAGCCAAAATATATGAGACTCCATGAAATAGAATTTCAAGAAAATGAAAGGATGAAAAAGCCTCATCTTTAGACTCTCCGTAGAGAATTCGTAACTTTTGAGATGAGGACCAATGAAAAAGTAACAATACTTCTCTAGACTTATAACAGTAGTGAACAAATTCATGGAAAATATATACAGCATGTTAGAATGGTCGTAGAGATTCTACACTTTTTAACTAAAGTTCAACTTGTTGTGTGTTCAATTGCGTCAAAAGAAATTCAATCTTTTTAAAATACTTTAAAACTATTGTTGAAAAAAAAAATATAGTTATTTGTTTAGTATTTTCATACTGTTATAAGGAGAATGTAATTCAAATAAGATCAATAATTTTTTGCATCAAAATAAGATCAAGAGGCAGTTGATTATAACTTATACTCCACGAGAAAATAATGTAGCTAAAATAAAAAATAAAACCATTATTATTAGAACATTCCCAAGACTTTTTTCGGAGGCAGTGAACTGGAATATTTATATACTAAACAAGGGTTCTATATTGGAAATCAAGGATATTACACAAGGAGGCTTAAAGTGGAGTGAACCCCTCAGTAAATCAATATCGGATTTTTAGTTACATTGCACCAGGCACACCTAAATCCCAGGAGGGACTAGGCATAGACAAAAGCAGCACTCCTCATCTCGCCTCATGCAACTCCACCCACACAAAACATATTATTCCCAATACCCCTCACATATCAATTATTCCCAATGTCTCTCCCTCCCACAAATCATATTATTCCTAAAGCCCTTCTCTCACTCCCGAAAACTATAAAAAATATGTTTTATTTTTTAGAACTATGCAAGTTAGATTATTGAAATTCTATTTTTTTATATCAGAACTATGAATATTTGTGATAAAAAAAAATACTAATGATATTTAATTTTTATATTAATGTCTTTTACTTGATTATATTTATTTAATAAATAAAAATTATAAATAATATTTAGTGAAATATAAAATTTTTATATGTATTAAATATAGTATATCTCAGAAAAAAAAATTCATGCCTTAATTGTATTTTGCACTTCAAGACCTCAAAAAACTCTTATGCCTCAATACATTTTGCATCTCAAATAATATGATAGCACATATTCATATTCCAAAAATAAATAAGGACTAAACTTAAAAATGAAAGCATTACTAGTGCATTATTGGGGGTTAGTAAAGAATCTAAAGTTATAGGCTATTTGATCATGTCACCAAGAGAGTTATAGTGAGTAGAGATGTAATTTTAAAAAGAGAAAAACAATGAAATGAGGATGTGAATTATAAAACAAATAATAATAAATTTAAAATAAATGATGATAATATTGAGAATAAGGAATTGTGAGTGAAAATCAAAATGGAAAAAAATACTAATGGAGATAAAAATAACTTGTGATGAAGGAGTTAAAGTTGAGAAAGATGGGTCTAATGAATGCGAAGAAAGAATGAGGGAGATGAGATAATCTTGCATTATGCAACCTCCTAAGTGAATGGGTGATTATATTTGTGATACATATTTATTTAAAGATGAAATGCATATGACATTAATGATATCAACTAATTCATTTAATTTTAAGATAACTACTAAAAGTGCAATTTGGAGATTTTTCATAAACAATAAAAATCAAATCTATCAAAAATAACCATACATGAACAATCAATAAGTTGCAATATGAAACCAAAAGAATAGGGTTACGTGGATTTGTAAAACCAAATACAATGATCATAAAAACATCAATAAGTACAATACTCAACCAATTTATAAAGAATACTCTTAGAAAAATGGAGTGGACTACACAAGAGTTTTTACACTAGTAATAATGATGGATACATTAAAGATGACAATTACTCTAGTTGCATAGAATATTTGACAATTTTTTAGTTGGATGTCAAGTCAACTTTTCTTCGTGGTGAGCTAAGTGTATATATTTATGTGAAACAACCAAAAAGATATAAAAATAAGGACAACATGCATCTAGTTTATAAGCTACACATAACTCTATATATATGAAATAGGTTCCAAAAGCTTGGTTTAGTCGAATCAAAGGACAATTCACCAGTGAATGATTTCAAATATGCATTAAAGAGTAGACATTATTTAGAAATAGAAACAAAGTAGAAAAATTATCATTGTAAGTATTTATGTTGATTTAATCTTTATTAGTAATGATAAAGTTATTATGTATGAACTTAAAAACTCTATGTTAAGAGAGTATGATATGTCTGACTTAGAAAAAATAAGATTTTTTTATGCGACACAATTCTGATAAAATTTATATAAGCTAAAAGAAATATGTAAAATCACAATAAGTAATGATTGAAATAGACTTTATTGATGAAATCTATTATAAGCAATTGGTGAGCAGTTTGATATATCTCACTACAAAGTAACATGACGTGATGTTTGTTGTTTGTCTCGTCAATAGATATATAGCAAAACTAATGGAAATTCATATATAGGTAACTTAGAGCATTTCAATACTTAAAAGGAACTATAAATTATAGAATTCATTATTAAAAAAAAGACGAAATAGTGAGTTGTTGACATTCAGAATTTGCGACTATGATAAAATATAAAAGACAAGTGTACATATGATAACAAATTTTTAAATGAATACAAGTGATGTTTCATGGTATTCAAAAAACAACATTTTGTGACTTTATCAACCACATAATTTAAATTTGTGGTAGCTACAATGTGAGCTTGTCAAAGACTCTAGATGAAAAAAAGTTTAAAGAATTGAAACATTCTAATGAAGACTATAATACCTATGACAATGACCCATGCACGATTCTAGATCCTTTCGTGTTGAGTCAAGCAATGCTAAATTGTGTCATGTTTCATGTCATGTCCAAGCCATACCAGCCCACTTGACACCTCTATACTATAATACTATATGTGTAGAGGTATCAAACTAGTCATTCCATAAATTACATGAAATGGATCATATTATGTTAGCACGACTTCATGGAAGGTCAACCCAACATGACCAAATGGCTCATCTTTCTCAATTAGGCATGTTGGGTATTGCCGAGCCAGACTCAATTTAATTAAAAAAATTTATTACCGCCAACAAAACAGTGATAGACAATGTCCTGTCAATTGTTGTTAACCATCCAAAATGAGCGGAAAAATATAGCAATCATTAAAAAAATGATTATTTTCAAAAAATGTCATGCAACAAATCATGCCACCATGGCAGACTCAACATGACTACAAACCAAGCAAGGTTTTGGACCATGTTGTGTCAGGCCAAGCACGACTAAATTGTATTGTGTCTCATGTCATGCCCGAGCCACCCAACCAACGTGATACCTTTAGATTGTACTACTATAATGTGTAACTATGATTCAACTGTCAAGTTTTTAAGAATCCAAAAACGCTTGAAAACAACAGGCAATTTGATGTATGATTTTATTTCTTAAAAAACCTTGTCAAGGAAGGTACAATTAAATTAATTGATTATGAGAGTCATGATCAAATGGCGGACATAATAACCAAACCATTGAAACTTAAAAATAATCGTTTTTTTAGCTGATGGGAGTATGTTTAATTACTAATATAAATTAATTCTTCGTAACAGTTAGTTTAAGAGAAAAAAAATATGAGTTTATAATTTCAAGTTCATCTTAATCTTTATAGATATTTAGGAATACTTGAATTGTTCCAAGTTTATCTTAATCTTTAGGGATATTTATGTGTTTTAATTATTTCAAAATAATGTCCTAGTTTTTAAGGCATCCTAGCCCTTAGGATTGTTTAATATCATATATTTAGGATGTCCAAATAACTAGGACTTTATCTTGGAATAATTCAATTATACATTAATAACCCTAAAGACTTTGAACAACTCAAACAGACATAAATATCACTAAAGACTAAGACAAACTTTGAATAATAAACTTTCATTCCATCCTTTAAACTAAATGTTAATAAATAATTAGTTAATATTAAAAATTTCACATAGTGCCATCAACTTTCGAAGCTTATAAAAAACTTCAAACTTCAATGAATTGATGATTATTTTTTCTACTTGATCTTTTCTCCCACACAGAACTAATTTAATTAAACCTTGCTTAGCAATGTTCCTTAAGAAAGGAAATCTTACATCAATATATGATGTATATGTAATTTGTTTTTACTTAATAATCTGTTTTAATATTTTCATGTAAGTACAGGAAAGAAAATATTAAAAGCCCGAGGATACAGCAATAGCACAATAATGGAGGTCCCGCTGTCTGATCAGCGGGCCGAAATTTTTGGAGCAGAGCCTGACCCGTTCCATGATCCGGCCCACTTCGGTTAAATGAACCGGATGTTTATTTTTCATATAAAACGATTTGTAATTTATTTTTCGGACAGCTGTTTTTTTAACCGTTTGAACTGTTCATCATCCCTCTCCTCTCTCTGCGCGATTTCGCGACTGCTGCATCCTGCATACTGTAAGACGTTCTGTTTTCTTGGTTTTAATCTGTAACGCATAAGCATTTTCTGATGAAGGTAGCTAATCGTACTGAGCGACTAGCGAACCACGTTATTTTCTGTGTTAATTTCTCGTTTTTGATTATGTCGTGGATGCTTGTGGATTAGGATTTATATATTACTTGTTTTCTGTGTTTCTGTTATTTTCTGTTTCTTAATCTCATTACCCGTGAAAGCGCAATTACCCAACAATATACTTGTTTGATCCAACCATAACTGGATTTTTATAGAACTTGATGATTAAGCTATCATCACGCAGTATAATTATTCAATCTTCATCAAAATGTCCCAACTCATTTAAAATTTCCTTCCATATCTACCACAAACAAAGCTTCTATGACTAATAAAAACACATTATAATTGTAATAAGATACTTTTTTGAACACCAAGGAATAACACTTGAATCCATTAAAAAGACATCACCAAATGTACACTTCATGTATTTCACATCTCTTGCATAATCATTATTTGTGAATGCCAACAACACAATAACACTACTTTTTTTATAATGAATTATATAGTTCACAGTTCTTTCAAATATCAAAGTATTATCTTAGCTGCCTATAAATAAATCTTTATTGATTTTGCAATATATCTACTAATAACATAAATAACAAAAATCACAAATTGTAGTGGTGAGATATATTAAACTGCCCATCAGCTGTTTGCAATACGTCTCAATGACAAAGTCTTCATTTTGATCATGACTTATTGTGAAACTTGGAACTACCCACCAAATGCTTTCAATCATATCAAACCTTCTCAAAACCTCCAATACATATTTCCATTGGCATATATATATATCATCAAATGTTTATAACACATCAATTCCAAAAAAAAATAAGCATTCTCAATGCCCCTAAGTCAAACATGTCGAATAATCTAAACATAGAGCTAATAAATCCAGATATCATAATTTCATTTGTATCAGTAAAGATTAAATCACAACATAAATACTTACAATGATAAGTTTTCCTTCTCTGTTTCTCTTTATAAATAATCTTTGCTTGTTGTTATGCCTTTGAAAATCTTCTCTATGAAAATGTGTTTCGATTCGATTTTACCAAGCTTGTGGAGAATGTTTTACTCCATATAAGATTTTGTGTAAGTTATAATAAAATATTCACAATCTATATTTTCATTCTACCTTAGTTGTTCCACATAAACATTTCTACTTAGCTCATCGTGAAGAAAAGACAACTTGACATTTAACAAAAAAATTATTTAATTCTTATATGCATCTAGAGCAATAATTATCTTTATTGCATTCATTATTGTCGCTTGTGCAAAAACATTTGTTTATCCATTCCATACTTATGAAAATACCCTTTAATAACCAAATGAGCCTTGTCCTTCAATCTTTTCATATTCATTGTATTCAATTTTAAAAACTCACTTCACTACTATTCATTTGGGCTCAGCTGACTGTTCAATGAGTATTCATGTTTGATTTTTTTTCAATAGATTTAATTTTATTACTTGCTCAGAATTTAATGGACCAATTGATATTATCAATGTTATATGAATTTCATTAACAAATAAACCTTCACCACTAACATAATTATAGATGAGATAATAACTCAAAACAAGACTTACATATTTTAATATAATCAAAAATAATTATAATAAAAATAAAAGAATAAAAAATATATAAGTACAATAAAGCCTATGAAATATGATGCAAAATTAAATTTTGCTTCTTCTAAAAACCAATCAAAAAATTAAGAACAAAATGATCAACTATATAATCTTTTGACTTCTTGAGAGATTTTCATTCATTATGAACCATTTACACACATTTCCTTCTAAAATAAACTCAAAAATCTGAGTGATCAAGTCTCCCAGCACATTCAAAGTTGAGATTAAAATAAACTTAAGATCCATTAAATATTATCACATCTATACTAAAAAATTCTTTTTACAAGGAAAAATCATTCTCTCTAAAATCAACATATTTTAAACTTGTTGATACATATGATAACTCAAGAAGAGAATTATCATAATGTAATCCAACATATTCAGAAGTAGTTGAGTATGACAATCCATCAAGCTCCACAATAGAGCTCCATCGAGCTTTTCGTGGAACTGGGGAGAAGAGCGAGGGAGAGGGGTGAGGGGCGAGGGGCAAGGACAAATTAATATGTATATTTAAAAAATTATCAAATTTATTAAATTTAATAATAGTATTAAATTAATAAATAATATTAAATTAAAAATAAAATAAAAAAAGAATTTAATAAATTTAAATTTTGTATTTATTAAATTTTTAAATATTTTTTTGATTTGATAATTTAATAAAATTATCAAATTAATGAATAGTATTAATTATAAAATATTTCATATTATTTATTAATTTAATTTTTTATTTATGTTATTTTATTTTATATATTTTAAAATATTAATTAATTATATATTAGAATACTCAAAAAACTTATACCTTAACACCCCGAGGCTCATACCTCATCTCATGAACACAAAAATATCTCACCTTATACTTTTGCTTTTTAAAACTATGATCACACTTGAAGGTAGATAATTAATGAAGTTCAAGTATCATTTTTTGTACAAAAAAGTTCTCAATCCCTGGACTCATATACCCATACCTCAAATACCTTAAAGTTTCAATTGGGTGGGATGACCAAGGAATGGCTCGCGGCACAACACAATTTAGTAATGTATGAGATGGCACGACACAGTTCAAAACAATGAAAGAATGTGTCATAATAAACTTTTTGGCATGATATACATAGCATAGCACAACCCAGTACAATGGCTCTTGCAAGCCAATGTTGACCCGTATCACCAAACCAACTAGACTAGTCCTAACCTAGGTTAAGTTGGGTCAGGCTAGCATTGAATGAATCAAGTTAACCTTGACTAAACCTAGATTAGCTTGGAATAAACCTAAGTTAGCCAGGAATGAACCATGTAAGCCTAGATAGGCCTAACCCAAATTAGCATGAGAGGCACGGCATGGCATGACCCAGCACGACCCGACACAATCCACCCAAATATCACAGAAATGGGTCATGCCAGGCTGTCCCTATATAGAATCATGCAGGAAATGGCAAGGTGACGCGAACGAGCCTTAAAAAATGAGTCATGCCAGCACAGCATGACACTGCCCATTTGATATCTCTACAGATATCAAAGATAAAACGAAATATGAGTTTTTATATGAGATCATAGAACATATTGCAATTGAGATAAAACTTGAAATTAAGGCAGCAAGATAAATATCCAATTGACATTCATGCTGACTTGAATTACCAAATCTTTTCTCTAAATGAAATATCATACACATTTATTCATTAATTAAAATTATCATACTTCTCTATTATAGTTGTCTTATGCTCAAAAAATTATTTCTCAATTCTAGAGTCTGGAATATAATATATCCCAACAACAATATTATTGACTCCATTCAATAGCAGCTTCACATTTATGTTTTTCACCACATTTAATCTTTGAATTGTTTCCTAATTTAATCGAATGTCAAAACTTTTGATCGAGTTCATTGAACATGGTTCTATCATCACTCATGACTAGTGTGATTAGAACGCCATCAATCAATAAACCATACATCTTCACTTTTGATCTTATCCAACTCCATATAACATATCATAAGTTTTTTTTTCCTCGTCAAACTCTGCACAAATTGCTTCTTTATTTCAGGTAAAAAATTCACATCAAAAATGTCTAAATTGATAGCATCGATAAAACTCTATAAGTAATCAGAACTTCAAAGACTGCTGATTTAATATCAAGCTCAACCTCCACTAATGCCAATTAGAGAGAAACCTTGATTAAGTATGCTAGAATAATTCTCTTAACAATAAATTTGGCTTAAATAGTCATTCAATAATCAAAATATTTACAAAAGAGCATATCGAAACGTAAGCCTTGCAGTGGCAATAGTTTAGCAATCCAACATCCGTCACTGAACTCCATTATTGCATTCTTCCGACATAATCTAATTATATTTGTAAATGAAAACGGTGTTCGGAAAAACATACATCATCCACCGTAGAAACAGCATCCGGAATTTGTATTCAAATTTATCGTTCCAGACTCAGAACATACACAAGCGACCAACACTAGATTCATGGAGGTAGGGTTATTCAATTGAAGAGCAGAAGAGGTAATAGGTCGGGTATGCATAACGCGTTTTGCATATCAATTGAGAAGTTATATCAAGAGGAAGAAATTGACATGTTCAGTTGCCAGGTTAATACCGCGATCGGAGGCAGCATGGAATTGATCGAGTACTTGGGAAATTCGAATGCGTGAAGCTTCCGCAACGTTGCTGTTCTTCTGTCTCTTCCTTCCCATGTTCCTCGACCTTTTTTTTTCGCTAGTTTGTCTCCGTCGATGAACACAGAAAGCCCGTGCAGCACCCTGAACCCTGCCGCTGACGGTGGCCGCTCGAACAGTATGTCTCGGTCGGACGTTCACAAAACAATCAAAAAAAAAAGATAGTAAATTAAACGTAAAAACCTCACAATAAAAAGTAAAACATTAAACGTAGAAAACCGCCCTATAGGGTTCAGAGTTATCAACCTGCCCAAAACAAACCCAAAATTTGGCTAGGCACAAGGCATTGAGGTGCCTACTAAGTCGCAACATTAACACATCATGAGTCTCTAACATGTCATAAGGTACATTTAATGACTAGCATGAGACAACTTGAACACGGGTCTAAACCCGAATGTACTGTGTCAGCCATGTCTGACACATTATAGTCGAGTTCAGAGCCATGCCTATACATGCCGAGAGTCAGCCCACCACAATAACTAGTCTTATCCTGATCCAAGTTAGCCTATAATAAATTGTGCTAGCCTAGAATGAAAAGGGCTAGCCTGACTAGGCCTAACCCCACTTGACACGACCTGACACTTTCGAGCTAGTCTTGAATAAACTGGGCAAGTATGACCCAGCTTAGCACGACCTAGCACTTTCGAGCTAGTCTTGAATAAACTGGGCAAGTCTGACCCAGCTTAGCACGACCTAGCACTTTTGAGCTAGCCTGGAATAAATGGGCTAGCATAACCAGGCCTGAGCCACCTTGGCACGACCTAGCACTTTCGAGCTAGCCTAGAATGAATTGGGCTAACATGGTCAGGTTTGAGCCAATTCTGTACAACACGACCAATAGACATACTAATAAGTCATGCCAATGGTGGCTTAGACGAGCCTACAAAAATGAGTTATGTACTCATTCTGGAATCGTACGACCAAATTTTCACCTATAACTAAGTATAGTTAGATATGACCTAACCTCATTTATATTATAAAATAATGACTTTAATGACCTTGACTTGATTAGTTAATAAGTAAATATACATTAATATGAATCTCCTTAAAATAATACTGATAATTGTGAATACAATTTTAATTATCGATTAAGACTTTAGAATTATTCATGAAGGTATTTATGTTTTTTTGTATTATTTGAATAATATATTTAATCTTTTAATTTTGTAACTCATTTAAATAAAAGATCCAAATTAATAAAATAAACAATTCAGAATTATTGTATACCTCTATTTCAATATTTTTTTCACAACACATTATCAACATGAAGTTGGGAGATGATAAGGTAAGTAATTAAGACCTGACATATTTGTTTTCGTTCAATTATAATTGTCTTCTAATAATTATAAATAAGGTTAGTAATTAAGACCTAACATATTTGTTTTTGTTCAAATATAATTGTCTTCTAATAATTATAAATAAGGTTAGTAATTAAGACCTAACATATTTGTTCTCGTTCAATTATAATTGTCTTCTAATAATTATAAATAAGGTGAGTAATTAAGATAGTACATGTTTGTTTTCTCTTTATCATACTTATCTTATTTTGATTATATTAAGGTAAGTAATGAATTTTTTTTTTTTTTTTGATTTTCTATCTTATTTATTTTATTTTAATACATAAATACATGTAAATATAATAAATACTTGTTTCTAGCAAGCAATTATTAAAAAAAAATATATGATATTTCTTATAAATTATGATAAATTGTAATATACAAATACAAATGCATAACCATTTTAGTGGCTGCAACGAAGAACAAATGTCATACCTAAATATAACTGTGAGCCCATGATAATAATTAATATCACAACTATTGATAAAAATTAGGCTAACAAGTTGATAGGATCACAAAATACAAGATTTTTTTAATGATCATTTAGGTCGAGTTTTGGCTAAAAATAGGCAATGAAAATATGAAAGATCTTATTGATTTCATGAATATTTATCAAAATTCTTTAAAATATCAAAAATAATGAAATCAAATTATATTCACTACATTTCCAAATATACATGTCATTCTTAAACATCAAAATACACTAGAATATTTGATAAATCGAACATCAATCAACAAAATCATCTCGACCAAATGCTTATTCTTTTTTTCTGCAATGTTATTTTGTAAGGTATATTGGCATTATAAATTTGATATATGATTTCATGGTTAGTATTGCAGGTATAAAATCTATTAGATAAACACTCTAGAATTTTTTTGCTTTTTATGATTTTTATTATTTTATTCATTTAGCAAATAATTGAAAAAAAAAAGTGATCTAAAATGGAAAAGACTAACCAATTAAAACACATATAATTATCAATAAAAATGACAAAATATATAAACTTATCTAGAATTTTCTTTGTTATATTTCAATACACCAGTGTGTATCTGGTCAAATATATTTTTACTAAATCAAATTTGGTTGGTAGGATAAAAAACCAAGACATGCTTTCCTAATACCTAAGTCTAACATTTGTTATTTAACAGGAGATAAATAACCAAGTTTACCGCAAGTATCAATGGATCAATAATACTTAAGTATTTAGTCATATACCTAATTATAGAGGTGCTAACATATAGTTCGATGCTACCATCCTCGATGCATCAAAATAAAAGAAATTGTTAACTATGACATCCAATGCTCCCCTAAATATGATGCACAAAGGTACACAAAGGCACATCATTGATAAGTACAAAGGATATTATCAATAATTCATTAGAATCAAAAGTAGTTGCACATTGTGATTTTTCATTCACCCTCTTAAACTATAAAAACTTTCTAGTGCCCTGATCCCCATTCTAACTAAATAAATTGTTTCAATTCCCCGAATTGATTGAATGGATCATCTATGAGGGAAATAAAATATTTATTTTTATCACTTATTTGTTAAGAGCTTAATAATTTATGAAAAATCATAGAGATTTGTCATTTTTTTTCATTGAAATGATATTGATACTCTTGCTCCATGGTGTATCATCAATGATTAGATGAATTACACATCAATTAACTCTTTGAATTTTATTCTTAATCTTTTAACTTCAGGTGACATCATTTAATGAGGAGTTTTGCTAGTGGTTGAACATTGACTTTAGCTCAATTTTATGATTCACTTCTCATTTTGGAAATGATCTCTCAATAGTCCAGAAGACATCAAGACAATACATTGGTATTAAGGATAAAATATACATAAGTGATCAATAAATAATACTAGATAGGAGCATATTAACTCAATCCTAGAAACCCAAGCTAAACATATACTTATAATACCAATAATGAATATCTCAATTGCCTCCTTCCCTTCCAAGCTATGACTTATAAGTCAACTTCACCTGTTTCTCTAATAATCATAACTAGCTTGAAGTTGACATTTGATTTATCTATTTCTTTTGATTATAAACAAATCTAATTTCTTTGTAGTATCTTTAAATATATATATATATTAGATATATTTTTATGTCAATTAGAGTAGTAATTTTTTGGTTGTTAGACATTTGTGAACATCTATATTGATAAAATATAATAAAATTGAATCAAATCTAATGAATTATTTATTTGTGTCTTCTATCACCATGACAAACACTTAAATTTTTCTCCAACTTGGGTAGTCACGCATTACGTGTGACCTGTTGCAAAGAAAATATGCTTGTGGCTCCCTATTTTTCCCATCTCAAGTTTGAGGGAAGAGGGTCTTTCATTACTATCATTTACTATCTTATAACATTTACTTTTCTTTGTTTCTAGGAGAATCAGACATATCTTGTTTCTTGAATTCCACCCAAAACTTTTTTATTGACATGGGCCGAGTAAGATTTTGACACTTCTTTTTTATAGTTTTTTCTCTACTTAAAATTTAATCTCCCATAAAAGAGAAATGCAATGCACTTTCTTTCCCTATGTTAGATATTTAAAATATTATGTTCTGAGAATTACCACACATATTTTCATGTTTATTAATGTTGCACAAGTATTCGTAACTTAACTCTCATCTCATCCTTGACATATTTTAAATAAAATTATTAATAAACTTTCTCTTTTAAATGTGTTCAAAGTATAAAATAGGAGCATCCCACACATCACATTATCATATCTTTCACAATGCTAAAGAAGTATTATATACATTAATACTATTTGTTATGGAATCAAATTTTAGTATAATTATGTGTGATCTTATGCTACAATTTATATTGATTACAAGGCTAAGTTTTATTACTCTCGTCTCACATAAGAGAGATAATCAAGCAAGTCTAAAATAAAACAAACAAGAAAAAGTTGAGAGAAAAAATATTTCATATATATTTCTCAAAATCTTGGTTATTATAAGTGTGGTGTGACACTCGTTAAATAAAGAAAGCTCCATATATTAAAAATCAATATTATGCTAAATATCATGATTTTACATTATCAGCAACTATCATGGTGGCTTGGCCCACCATGATAGTTGGTCGATGATACTAGTGCTTCTTCACTTGAACAACAAGCACATGGGAAAAGAACAACATTGAATGAAATAACATACAATGAATTGCTACGAGAGTTTCTACAAATTCAAAAAGGTTTGTTAGTCACCTACTTTCCCTGATTGTATTTTCTATGGAAGATGAATAAAATGGAAGCCGCAAGCACAAATTTATCATTACTATGTGAGTGCATGTGTCAGACTAGATTCTTATTCAGAGTCCAACTATAAGTTGCAAACAAGAAATAACATTGATTTGTCAATTTTACAACATCCTTGGCAATGAAGTACCTTCCTTTGCAATCAAGTCTAAGAAAAGAAACTAGCAAGTAGATGAATTAATCATTTTTGCAAGATGACAGGAGATAGAAGCATGAGAAATGCTCATAGTTAGTTCTACTTGAGTAACAATTCCAACCTTGATGATTCAATTATAGCTGCCAAGCCTTTGGAAAGCACATATTGAGCAACAAAGTAGAAATTTAGACTGTCCAAACCAAAGAGAGTGGATATTTAACACCCGTATTAGCGTAGGATTGTTGGGCATTGTTATAAACTATTCGTAGAAGTTTTGAGCAGAGAGAAAAGTATGCATAATTTGCTTCCTCAAAAAAATAAAAAATTCTCACATATAAAGTATTAAGCTCCTTTTTATAGGAGATGCATAGTGAATACACTATGTATTCACATTTATTTTCAATATAATTCATATTTTCAACATCAAATTTAAACATTATTCACATTTTCCAACATTACATTTTCAACACTCCTCCTTGAATGACTATCTAACGAAAATTATTAAGATTAGGACTACCTCATTAAAATCCTTGCTAATAAAACCCTTTGAGAAAAAATCTGGTGAAAAAAAAAGAGTACAGTGCACTAATGCCCAATCATGCTCCCCCACATGTCGACATCCTTTGGTTGATGCATTCCAATATTATATATCAACTTCTTGAATGTTAATAGTGATACTAACTATGTAAATAGGTCCACAAGATTGTCACTTGAATATATTTGCTGGACATCAATTTCAATATTCTTCTGATGTTCATGAGTATAAAAGAATTTTGGCAAAATATATTTGGTTCTATCTCATTTGATATAACCTTTCTTGATATGTGCAATGCATACAGCATTATCTTCAAATATTACTAATAGTTTATCTTTGATTGAGGATAACTCACATGATTCTCAAATATTTGGATCATTGATCTAAGCCATATACATACTCGACTTATTTCATGAATTGAAATAATTTCAGAATGATTTGATGATGTGGCCACCATTATCTATTTAATTGATCTCCATAAAATGGTAATTCAAATCATAATTGAAAACATACCCAGTTTGTGATCTATATTTATATGGATCTGAAATATAGTCTGCATCTGCATATATGAGTAATTATGACTTTGACTATTTAAAGTAAAATAAACTCATATCAATGGTTCCTTGGAGATAGTGCAACACATACTTTATTCCATTCCAATGTCTTCTTGTTGGAGTAGAACTATATATGACCAATAGATTGATAAAAAAAGTAATATTTGGACAAATACTATTAGCCAAATACATAAGTGCACTGATAACACTAATATATAGTACTTCAGGGCCAAATAATTCTTCACTCTTTTCATAAGGTCAAAATGGGTCCTTGTTCACATTCAATATATGGACTGCCATTAGATAATTTAAAGGGTGTGCTTTATCCATATAAATACGCTTTAAGATTTTCTTGACATTAGTTGATTGGTGAACTAACACTCATCTTAGAAAATATTTGATCTGTAGACTGAGATAAAATTTAGTTTTTCCAAGATCTTTCATTTCAAATTCTTTTTTCAAATATTCTACTATTTGTGTAAGGTTTTTAGGAGTTCCAACCAGATCTAAATCATCAACATAAATCATAATGATTGCAAATTTAGTTTCTGATTTCTTGATAAAAATGCATGGACATATAGGATTATTTACATACCATTATCTTATCAAATATTCACTAAAATGATTATACTACATGTTCCTAGATTGCTTTAATCCATATAAGGATATTTGTAACTTATTTGAATACATATTATGAGATTTTGTACTTATTGTTTAAGGTAGTTTAAATCCTCCAGGGATCTTCATGTATATTTTATTATCTATAGTTTCATATAAATACATTGTGATAACATCCATGAGATATATATCAAGTCCTTTAGAGACTGCTAGACTTATTATAAAATAAAAAGTGATAGTATCCATAATGTAGAATATATTTCTTTGTAGACAATGTCAGCTCTCAGATCTCTATAAGAAATCTTAAGCTACTAATCATGCTTTATATCTTATGATATCATAACTTTCATTACGTTTTTATGCAAATACCCATTTATACCCAACAGGCTTTATACTTGTAGGCATTTAGAATATATGTCTAAAAACTCTCATTTTCATTAATGAGGATAACATTGCTTACATAGCCTCTTTTTATTTTGTCCAATCATATTTTTTTTTATATTAATTCGTATTTTGTGGTTCTTGTTCATCATCATTTTATATGATATTGATGGCTACTTGGAAAGCAACAATATTTTTAATAACAAAATTATTTATATCCCATTAATCTACTTTATACACATAACTTATTGAGATCTCATGATTTTCAAGTACATGTGCATCTTCATGGACTTGTTATTCAACATGTGCCTCCACAAGGGCTTCTTGTTCATCATGCACATCTTCAAGAGCTATTTGTTCATTTTGTGCCTCTCTAGTGATGTTTTGTTTTCTTTTTATTATCCTCTTATAGAAATTTATATCTTTCAACCAAATAGGTGTTCCACACTTCAAGCGTAGTTTGGATTCATTAGATTTGTCTTTTAGGGACATCAACCCATACTAGAGCATTTGCAGCTGGGATGTATGACCATGTTACTTTTTGTGCATCAACAAATGTAATTGGTAATTGAATTGCAAAATTTTGCAAATGAATGATCATTTGAATTTATAGTTCACATTGATTTGTACGAAGATTAAAATGAGATATTTTTGTTGTATTCTAGGAAATTTCTTATCTTTCTATAGGAATAAATATTTCTCTCCTAATAAATGGAACATTGTTTCATTAAAATGACAATCTACAAATCTTGCTCTAAAAATATTTAATATCATGAGTTCAAGATATCTTATGATTGATTTCGAATCAAAACCTACATAAATCCCAAGTTTACATTGGGAACCCATATTGGTATGTTGTGTAGATGCAATTAATACATGGACTACACAACCAAATATTCTTAAGTGAGAAATTTTTGGTTGTTTACCTAACACAAGTTATGAAGGAGAGTACTCATGATAAGACATTGATTTAATTCTAATAAGATTCACAGCATGCATAATAGCATGTCCCCATGCAGAAGTTGGTAATCTATTTTTCATCAATAATGGTTAGCTATTAATTGGAGACATTTAATGAGTGATTCTACTAAACTATTTAGTGTCTGAACATAAGCAATATAGTGTTCAATATTTATCCTAATTGATATGTAATAGTCATTAAAAGCTTGAAATATAAATTCACTAGTGTTGTCAACTCTAATGGTTTTGATTTAATCAAGAAATTGTACTTTTAATTTAATTAATTGGGCAAGCAGTCTTGCAAAAGTAATATTTCATGTGGAAAAAAGACAAACCTGTGATCATTTAGTAGTGACATCTCTTCGAATCATAAAGTAATAAAATAGTCCACATGGTGGATGGATAGATCCACATATATCCCCATGAATTCTTTCTAAAAATACTGGTGATTCTGATAAAATTTTACTAAAAGATGGTGGAACTATTAATTTGTCTTGTGAACAAGCATCACAAAAAAGCTCATTGGGCAGAAGAATCTTTTGGTTCTTTAATGGATGCCCATGTGATCGTTCAATGATTTGTCACATCATTGAATATCCAGGATGACCTAGCTTATCATGCCAAAGATTAAAAATCTATGAGTTGTAGAACTTTTGGTTCACAACTAAATATTATTCAATAGGCTTAATAGTCATATGATATAACCTAGAGGACAATGCTGGGTGCTTTTCTATATTAATCTTTTTACCAAAAATTGTATATGTAATATAAAGGCATTCTTTATTATTTTTATTTATAGTTTCGATATGATATCCATTTTTACTAATATCTTTAAAATTTAACAAATTTCTTGTGGATTTGTTAAAATATAATGTATCATTTATGTGAAATCTAGTTCCATTTAGTAATATTATATTTGCTCTTCTGTAGTATTCAATTAATTTTGATGTACCAAGTATGATATTAATACTAGCATTTATTATTGTCAAATTGTAAAAAATATCTTTTATCTCGAATCATTGTGTGTGTGGTTGCACAATCAGCAAGACAAACATTACCATCATTCATCTTAAAAATTAATAAAAAAAATTAGATAAAGAAACGAAATAAATAAATATATATATATATATAACAAAAATATATTTTCATTAACTCAAAAGAAAGTTTATAGATATTAACTCAAAAGAACAAAATTATATTTATTTGATATTAGCATTATCATCATTTATCAAGTAATTAAAATTATCGCTAGGGTTTTCAAGAAAATCAACTTCAAAATTAGGTAGGTCCAGCCCAACAAAATTCATTTTTTGTGTTTTTGCCTTTTTCTTTTAATGATGCTTGATATAGATCCACTAGATGTTTGGTCGTACGATAGATATGTGACCAATGTCCTTCCATTCCGCATATGTAACAAGTCTCTTTAGGAGCTTTATGAAATTCTTTTCAATATATTTTTTCCACTTTTTTATTCCACCTCACCATTATTCCACTTATGGTGGTCATATAGAATTTTTCTCTTCTAGGAATGTTGAGGATAATTCTTAATATGCTGGTAGTTTTTTTTATGATCACGTCCTCGTCCACCATGACCACGTCCTCATCCACGCCTATAATTTTGGAATGATATTGCATTCACTTATGGGAATGCTTCAGATCCAGTGGGACGGGACTGGTGCTTTTTCATTAGCAATTGATTATTTTGTTCAGCTACTAGGAGACATGAAATTAATTTTGAATATTTAGTAAAATTATGTTCTCTATTTTGTTGTTTAATGAACATATCAAAGGCGTTAAACATTGAATATATATCTTTTAGCATGTCTCCTTTTATGATTTTTTTTCTTTGGAAAGCATCAAATGAGAGCTTATTTTAAATAATGCAGAATTATACTTACTGACTTCTTTAAAATCTTGCAACATCTTGTGCATCCAGTCAATATGAGATTTTGGTAAAAACACAATCTTTTGATAGTCAAATCTCATTTTTAATTTATTTTACAAAGCAAGAGGATCTTTTATAGTAAGTTATTTATTGTGTAGATCCTCGTGAATATTGTATATAAGAAAAATAAGTGCTTTTGCACAATCCTACAAGGACATTGTATTTCCTTCTATGATAGTATCTCTAAGATTTGAGGGTAGTTAGATACAACATAACATTTAGGATATAAGATAAATAATTTTTTCCCAAAATATCAAGCACCAAAAAATTGATATTTGAAAGTTTTGCCATTTTTATAAAATATTTTACAAAAATATAACTTTTTACAAACTAAAATAATATTACCTTATTCGGAGCAAACTCATGCTGATAACAAATTGTAAAATACATGTAAAAGACGAGAGTAGAGAGAAGGGTAAATAGAATTTTCTTCATCAAAAAAATAAAAACTTCTCTCATACAAAGGATTAAGCTCCTTTTATAGGAGATGCATATTAGTTACACTATGCATTCAAATTTATTTTCAATATCATTCGCATTTTCAACATCATATTTTCAATATTATTCATATTTTTAAACAGCACATTTTTAATAGACATGACATTTTCTAAATTATACGTATGCTTTGAAATAATATCATTTGTAATTTCTATTATATCCTTACAATTATTTAAAAACTTTCACATCAATATTAAAAAAAATTAATTTTTTTATAAATACAACAAAGCATGATAATTATTATGATATACATATTATATATCATGATATATAAGTATCCACACACACACACACACACACATTTAAATCATTCATAGATATCTTGATATCTATAAGAAAAGACATAATTAGAAATAATAATTAAAATGACTAATTCCGTTTCTAAAATTATGAACCAAATTGAAACGGATAAAAAATTGATTGTTATATGTTTTTTTAATTCCATCACTAATAGTGACATGATGTATTGGGCTGATACATTTTTGTGGCATTCAACGACAAAAATTTACGTATCCATGTTTTTTAAGAAACGAAATATTTATCTATTTTCATATTTAGCAATGGTAACAATTTTCATTGCTAAATGTGAAACATTTTACCCATCCATTGCTATTTCATTTTAAAAAATTTAGTAACAGAATATTATTCTATTGCTAATTTATAAATAGAAATAAATTTCATCGCTAAATTATGATAATTAATTTATCGAATAATATTTTGAAACTTAAAAAAAGTTAGGGTTGAGAGTTTTTAATTTTGATTCCGTGTTTGTCCGGTTTTTTTGGAATTCATTTTCTCCAATTATTGATCACCACGCTAAACATCCATAATTGAGAATTGAGATACCAAAATTTCTTTTTTAATTTAATGTATGTATTGTGTTCTAGAATTACATTTTTTGTGTGTTTTCTTGTTACCTTTACTTTTTTTTTTCATTTTTAACATTCTTATTGGGTTATATCTTCTTGTTTTGTTGAATTAATATCATTCTAATTGATAAATTATATATTTTATATTTTTTCACATACTAGGATTTGTTACATTTTTATGTTACCTAATTGAGGTATGAATTTCTATGCGTTTTATTATTTACATATAATTTTGATCATGTTAATTAATGAGTACTTAGTTTGCTTACTAGGATTAGTTGAAATGTAAAAATTTATAAAAAATAACTTATACTAATAGTACAACTCTGACAATAAACAATTTATAAATATTTTAACAAATACAAATAGTCTAAATGTAATAACAATGACAGATGTATAAAAATTTTTAGTGTATGCAATTAAAATATTGAAACATAACAAACAATTTTAATAACTGAAAAAATTATAATCTCATTTCAAAATTTATCGAGTTTCTTGATCTATACTTCACTAAAGGTGTAATAATATAAATAACACTTTCATTATTTAATATTTAAAAAAAAAGCATAATACATGTCACAACTGATAGATGACTATTTATATATATGTTTCAAATGAATTAGTAAATATCTCTATTAATTTATTAATATTATTCGTCGATAGTTAACATTTTTTGTAATTTTTTCATTGAAATTTAATTGCACTGCCATTGTGATTTTTTTTAGGATTTTCATTATATAAAATACCTTTGTATAGTTAGTTAGTACAAATTATTAATTTAGAAATCAAAAATTATGACATAAATTTTTTTATTTTGCTTAATTAATACAATTTCATCCAATAGAGATAAATATCAAATATTTAATTTATGTATATGACAAAATTACAGCTTATAATCTTTTAATAAATATCTAAGATATTAAAACAATTATCTCATTTTAATCCAAAATTATCTTCTAATGATATTGCTACAACTTATTTATTAGATTTATCATCTATGTAATATTGTAAATATGTTACTATAACATTATTACAAATAATTCTCTATTTATATTATTATAATTCAAAATATGTTTGTGTTATATGTTATAGGAATGAAAAATATTATACGACTTGATCGTCAATATTATAATTCAAAATATTATATGTTACTATAACATTTTTGACTAATGAATTTGTAAAAAGGATTGAGGAGTTTATTAGTTTTGCTAAAAAATAGTGTATATTTATGAATGAAATGAAAATAAGATACCCATATAATAACCATAAATGTCAAAATTGGAGTTTCCAAGATATGAACATAGTATAATATCATCTTGTAAAAAAAATATTTGTTAGAGACTATTATATTTGGTATAAACATGAGAAAATAATTATTCTATAAACAACTAAGCATTATGTATATATTAAGTATTGATTCAAATGTTATAATAGAATATATCAATCCCAATGATGCATGTGAAGTAATATTAAAGAATATTATTAGTCTTTCATTAAATCTGTATATCGTTTTTCACAATATCATCATCAAAATAATTTTATGAAATACTAAAAACTATAGAATAAGTGGTTTGGCCAAGTAATTCGTATGGCCACTCAAAGTTATCTGCAGTAGCTATGCTATTAAATTTAAAAAAATATATATCATTTTTCAGAAATGTTTTATGATGAAATATGTTATTTTTTATCTGAATTATTAACAAAAAATAAGGTCATGATGGATAAATTTTATAGCACAGAGAAGCTAATGCAAGGTTTGAGTTTGCTTGTAGAAAATATGCATTACTGTATTAATGGCTGCATGATATATTGGGGCATAGATAGTGAAACAATTACATATAATTTATATTACTATTCTCGGTACAAAAGAAATATCACATGTAAAAGATAGAAAACAAATATATCTCATAAGAATATATAATATTTCTCATTGAGTCCTCATCTATAAAAATTATTTGCAACTAAAGCAACTACAAATTAATTGAGGTGACACAAAAAAAACATATTATTGAAGATGTTGTGATGCAGCATAGCTTAGATTCTCCTTCTAGGAAATATCTTGATGACTATAATCTTTCTTTTATAGATGAAAGTTAAAATATTAGATTAGGGCTGTGCAAAGATAAATTTCAGCCATTTGGACAAACAATGTAACAATACTCTTCATGACTGGTTATTGTTACACCTTATAATTTACCGCCATGGATATATATGAAAGATAAATATGTATTTTTGTATATTATCATGCCCAATCTAAGAAACCCAAATGATAAGTTAGAAGTTTTTCTTCAGCCTCTAATTATGGAGCTCAATAAATTGTGGGAGGATGGTGTCAAAATATATGATATACCTAAAAAGTAGAACTTTAAAATGTGATCAATACTTATATGGACTATAAGTGATTTTCTTGAATATTCAATGTTGTTAGGAAGAAATATTGTAGAGAAATTCATTTGACCTTATTGCATGGAGGACTCAAAAATGCATTTTATATGAGTAAAGGAGGAAAGACTTCTTTATTTGATAATCACCATATGTTTTTACATGTGGAATATCCATTTCAGATGAATATTGACGTATTTAGGAAAGACCATGAAATTATAAAAGGTGCACTACTTTTGAGGTTATGTGTCAGAATATTAGATGTAATTGAAAAATATAGGTTCAATAATATTACAAATATTGATGCAGATTGTATTAATGTGGAAATTTCGAAAAAATATCACAAAGGTTGGAAGAAAAGAAGTATTTTTGGGATTTACCTTATTGAAAAACTAACTTAATTAGGCACAACTTAGATCTGATGCACATTGAGAAGAACTTTTTTGATAATATTTTTAATACTATCACAAATATGGAAGAAAAAAAAATAATGCCTAAAGAAGAGAGGATTTGAAAGAGTTCTATTCACATCCAGAATTACATATGGATGAATTTATGAATTAATTCCCTAAGACTTGGTATAGTCTTGACAATGATACAAATAAACCTTTGTGCAAGTGATTGATGGAACTCAAGTTTTCTAACAGATATGGATCTAACATGGAAAGATGCATTGATATGAATAAGAATAATTTATTTAGGATGAAAAGTCATAATTGTCATATATTCATGCAGAGGCTAATACACATAACATTCCATAAATTACTTCCATAAAATATTTGGAAAGCATTGATTGAAATTATCATTTTTTTAAGAATCTTACTTATAATGTCATAACAAAAGAAGAAATAAAACATTTACAAAATAATATCCCCATAATTATATGCAGACTTGAATATATATTTCCTCCTAGCTTCTAAAACTTCATAGAATATCTTTAGGTTTACTTTCCTTATGAATCCAGTATAGCAAGCCCTGTGTAATATAGATGGATGACCGGGAGTACCATGCTGCACACACATACATCTTATTGAACTACGAATAAGTTACACCTTATATTGAGTAAGATTTATCATAATTTTATATCTCATTTATTTGTCATGGTATGTGACATACCTTTTTAATAATTCAAAATACTTTCAATATTATTTTAGAAGAATTTATGCTAAGGAATTAAGGCAAAAGAAATTGCATATTGATGATGTTTCAATTGATACAAAGCTTGAAAAAGATTTCACATTTTAGTTTGAAATTTTTGTCAGTATATAACTTATCATTCTTGGTTTTAAAAAGTTACGTGTAATATTATATATGTATACTTTTATATTTTATAATTTTGTAGGTACAATTTCTATCATCAAATATATATAATAGACAAATAAAAGTTATTGCAAAATGGCTATTATGAAGTTTAGAGACGTATCACATACATTATATAAATAAATATAAATTTCACATTTTGAAACAGTGGAACTTCATCCAATAATTTGTGTGGTAGATGATCAACTTGAAACATTGCTTGGTGAAGGTGAAAACTATTTAAACATCGATGATGATAATATTGAAGAAGATGATGAGGAGAAATTAATTGTAAAATCCGATGATGATTAATATGTAGATAGAGATGATATGTTATAAATTTCTATTGATGACTAGAAATTTATCGACTGTCATGTTATGTTGTCTTGCTTATTTTATAATTATTACAATTTGGATGTTAAATAATTTTTTTGCTTTTTTGAATTTCAATGTGTTTATCATTATATTTTGTTATTATGAAATTTTCATAATATATTTTTATTGCCTCTATATATATTTTGATGTTTATATAACTTAATTTCATTATATATTTTAATTTCAATGTTAAATAACTTAATTTATTGCTTCTATATATATTTTTATTGCCTCTATATATTTTGATGTTTATTACCTCTATATATATTCCAGTGTGTGTATCATTCAAGTGGTTGAGGATCTCAATATACTGTCAGGGATAGAAGAAGTCAACTAACAATTCATGGAGAAAGAAATCTATATGTATTTAGTGATGAAAATACTAAAAATGTCTATCCGCATTCTCTAACACATATTAAGGATATGTTGGCATCACCTCATCATAATAAACATAGATTGACTATCACTACTATTTTATTTTTGTCTCATTTTACACTAGAAAATATTGATAGCTATGTTCGTCTGACCTATCTTAGAAGGCCCATGCTTTTGTACTGCAACATCGACTCTGACAATATATTCACAATCTATAATTTGATTGCCAAGTTATGAGAAAATATTTATTCAGCCAACAATTGACAATAAATAGTATGTAGCTTTCTTTTCTACAACATGTATGCATTATTTTTCATAATTTTCATTTGAAAAAAATGTTATATAAAATGTGAATAACATTATAAGTAAATTATAATGTTTGAAATATGATAATTTAAATTAATAACAAAGTATTATATTGCTACTTATCGAACATTGTCATTTAAAATCAAAATAATATTTGTGATATTAAGTTTTGGATAATAAAATTAAATGAATTTAGTATTAACTTAGTAGCATAAAAATCAATGTATTTTAATTATAAGTATATGTACATACTGATGTTAAATTACTTAAAGGTTTATTCTTTTGGTCTAATATGATTTACTCTTAAGATAAATGCATTACAATGTATTATTGTTTTATTTGATTTTTGCAGAAAAAGTACAAATCACATAATATTTTGGTAGTCTCGGTGAAAGATAGATAAAAATATGTGACAAATGTGAGATACAATGACAAGCTTGGAAACTAGAGAAAAAAATATGGTAAAGATGCAAAGCCTAATTATATACTACTTAATATTTGAATTAATTAGTGAGAATATTATAATTGTGAGAAGTTCAATGTCTTGTCCTAGATGGCCTTACACGATTATCTATATAGAGAAATCAGGTAAAAGATCGGGACCTTCAAAATATATTGGAGGTTTAAAGGTAACCTACCAACATTTAGTATATTTGATATTATTTTCTTTAATATTTTGTTATTATTTAAATATTTAGAATGCTAATGATAATATATGTGTGACAATGTATTATGTACCATAATAGTAAATATTATTTATTTTTAGAAGGCTGAGTTGGGGCATCCACCAACACTATTTGAGGTGTTTAAGTGAATGCACCAGAAGAATGATAAATTATTTAAGGATAAGCGGTTTAATGATATTAATATGAGTTTTTTCAATTTGTACTTATAGTATCATTTGTAAATTGTAATTACTACAAAAAACAATGTAAAAAAATTGATTTTTTGGTTACCATAAATGATGAGTTATTATATTTGAACTTATTAAATAAAATGACTAATTTTATTTTTATGTTATTTTTTAGTATGGTGATGATAGTTTCTTGTGCTATTATACATTTATCTGAATATATTAAATGATGAGTTATATTATATTTTAACAATTGTAAGAAGCTATTGAGAATATGGTTGTAATTGTTTCACAATTAATAGAACCTTCTGCAATGGTTCTAGAGATTGATGTTGCACAGATTTACCTTCAGGCTATTAGAGTAGAGCCAAAAAATTGGCGAATGTATAGTCTTGGTACCCATGCATCTACATTTTATCCAGGTTTTGTTTGGAGTTCTTAATCATTATCTTCTTATTATAATAACATATTTGATAAGAGATTTTGTGAGAAGATGAATGAAATTTCGTATGCATTGCAAAGAAAAAATTAGGAGATACAACAGAAGAATGAAAAGATGCAATAGAAAAAATGAAGAGATGCAGCAAAAAAATTTAGAGATGAAAAAGACAATTGAAGAAATGAAAAAAGAGAGAGGCTAGAAGAAGGAGTGGAGGAAATAATTAAAAGAGATGAGGAATTGTAGTAAAAAATTTTGAAGATGAATAAAATAATATGCAAGTTGGCAGAGACGTCATCTATTTTTTATCATTTTGAAGATGATCCATCAAGATCTCCAGAGTAAAATACTCATCTTGGCAAGGACTCATTGTTGTTTGTGATGTATTATTAATTTATTGCAACTAATGTTTTTGTTGTGTGATTATTATTTTTGTGTTATTGTTTTTTTAATTAAGTTATGAATGTGTCTTATAATTGACGGACTTTTATGTTTGTTATATGAGCTGTTATTCTATGGTTGATATTATTTGAATGTTATTTGATGACTAATATGCAGATGTGCTTATTTGATTGCAGATTATATTATTTTTGTATGTATTTGTATATTGTATACATCATACGGTAACTACACAAAATGGGACGTGTTCCTGTTGCAAATATTAGAAATGGAAAATATAATTTCTAAATCCATTTCTAATTTAGAAATGAATCTTGCCTTTCTATTTTATTCTATTGCTCATTTAGAAATCCAAGGTCTCATTTCCATTGCTCATTTAGAAATCCAAGATCTCATTTTCATTGCTTATTTTAGAAATGCCCTAGTATTATCCGTTTCTAAAATTTTGAAAGGAGTAATTTAGAAATGAATTATTTCTGTTTCTAATTATGTCACTATTTGAATATTGCGACGAAATATTATATAAAAATTAATAAATGTGTTATACAACATGTTTATATATAAATATTTTTAATGCTTATAATATCTAAATATCTATAAATGAATTATATAATATTATGTATATTAGTTTATAAATGTTATTTAAATGTTTATAAGTGTTATGATGTTTATATACGCATGTGCCATTTATATATCAGTATTTACAATGTTTATATATGTATATTGATGGAATTATTTTTATATTAAAATTCATTTTTTATTGTTTTTTCTTCTCGTTGTTTAGATTCATCTAGATTTTCTTTTAAATTCCAATAAGCTAAGATTGCGTTTAAAATAAAAAAAATATATATATGTCCTTGATTCGACATAATAGATGATTCGATGCGTAAGTTCGACTTACATACAAATGACTAAATCTTCTATTCTTGTAGAATATAAATTTATTATTCATAATTTAGATGGAGATAGACACTTTGTTTGTAAGTATGTAGCACAAAATTTCAGTAAGTCTATTTTGACTATGAGAAATGATAAAATTTTAATTTTTTATGCTTATACACCTGTGTGCATAGAATATGATCAAAGTGATATAATTATTTTATACTGACATATAAAATAAAAATATACCATCATTATCACAAATACCATTATTTTCAAATTTGATATAATTGACCTGTATGCATATAATTAGATTCTCATAAAGGATGAGATTTATAATTAGATTAATATGCTCAGAGAATTGGATAGTTTTATCAATTATATGGTAAATATTAATTATTAATAGAATTCTTATCCTATAAAATTGATTGAATTATATTAGTTAATTTTATTAATTGATATAAATTAAAATCAAATTAATTTTATTATTATATATATATATAATAAATTAAATTAAATACTTAATATAATTTAAATAAATAATAAATCGAGAACATATCACTTAACCTCTGTGAAATGATGTGACGTGTTTTATTTTTTCATATTTTTATTAATTATGTTTTATAAAAAAATATGAAAAAAGGATGCACGTCCCATGGCCCTGCATCTTCTTCGTCCTCGTGATGAATGGAGGATCGAGCAACACTAGAGAAGCTTCTACACCACTACAACTTCATGAATAATCAAGGTATGTATTGAATCATTTTGTTTCAATCTTCAGTTAAGAATATAAATTATAAAATGAATATTTTTTTTTATATGCAATATCGCCAATTCAATTTTGCTCTCACAATAGTATCAGAGCAAGGTTTATGATATTGAGAATGAAATAATCATATTTTAATAATTAATTATGGGAATAGATAAATATCCTTAATTTTAACAGAGGCATTCTAACCTCTGTTAATCTGAGATTACCACCTAGCAAATTAGGTTATCCAAACATGCATTTAATGTGTGTTTGGATGCTAATCGTGGTTATGGTAATGCTTATTCATTTTTTGGTTATAATTATGTTTTTGATTTGTGTGGTTATGTAATCACGTGGAGTGTAATTTATTAAAATTAAGTTAAGAATAAGCTAATTACTCTGCAACTGAGAATGTTGTCTCAGTGGAGATAGAGGTGGTGAACTGTTGCATGGTGGAGGTCTGGAGCATGAGGCAGAAAATGGTGCCACAATGGAGCTTAATTTGGCTGGGCACTGCCTTGATGGAGCTAGCAGTGGCAAATTATGCCGTGGCGAAGCTCATGGTGGCGAGTCGTGGCCTTGGTGGAGCTCGCAGTGGCAAATGGAGGAGATCACAATAGAATTATTCCCATGGTCTTCATTTTTTTTGTTTGTTTTATTCAAGTTGTTGTTCATTTTAATTTCGGGAGTGCTGATACATACACATGCTCATATAACATACCATAATTTTAATAAACAAAAAAAAAAAAAATAAATAAAATAAAATTCTTATTTTAAGATAAATATTGGAAATAATGATTTAATAATCTTATTTTTTTTAAATAGAAAGAAAACCCTCGGGTGGGTGAGAGAATTAATCAAATATGAACTATGTGGTCTCCATCACTTATTTGTAAGTAATTCAAGTCGGGTAGCATGTTAGACTTGGTGTCTATTGTTTAATAAAGATTAACATGAAAAAATGTATCACTTTCATCGATGTGTCAATGCTTCCTTTTAGCTAATTCAATTAGTCTAGGGCTAAGAGAACATGACACTATTCTTTTATCCAACACTGATAAGATTAAGCAAAGTGTCAGTAATTATACATTCATACTTTATTGCTAGTATCACACACACACACATATATATATATATATATAAGTTTTTATCAGTGTAAGAGTCATATATTGGCTATGATGGAGGTGAAAAGTATGTCATGGGACACATATGGTGAAAGGTATTTTTATCAATTTAACATTCAAGTCATTTTCTTTTGTATGATTTTCATATGTAAGATTCATTATAAGATATATATTAATTGATGCGAGTATGATTCTTATGAAGCCAAAAATATAAATAAACTTACTATCATATCATTATGCATCTTTTAATATTACAGGTTAGAGAATAAAAATCAATCTCAGAGATAGTTGGCATACTACTTAAATGAGTAGATATACAAATAACTCATGGATGGAACGCAATATAATTTCGATAATAAAATACTGAGCACACAACTATGAGGGAATTATCCTTGGTAATGACGGTCCAAGGATGACAGCCACATTGTATGCTAAGAGGGCACTGAAAACCCATAATATATCTAAATACTAAATAAATATTATCATACATAAATAAGTGGATCAACCCTAGAATATAATTATCTTTCTGAAAACCCATATCCATTTATTTTTTTTCAGAAAAATAATAATAATAAAATTAAAAAAATAAAAAAATAAAAAAATAGAAAAAATAAAAAAATTAAAAATAAAGAAAATAAAAAAATCAAGAAAATAAAGAAAATAAAGAAAATAAAAACTCAATTCCATTTATTCAACTCGAATAATTATTTGTTTATTATTAGTTGATCAAACTTTCTACACAATCCATATAATATTTATATCTAGACTTATATACAACTTGTATGACATATATACTTGTGAAACTCGAGATATACTGCTATTTGACGAAAATACAAACTATCCCACCAAAGAACAAACTCTATTTTATTTTTATTTAATTTTTTAAGACTAGACTATTCCAACATTGCCTTGTTGGTGAATTGTTCTAGATATTATGTTATGGTATTTTTCTTCAAGCCTAGTAAATATAATTTTATTATATAGTATCATTCATGTTATTCAACTAATTTTTATTCTATTATTCATGTTTTATTCGTTTCTTTATTATTTTTAAATTATATATTCTAGGTAAATAATTCACATTTTGTTCTCAATATACTAATTTTGAATACTAATATTGAAATATATATTTTCTAAAGCTGGGTAATTCATATATACCCTGGTCACAAAATTAGAATATTTTTTTATTTCAACCGGACCAACTCTGCCAAGCTAATTCACATCAAAATTAGGTCTTCCCAAAACCTAAAATCATTGGCAAAATGGCCTCATCCTTATAAATTAAGTTGATCACAACATTAAAATCACTAAATAATATCAAGGACAAAAAAAGATAATAAAAATAAGTCAACTCATAGGAAAAATCGCCTCCTGCTGGTATCCATCTCAGCCTACATAGTTCAAATATAAAATGGGTCAACTCAAATATATTAATCACGATAAAATAAAATAAAAAACAAATAAACAATTAGTAGCACAGAACGCAAGTGAGCGTACCTTGTGAACCCATTCGTATTCTCCCACCCTGGGATCAAACGTTCCATGCTGCAGAGTTATTAATTTTAAGGTAAATCTTGGCCCGCATTCCTGCATATTCATGAATTGCAGCAGTTGCAGTTGAATCAACAAGCACGCTTAAAAAAAATAATTAAAAAAAATTAAAAAAATTAAAAAAATTTAAAAAAATTTAAAAAAATTTTAAAAAAAATTAAAAAAAATTAAAAAAAATTAAAAAAAAATTAAAAAAAATTAAAAAAATTTTTAAAAAAATTAAAAATATTATAAACAATATTATGAATATCCATAAAAAATCTATTAATGTTTTGACTATTGATATTCTTGTTACTCTTATTATTCATAAATTAATATTTATTAATTAACATAGATTAATATGTATTCATTGATATATTTAATGTATATTTATGTATTAAATCCTATAAATATGAAACCTTTGTATGAGTCACAATATACTTCTATTTTATAATAAAAAAAATTTTAAAAATAAAAAAAAAGTTTAAAAAGTGAAAAAAAAAATAGTTTAGAGTTTAAGCAAGTAAATGATAAAATCCAGCATACAAATCAAAATCATGAATCATTTCTTAGTTGTTCCTCAAAAAACTAGAAACAAATTCAAAAAAGATTAATTGATCACTACACAAATTCCATATCCAACCACACACACACACATGTATATATATATATATATGATACAATGATACAAGAACTCATTCAAAGGAGTCAGTTTGAATGAAAAATTAAAATATTTTTTATGCCTCTTAATAGAACTAGGTTTCTTTGAAAGGCATGAATATACTTATATATACATATATACATCTCTATCTATATACCCACACACACACACACACACACACACACACACACACACACACAAGATCAAACTTGGTGATATTGTAAATACCCTAATTGAAAGACAATGAGATTCGGCATACCTGAAGCCTAGCAATTGTCTTCTCCTTTGCCACCTCCTTGTGCTCACGGTCAGCACTCTTGACCTTTTTGCCTTTGGAATCAGCCGCCTTCTGCTCTTTTGTTTCGAAGATGTACCTGCAAAACATGACGACGTAACAAAGACACGCAGCACGACCGAGCGTCAATTCGACACCACAGCTCGCGACAGCAGAGCACGCACCGATGGTGTCGGAAAAAGACGAAATCACGTTGATTGTGAAAGGTGACGACTCTCCGCCCATGGAAATCTGGATTTTGCGGGAAAAGTGACTGGAGTAGTCTGCAAGGAGCCAAGGACAAGAAAAAAAAAAAAAAAAAAAACAATCAAAACAACAGATCGAGCAGCTGCTGCTAAGTACCAGGAATGGAGAGCACCATCAGAAGATCAAGAGAGAGAGAGAGAGAGAGATATATATATATATATACATATATCTTGTGCGAGAGCCCAACGTGTGGTGAATGCGAGAGATATATATGCATATATATATACATATATACACAGGCACACGCGCGCACACACACACACACACACGAATGTGTCCTACCTTCCAATGCGAGAGCCCAACGTGGTGGTGAAGTTGTTGAATATTAAGTCAGGATTGTGAGTTGTGGGGTTGCCATAATTCTGAAAAAAAAAATAACAATGGAAGATCAAATCAACCAATATATATATATTGGTGTGAGTGTATGCGTGTGTAGGTGAGTGAGATAAATTACTATTATTACAAAAAATATTCTGAGAATAAATCATGTATCCGATGAAGGGCCATAAAAAAAAATAATCTTGTTTTTATTTTCTTAAAAATTAAATTAGTGTACTGGATATTTAAATATAATCTTAATTATCTATATTTTTTTTATGTAATTTGCTAAATATTATGAGAATAACTTTATTTATATTTGAACAAGATGGTTTATATGTATTCTTCCCGGACATCTAATAGGTAATTTATTAATGATTATTTATTTATTTATTTTCATCTTTGTCATCATTATATATATATATAATGTATCATAAAATAAGAGGCATCTCTCGATAATATTGAGAGACTCGTCAAATATGAAATCATGTCAGAAATTTCTACTATGCTTACGAAAATTGTATGGCAACGTGACATTCAGTTTGATTCATTCAAATGTTTAAAAAATCTAGCGATATTAAAAATTAAGATTACTTGAAATATTTTATCAGTTTAATTGATAATTATAATAGTTATATTTATTTATTTATTTTTTTTACTTTTTATAAAATAGCTCAGATTTTGCATATTTTTCAATTATTTTATAAAATGATTGAAATTGATTTAATATAGATGTCAAAATTACAAAAAAAAAAAATTTAATGATAAATATATGTCTAATAATTTTAATTTTAATACTTACTATGCTGATCATGAAATCATAAACCACAATTTCTTTACTAGCACACCGCCACAAAAAATTAAAAAAAAAATAAACAAAATTTCCCCATAAACAAAATTTCTAAGATACTTTTAGGCAAATGGTTTAATCATTAAATACATAATCAACTTAGAGGTGTTAAACGGAACGTGCCGGGCCGGCCCAGCCCATTTTTTTCAGGCCCGTCTGTGCTTTCGTGCCTGGCTCAGCACGATTTTGTAGAGTTCAGCCCAACAGGGACCCGCGGCACGATCCGCCGGGGTTCGGGCTGGTGGGGCTGAACCCTAAATTAAAAAATAAATTAGGATTTCGGCACGCCTGAAACCCTAATTTAAAAAAAAAAAATTAGAATTTTGGCAATTCCGTAACCCTAATTTTGAAAAAATTTTGGTTTCGGCAAGGTACCGTACCAACGGGCCACGGTACCATGCAGGGCCATGCACGGCACGAGGCCCGGTTGGCCTCGGCACGGCTGGCCTCGGCACGGCACAAGCCCGGGCACAGGAAATTTTCGTGCCGTGCCTGGGCGGGCCGGGCCCGGTTGACACCTCTAAATCAACTAAGTAATTTTTTTAGTATTCTCATATTGTGTGTCTTTTCAAGTCTTATATCATAAATAATTATACCTTTTAGAGAAATAAAATACTACTACAAATTGGTGTGGTCAATCTTGAGCATGACATTTTTTTTTTAAATAATAAGCTTATAAGTTAATACTAACAAATAACTACTAAATCATACTCATCATCACACTTCTCAAGTCTCTCTTTCGGAATTCCAATTAGGAGAGATTATCACTCCTGAGCTATTTTTAAACATGGTGGGTCACAGTAGGATAATTAATTTCTCAAATCATCATATGTACTCATAAATACAAAACAAATAAATTCACATTTTGCCGGGAAAAAAACTTTTCTTTGAAATGAAACCCTAACCTAGCAGCTTGACCACCCAAGCCTTCATGTTTATTGTATAAGAAAAAAATGTTCAGCACGTTCATAACTAAGAGAAGTCTTCGGACAAGTAATATGACTCAATTTTTATTAAAAAATAAAAATAAATAAATAAAAATAAAATAAAATAAAAAGACTCGATTTTTATTGAGCTAGTGCCATTCTCCTTAAGCTGCATCATTTATTATTTCTCATGGCAGTGCCGAGATACTCAAATTTCTCCAAAATAATAAAAATTAAAAACTAATACTTATCGTCTAATTTTTGAGCACATATTTAAATGTAATTTTTAAAATTATAAAAGGCCTTATAAATAAGGCTTCAGAAAAATACAAAGAGCTTGATCAGCAATATATTCTACCACGATTATCACATTTAATTTATATGTATTACATATTATTTTTTATTTTACTAAAAAATTCAAATCATAAGCTTATTTAATTAATTATACACAATAAGGTAATCATATTTGATATAATAAGTTAGGATAATATAATAAGTTAATCATGTTTAACTTTTTGATTAGTATGACTCTAAAGAGCTAGTAAAAAATCAACAATTTTTATTTTATACTTTTTATTTAATAATTTTTATTTCGAAACTAAATAGTGTAAACTATATTAACATAACCATGAAGTAACCTAGCAATCCAAATATTAGGTATTAATTAACAACACAGATCATCTGAATTTAAAAAAAAAAAAATATATACGCGGGTATAGAGCATTTGTTATGACAATCTTCTCCGATGATAATTTTCAACACGACCCATCAAATGTTAGGTTCCGTTGAACACATTTCTGATTAAAAGTTTTTTTTTTTTTTAAGATGCAACTTATCTTATTTTCAACAACAGTAATCTTGTTTTATTACGTGTCTCGAGGGTGCAATGACAAACTGCCCCTTGGAAACGCAAAAATAATATTTATCTAGGTAGCTGAAACATGATCAAATTGACCGTAATTTTAAAAAAAAAAAGAGGGCGGAATGGGGATTTCACTAAAGGTCTCGAACAAACATTCTTGAATTAACGATCACTCAGATTCAGTTAGAGCATGAAATATAAGGTTTAGATTAAAACCAACCTTAATCTGATTGCGAAAAACAAGGCTTGATAATCTGAAATGAGCAGTCGGTCCATCTGGCAGCCCAATGACTAGAAGAGCATCTGTAGGGGTGGGGGAAAAAAAACATCTCCTGAAACACTCCATAAAATAAGGCATATTTTCGCAAGGCGAAACTATAAAAATAAATCCATTGGACCTGGTTTCTTGCGGTTGGTATGCACAATAACGACAGAGGTAAAGTCCCGTTTTATGCCATATTCTACAACCTGCATTCACGTACCATTTATACACATTGACAAGAATTGAACACTATAATTTTATTAAGCACAACATCTTGCCCATACACATGCCTTCTGTGCATGAATGACATCCAAGAGAGAGAGAGAGAGAGAGAGATAAAGGAGAGAGAGGGGAGAGAGAGAGAGAGAGATTGAGGGGAGAGAGAGAGAGAGATATACATTGAGGAGAGAGAAGGGGGAGAGAGAGAGAAAATGAGAGAGAGAGAGAGAGAGATTGAGGAGAGAGAGGGGAGAGAGAGATTGAGGAGAGAGATAGAGAGAGATAGAGGAGAGAGAGAGGGGAGAGAGAGAGAGATTGAGGAGAGAGAAGGGAGAGATAGGGAAGAGAGAGAGAGAAAGATTGAGGAGAGAAAGAGATTGAGGAGAGAGAAGGGATAGAGAGGGAAGAGAGAGATTGAGGAGAGAGATAGAGAGAGATTGAGGAGAGAGAAGGGAGAGAGAGAGAGATTGAGGAGGGGGAGAGAGAGAGATTGAGGAGGGGGAGAGAGAGAGATAATTGAGGGGGGAGAGAGAGAGATTGAGGAGAGAGAAGGGAGAGAGAGAAAGATTGAGGAGAGAAAGGAGAGAGAGAGAGAGAGGAAAGGGAGAGGGCAAAAAAGGGGGAAAAGCAGAAAGAAAACCTTTTTCAAGGGAAATGATCCTCGTCTGCAATAAAAGGCATTAGGAATTACAGAAAGTAGCTCTGAGATAAATTTATAACCATCCTGAAAACAAACCACAAATAGTGCCGAGGATAAAATTTGTAAGACTCAAAAAAAAAAAAAAGAGAGAGAACATAATTAGGGTGAGCATGAACATGAAGCAAGCACACAAGCACCACGTAGCATGGCACCCATTGTTGTCATCCACATGCTAGACTTCAGCAATGGTGTCTGCGCCAACAACGTGTCAACGTTTTGCAGCGCGGCACAGTTATATGGTCACATGCAACTTAGTGTGCAAGCGTAGGTGTGAACACACAAATGTACGCACATACACTAGCAAGTGTGCAGTTTGGTGAGAATGTGTGTGTAATAATAAATCATATAGAAAAAGTATAGTAAGAAGTTGCCATACGAATAGAGTTTAAGCAGAATTTTTTATTAAATCAATAATTTTTTATAATTCTTATTATAATGATTCTCCTCTATAATCATCACACGTAGTAACAAATAGATCTCACATTAATTCCAGAAGAGAATGAAACTCATTTAGATTGTGATCTAAGTGACCCAATATTCTTCTAACATGATATTCCATAACGAAATTAGTTATGTGCGTGAAGCTCATAGAACACATTTTATAAGAAAAAGTAGCACGTGCCTTTGAATAAAAACGACAAGTTGAGAGCAACACTTTGGGAGCAACTTCGCCTCTCAGAATCAAATTAAATTCATCAACATCGTTGGCTGCAAACATCTATTGCAAGACAAAATTCATAAATGGCAAACATAAACTAGATTCCTTTATTTCAAAGTAGAAAAAGATTAACTGAGTCAAAATGAATGATAAAATATGGTGATTAGAATTATACACAAAGCTACCCAAACTAGTGTGCAACAAAATCTCATATCCACTAATATCTAGCTGGCTAAGGGGTTGTTTGATAACGCACTTAAAATCTTCAAAACATTTAAAATTAAAATTTTTAATGATTTGAAATTTTAAATTTGTTTTGATAAAAAATATTACGAGCTAAAAATTTAAAATTTTAAGCGAATATTCATAGAAAATTTTAAATTGGTAAAGACATACTTAATGTTGAAGGCTGAAAATTTTCAACAAATTTTTTTCAAAAAATTATCATTTTGTACTTTTTTTTCATTTCTTTTTTGTTTTTTTATTCACGTTGCAGTTCAGTTTGCAAATCTGACTTCTCCTCCTCATTTATTCGCCACCACAAACCCTAACCCTAACCCTCTTTCATGATTAATTTAAGAGAAGAAATAACAAATCAACTAGTTATTTATTAATTTTTATTTTTATATTAAAAATTTAGATAATTTTGAAGAATTTAAATTTTATTAGTAATTTTTTAAATATTTTTATTTTTTTAGATCTATAAGTTATTTATGGATATATTTTTTAAAGATTTTATTTTTTTTAATAATTAATAATTATAGTGAAAAAAAAAATTATTAGAAATTCTATTTATGTTTGATAACATGTAATAAATTGATAATAAGAGTAAATATGTAAATATATTATTTTCAGCATTTATAGTTATCAAAAAAAATATTTATATTCAACATTCAATTAATAATAATTTATCAAATAGTTTATCAATACAAATTCAATATTTATAAAATTCAGCCTAAATTTTTTAATACTTATTTTTCAGCACATAATTTTTTAAGTTTTATCAAATGGGTCCTATGTTATCAAATCATCAAAAAGCATGCCTAAATTAAAAAAATAAGTTAAGATAGTATTTAAATCAATTAGTTGTCAAAAAATTAATTAAGCAATAATCATTAATTATCATCAAATAAAATTTCTCTGGGCAATAAACTTCACTGGAATAATTGCCTGATTTGCAAAAACAAAATTATCATGAAAATACTCTTGTGAATGTAGGGTTCTCATAAAACAAGAAATTATCCCTATGGGTTTCAACTTAATTCAAATAATCACAGTACCTCGTCATCATCTGGCAAGAACACAGTCTCATCTATCTCTCTGGTATTCTCAATAGTGCGTGGAATGGGCTTCGAGGGCAACTGCATAGACAAACAAAATGTGAACTAGCCCAAAAAAAAAACATTGTATGGAGGAACATTGACGATGTTAGAAATCGTAAGAAAATGCCTAAGCTAGATACAATTTTAAATCAATGAAATAATGCAAAATTCAATTACAGTACCTCTTCCCCAAGCTCCAATGCAATTTTCTCTGCTTCACTACGTTCCTTTAGCTTCTTCTGCTTCTCTAGCTTCTTTTCATGCTTTAGTTTAGCATGGACTTCAGATCGCCTGATCTTGTTCTTTATCATTGATGGCAGCAACACCCTATTATGCCTCATTCTCTTTTTTATATCTTGAGCTATATCTAATCCTTCCCTTTAATTTTAAGCAATAGATTAAAATTAATCCGTTTCTTTTTCTCTCTGCTTTTCTTTTATGATACTATTATAATGTCCTGTATAGAGAAGCTACAAGAAAGATACAAATCAAGAACTAATGTTGAAAAAACTTTAATTTAAAATTAATAATTCACGAAATACTTACTGCATATAATGTAAACATACACAAACACAAACACACAGATACACACATATATAATTATATATTGTTGAATAAATACATTTGGATAAACAGAATATACATAAGCAAGGAAGCATGTATACGTCACTATACAGCAATGTCCACGTGTCCAACACGTGGACACGCATCGAATACGTTTTCGAATCACCACGTGGCATATCGTTGACCAATCCGTGTCCGAATCGCCACATGGCATATCGTTGACAAATCCGCGTCCGACGCATAGGATACGTGTCCGACGCGTCGATTACAAATCCGACACATCAAAAACCTTCTGAGCATTATAAAATCAACACATTACTACAACAACTCCAACAAATAGAGGAACAGCCAACAATGTTGAGTGGATGACGAGCCCGATTGTGGGGAAATTTCGAAAAGGTAATTTGTCTTTGCTTTGGGATTTTTGAAGCAGTAACATGGAGGGGTGCGAAACAATAACAAATATGCATGATTTATTTTGATTTAAATCCATGATTTTAGAAGCAGGGGGTGGTTTAGAAGCAGGGGGTGGTTTAGAAGCAGTTACGAGGGAGGGTTTAGAAGCAGTAAGAGGAACAAGGGGTGTGGGTTTAGAAGCTGTAACGGGAGAGGGGGTGGGGGTTTTGAAGCAGTAACTAGGGAAGAGGGGTGATCGAAGCAGTAACATGGGGGTTTTAAATCTATTATTTTAATTTTTATTTATTATTATTTATTTAATAAATATGCAAAATATAATAAATAAAAAATATTGATGTGTCTAATATAATTTATTTTAATGGTAAATACATGATTTTAAGTAAAATAATAAATATGCAATATTAAAATTAGGAATATATAAATATGCATAATTTTTATAGTATGCAATATTTAAATATGCAAAATACAATATTTAAGTATAATAGTTTTGGTTATCTAATTTGTTTTGAATGAATTAATGTAATATGTAAATATGCAAAATATAATAAAAATTATCTAATTATATCGATGGAAAAAAAAAATTAGATAAAATAGATTTTGAAATAATATAGATTATTCTAAATGTATATATTTTTTATGCAAAATTTTATAATAAAATGAGTTATAATCATGAACCTTCAAGTAATCAACAAAATATTCAAGATTGATAATATTACTCCATTATGGAGATATGTCATGAAATATGTGAAATTATTTATTTTATAATAACAAATATGCATGATTTATTTTGATTTAAATTCATAATTTTAGAAGCAATGAGGTGGTTTAGAAGCAGTCACGGGGGAGGGTTCAGAAGTAGTAAGAGGAACAGTAACGAGGGGGAGAGGGGTGATCGAAGCAGTAACATGGGGGTTATAAATCTATTATTTTAATTTTTATTTATTATTATTTAATTATTAAATATGCAAAATATATTAAATAAAAAATTTTGATGTGTGTAATATAATTTATTTTAATTGCATGATTTTAAGTGAAATGATAAATATGCAATATTAAATTAGGAATATATAAATATGCATAATTTTTGTAGTATCCAATATTTAAATATGCAAAATACAATATGTAAGTATAATAGTTTTGGTTATCTAATTTTTTTTGAATGAATTAATGTAATATGTAAATATGCAAAATATAATAAAAACTATCTAATTATATCGATGGAAAAAAAAATTAGATAAAATAGATTTTTAAATAATATAGATTATTATAAATGCACATATAGAGGTGTCAAACGTGCCGGCCCGGCCCGGCCCGGCACGATCAAAAAACGTGCCCGGGCCCGTGCCGTGCCCGGGCGAACAAAGCACGTGCCGTGCCCGGGCGAACAAAGCACGTGCCGTGCCGTGCCTGGCCCGGCACGCCGGCACGCGTGCCTGCGTCGTGAGTCGTGAGTCGGGACTCACGAGTCGCGACTCGTGACCCAACCGGGCCCCGCCCCCGGTAAAAAGACCGCGAGTCGGGTCCAAACAGACCCGGCCCGCCCCGCCCCGCCTGCCCTGCCTTGCCGTGCGCCCGTGCCCGAGTGGGCCGGCACGACACGGCACGGCCTTGCCGTGCCCGCGGGCCGTGCCGTGCCCGAATTTAAAAAACCGTGCCGTGCCCGGCACGGCACGGTAGTACGGCTGGGCACGTGAAAAACGGGCCGTGCCGTGCTGGGCCGGCCCGTTTGACACCTCTATGAACATATTTTTTATGCAGAATTTTATAATAAAATGAGTTGTAATCATGAACCTTCAAGTAATCAACAGAATATTCAAGATTGATAATATTACTCCATTATGGAGATATGTCATGAAATATGTAAAATTAAATAAATAAAAAAGAAGGAAGAAATATTACTTTTCAATATAATTTTTGTAGATAAATATATAGTCATAGAGAATAATATTATAGAGTCAGGGCTCACTTGTTAAAAAAATAAAAGAGCTGAGATTACATCTTATACTAAAGTAAAGAATCAAAATTTAGTTAAAATATGAAGTATTATGGAGAAATATAAATAAAGGATAAAATAATCTAATCTTAAGCAAGCTTCTTTACCCACATTAAGCATTGCAGATTCTATTTTTGAGAATTTCTCTTCTAGTATTAGTACAATTGATCTAAAAAGAAGAAAAAAATATATAGAATCAATTGAAAAAATATTCAATATGGGTGCACGTGAAATAGTTGACAGTGAGATAACTAGGATATTTTATACTGAGAGGTTATCTTTTCACTTTGCTAGAAATCCTTATTATGCTCATGTCTTTAAAAGTGTAAGTCAACTTCTAGGTTATATCCCACCAAGCTATAATGCATTAAGAACAATATTATTACAGAATGAGAAAAATAATATTGAAAATCTATTGGAATCAATCAAGAAGACTTAAAATGAGAAAGAAATGAGCATTTGCAGTGATGAATGGTCAGATGCTCAACGAATGTCACTTATTAATATCATGACAGTCTCCAAAAATAGACCAATATTTTTAAAAATAATAAACTGTAAATGAAAGACTAAGGACAAATATTTTATAGTTGATTTGTTAATTAAGATTATACAAGAAAATAATCCACAAAAGATAGTTCAAGTTATAACTAATAATATTGTAGTTTGCAAAACAACATGATACATTGAAGAAACAAAATTTCAGCATATCTTTTGGATCCCGTGTGTGGTTCATACTCTCAATTTTTCTTTTAAGAATATTTATGCACCAACAATACACTCAGGATACAATGATGTGATGAAACAATGTAATTAGATTGCTCAAATTTCAAATGATATCTTTTTTATCAAGAATTATATTATGAATCATGGAATGAGATTGTCGATGTTTAATAATCATTATAAGTTGAAGTTACTTTCAGTGATCGATACACATTTTACTTCAACTATTATTATGCTTAAACAATTTAAGACAATAAAAAGAAACTTGGAACAATTAGTGATAAATAAAGAATGAAAAATATATAAAGAATGAAAAATATATAAAGAAGATGATTTAGTGAAAACTAAAAAAATAAAGAATAAAATAATAAATGAAGACTTTTGGATGAATGTAGATTATATTTTTAGCTTTACAACTCTCATTCATGAGATACTTCGGTTGGCTAACACTGACAAAATTTACCTTCACAATATTTATGTGTGGTAGAATTCGATAATCAAAAAAGTGAAGAAAACTATTGATAAAAAAATTTTAATTGAAAGTTTCACAGATAAGAAAATTTACCTTCAAATAAAAGTTTCACAGATTATTTAAGATATAATTTCAATTTATTATTCAATTTTTAAAATTTTAATTGAAAGTTTTTAAGTTTTAATTATATTTAACCTTATATGAATCATTGTGTAATTTTACTTGTATATTTTTTATATTGTGAATAATATCTTGGGGAAAAGATGAAAAAAAAAATCACACACATTTACATCCCTTAGCTCATTCCTTAAATCCAATATAATCTTAAGAGTTTAAATTGTAGACTGATAATTTTAATATAAATGATATTCTATAATATTTAATCTTTTATAATTAATGTTATAACTCAACTTACAAGTATTATAATTAACAATGACTTAATGAGTCTCGTGATCATGTTCCACCACATCGAGATTTAGAAATAGTAAGAGAAAGAAAAAATATTTTGAAAGATTTTTTTCTAATGAATGTGAAAAGAGACAAGTAAATGACGAGTATGCAATGTTTTTAGCATTTTTAAAAGATTTTTCTAGCAGTGATTTCATCAATAACAGGTGGTTCATGTGTCTTATTAAATGAAGGATTGTTCATGGAATCACTGCACCGATGCTTCAATCTATAGTATTAAAATTGCTAGGGGGACCTTTTTCATTTTTATGTTGTGAAAAAAATTGGAACACATAATTTTATTCACTCCATGAAAAAAAACAAGTTGACACCACAAAGAGCTGAAGACTTGATTTATGTCCATAATAATTTTTGACTTCTATCAAGGAGATCTCCAAACTATTATAAAAGTAAATCTAAAATATGAGACTTTAGAGATGATAGTTTTGACTCAATTGATATTTAAAATACTAAAATTTTTGAGATTACAGATCTTTCTTTTGATGAACCTGAACTGGAAGCCATTTTATTTGATTCAGAAGGAAATGCTAATCTTTTATTTTAATATTACTTATGTTTGTGTTTGAATATTTGTAAAAATAATGTTTGAGCATTTTTTTATTTATCTAAATTGTTTTTTTAAAATAATATTTATATTTATTTTTTTTATAATATCGTATCTTAGCCGTATCTGTATCCTAGTTTTTTTAAATTTTTTATGTCCTATCCGTATATGTATCCTAGTTTCATACCTCAGATACCTAGAGGTGTCAATTAGGTGAGGAATCCTGAGTATGACTCATGGCATGGCACAATTCAACCGTGTATGACATGGCATGGCACGATTCAAAATAGTGACAGGATGTGCAGAGGGTTGTGTCAAAACAAACTTTTGGTATGAAAGACACAGCACAACATGATGACCCACCAGTGTTGGCCCGTATGGCCAAACCGGCTAGCATGGACCTAACCTAGGCTAGGCTAGGTCAGGCTAGCCTAGAACAAACCAAGTTAGCCTGGACTAAATATAAGCTAGCCTATATTGAACCAGGTTAGTTGGGATAGCCCTAAACAAGCTTAGCAGGAGAGTCATAGCACAACACGACCTGACACAACCTGGTTTAACCCAACATGATCCGCCCAAATGTCATGTCAATGAACCATGCTGGGCTGCCACTTTATAGAATCAAGCCAAACATGGCAAGGTGGCCCGAACGGGCCTAAAAAATAAGTCATGACAAGACAGCACGACACCACTCATTCGACACCTCTACATATACCAAAGATGAAACAAAATCTGAGTTTTTGAATAAAATCACAGATCATATTGTACTTGGGATAAACTTAAAATTAAGGCAGCAAGATTAACAACCGATTGACAATCATGTTGATTTGAATTATCAAATCTTTTCTCTATATAGAATATCTTACACATTTATTCATTAATTACACATTTATAATAAATGATCTTTTAATGTTTTGAAAACTCATTTTCTAATCCTAAAGAAGATGGTACCATATCCTTTTCAAGTTTTAATAATATTATTATTGCATGTGAATTTTAAAGCATTTAAAAGAGCTTTAAGCCTATGAATTTTCTATCAAATAAATACCTATACTTTTCCACTATAATCAACAATAAATATCAAAATATACCTCTTATTATTATTAAATGTAAAAGTGATCAAACTACAAAAAAATATACTTCTTTAGAATATACTTCTTTAGAATGATATGTCACTATTTTGAATTATTATTAAATGTAAATTTTCTATCAAAATATACTTCTTTAGAATGGGAACATGGTGTTTTTTCCCATTGAAACAATCAATGCATATCACACTCGGAGGTAGAGAATTAACTAAGTTCAAGTATCATTTTTTGTACTACGAGATTCTCAATCCCTTGACTATCATATGCTGATACCTCAGATACCTAGAGGTGTCAATTGGGTGAGGCATCCTGGGTACAACTCATGGCATGACACAATTCAACCATATATAACTTGGCATGACACAATTTAAAATAGTGACATGACATGTAGTGGGCAGTGGCATAACAAACTTTTGGTATGAGACAAACAGCACAACACAATGACCCACCAGTGTTGGCCCACATGGTGAAACCAACTAGAATGGACCTAACCTAAGCTAGGCTGGGTCAGGCTAGCCTGGAACAAAGCAAGTTAGCCTGGAATAAACCTAGGCTAGCCTGATTTGAACCGTATTAGTTGGGATAGTCCTAAACAAAATTAGCACGAGAGGCATATCACAGCACGACCGGGCACTACCCGGTTCGACCCAACATGATCCGCCCAAATGTCATGTCAATAGGCTATACTGGGCTGCCACTTTATAGAATCAAGCAAATGGCAAGGAGGCCTGAACGGGCCTAAAAAAATAAGTCATGACAGGACAACACGACACGACTCATTCGACAACTCTACATATACCAAAGATGAAACAAAATCTGAGTTTTTATATAAAATCATAGATCATATTGCACTTGGGATAAACTTAAAATTAAGGCAGCAAGATAAACAACCGATTGACAATCATGTTGATTTAAATTATCAAACTTTTTCTCTATATAAAATATCTTACACATTTATTCATTAATTAAAATTATCAAGCTTCTCTATTATAATTGTCTTATGTTCAAAAAATTATTTCTCGACTCTGGAATATAATAAATCTCAACAACAATATGATTGACTCCATTCAATAGTAGCTTCAACTTTATGTTTCCCACCACATTCATCTTTGTATTATTTCCTACTTTTATTGAATGTCAAAACTTTTGATCGAGTTCATTGAACATAGTTCTATCATCACTCATGTGATTAGAATACAACAAATCAAAAAATCATACATCTTCTCTTTTGAACTTATAAAACTCCATATAACACATTGAGAGTTTTTTTCCCACATCAAACTCTACATAAATTGCTTCTTTAATTCAGGTAGAAAATTCAAATAAAAAATGTCTAAATTGATAGCATCGATGACACTCCAAAAGTAATCAGAAATCCAATGACTGCTGATTTAATATCAAGCTCAACCTCCTCTAAAACCAATTTGAGAGAAACCTTGATTACATCAAGCTAGAATAATTCTATTAACAAAAATTTGGCTTAAATTGTCATTCAAAAATCAAAAATCAAAATAATATATAAAACATATCAAATCTTAGAATCATGTATTGAATATGAATATGTAATATCTGACTATGTCAATAGTAAGAGTTGAAAGATTAACCAGGTCAGGCAACCTAGGCCCAACACAAAACCCATGACGACACGGTCCAAGACCATGCCCGGGCCCGTGCTGGGCAAACCCTCAGCACGACTCATGTCATGATATACCAAGGTAATTCAACCTGCATGCCATGTCAAGCATTACCCGAGGGCCTGACACATGAGCATGGCACGAACGAGACACGATGGGCAACGTGGTAATGGCACGATCTCTGCTAGTCAACGCAATGACAACCAAAGAGCAATGGTGGCGTGCTATCCAATTCTCAATTCTAGGTTAAAAATTTTCTTAACCTAGAACCAACCCAAAACCGAGCTAATTTTAAGTAGCAGGCCTTGTCGAGCTTACCGTCTAGTGAACCATGTTATGCCTAATGATAAAAATTTTCGATATATCCACCGATATATCTCTGATATATCCTTAAATTCTAAGTATCGATATATTCATTAAGACCGATATATCAATCCTTGATTGATGCTCATATACAAATACACATCGATATATCTCTGATATATCCGATATATCCGTAAAATCCAAGTATCGATATATCCGTAGAAACCACTATTTTAATCCTTGGTTATGCCTGACACTGCATAGTTATTGTAGCATGTAATGCTTGGCAAGGCACGCAAGCTCATACAAGCATTAAAAAAAGTTGTGTTGAGATATAAACAATTTATTTATAATACTAGTCCATCATTCTAACTTTTTTTATCTAGCTTCCCTCTAAATCTTATATTTAAGATAAAAAATATATAATATTTTGATATATATTCATATATATGAACCAAGAATACTAACTTACAAATTTTATTCATAAAAAAGTAACTAAATTATTAATATACTATGATACTAAATATGATAATTGTTGTAGTTAAGCTCTGAGTATAAACATAAACACCATGAGATAATAACTTTTTCATTCAAGTAATGAGAAAAAAATGATAACGTGATCCATCAAATAAGAGTAAGTTGTTTTATTACTTAGATATCAATTACTGTTTAATTCAATTATATAACGATAACAAGAATTTAATATTTTATATTAATACAAATCATAAATTTATGTATCTCATGTTGTCTAAGATGATACCAAATTAACTAACTCCTTCAATGTCAAGCATATCATTAAAGTCTACATTTTCTATTGAAATCAATATCATTTCAGATAAAAAAATTAAAATTATGGCCAATGATCATTGAGATACTTACATACATAAAGGATTAAAAATATTCGAGATTTAACACCTGTGAAAAGGCTTGAACGAGAGTACAGGAGTTGCTGAAAAAAGATGACCATTGAGACTTGAATGATATTGAGCCCACCATTAAAGATAACATCAGACACTTGTATGATGATGATGATTTGCTTACAAATACCGATTAGTATTATAATTGATTATTATTATTTTATTTTTGGTTGACAAATTTTTTTTATTTTTTTAATTATTATTATTTTTGTTTATCATTTTTTTTGATGAGTCATTATGATTATATTTTTAATTTCATACAAATATGCCATGTAATGTACATTAGTATTTTTCATTTATTTTACATTGCAAATTTATAATTTACAAACATAATATCAAAATTTTGCATGACTCGACTCCCAGGATGACCCACCACGACCCAAAAAGGCCAGGCATTACTCAACCCATAAAGGCCAGACATTACACGACCCAATTCTAATCAGACTCGCGCTAGTCGTGTCATGTCAAGCCAAGCAAACAGAAGTTGTGTCGTGTTGGACACGACACTAATTCCTTACAATGTCATGCATAACAAGACATGGTGGCCCAACCTGAGGACCAAAATATGAGATGTGCCGACATAGCACGGCTCATCTAACACATCTAAATGTGTACATTGAAATGAAGTTCTCTTACATCTTTCTCTAATATGTTTAGTATCCTATTGTAAATAATTTTGATTTTCAAATTTTAATAACTAGAATGTTTAGCTCTCCAAAGAAAAAAATTGCTCCGCTAAGAAAATCCTAATATTGAGAAAAAATTTCCCCTGATAAGAAACCCTAAAAATTAAGTGTGAGAAAATCTTCCACCACAAAAAAAAAAAACAATTGCACACTAGGGAACTACTTTTTCACATCCACAACATGGAATACACATTGCTCCAACTATGCACGCATTCCAAACCCACCACAAACACATAAAATACAAACTATCCCAACTAAAATCATGAAAAAAGTTTAGGTAGCAAAATTTTGAAGCCAATTTCCTTCTACAACTCTGAAATAGTGGGCTGTGGGCATCGATACCCGTCGCTCATAGTAGATGTGTGACAAAATTAACTAACATCACTTGATAAATGTCCACGTTTTTTCCCTTCAGATCGCACGTGTGATGTGTGCACATTGTAGCATGCATGTCCGCTTTTGCCCTAGAACCCATAAAGCCAGCTCTCTCTGGACCTTTCATCTGCTGAATTTACCTTGCAAAATGTGCTTTAGGAGCTATGATACGCTCCGGCACCTTAATCTAAGAATGCGGTACAATATTTCCGGATGCAGGCTTACGAATAGAAGCCGATTTATATTCAATCGAACTCGCCAATGAACCACCAAACTCTTAAACATGAACTTTTGAAGCCACAGGGAGTGCACTTGCTTGTTCCCTGCACTTTTCTTTAAAAGTTTAAATAAAAGAGAAAGATAGTAGGTGGAATGAGATCCGACCACCTACCCCATGATCTTTGCGGGTTTTTTTACCCGGCGAACGGAGTGGGAGTTTGTTTTAACCAGGAGTTCCTCAGAGCACACAATCAAGAGTACCGTTGGCGACTCTGGTTTCAGTTTAATCTAAATAGTCTGATAGCGTATGTCAAAGTCAATGTGTAACTAACAAGGCCCGCGGAAGGGTAACATAAGGTAACTGGTTAGCGAACGATGTCGGTAGGCGAAACAGTGCCTTTGTCGGCTTAGAAAGAATTCCCTCGGATAACTCGGATATTAAGCCGCCCTTTGTTGGTATTTCTTAGCGGAACTCGAGTCTTTCCCCTACTTTCACGGTCTTGGTGTTTAGGAATTGCATATCTAATGAGATATCTAATGAGATAAAGTAGTAGTGCGTTGGGCAACACGCCGCCCTGCGTGCGGTTGGCTACCTGTTACGTTGGGCTAACCTACTATAGGTTATAGGTGTAGTGGAGTCAGCAGTTGGACTCCTAAGGGTTGGGGTTTTAACTTGTCGAGGAAATCGGAATTGAAGCCGGGAAAAGAAATGGAAAAAATGGCCTTTGCCTGTATGGACCGCTACTATTAAATCTTTCCCTCTCCCTCGCATGTGCCTTATTCAAGCTTTTTGGAGTTCTGCTTGACCTATAACCCATCTCACAAGGGAAAAGACATTCTCACTCGAACTCGAAACAAGGAAGGCCGAAGGAAAGCTACTCCAACTAGAAAAGGATCTCTAGATGTCTCAAAGGCAGAAACAAAGGCAAATCAAACTTATAGGAGACAAATTGGAGAAGAAATTCTATTAGGATTGGAAGAAAGACTCTTAAACTTCTATGGGAGAATGCTTAAATGCCCGAGGGAGCGAGATTAGGAAAAGATTACGGCTGGAGGAAAACTAAGAGAGGGCTAAGGTTGGCTCAGTCCAGTTTCAATGGAGACTATCTTGAAACGGGTAGTATAGGAGTTCGTTCTTTCCCGAATGTGATAAAAAAAGAGAGGGATGAACCAGCTACATTGGATTAAAAAATAAACTTGCCTGGAAAAAGAAAACTTCCTGTCTTTGCCCTTTCTCAATGGAACGGTACTGAAGCCGGAAGGCTAAGGACCAAGAATAAGAAACAACCTAATAAATCAAAAAAGAGAGTAGAACTTGCTTTTGCACCTACAGCTTTTATCCATTGAAGGAATAGAGTTGAACAACTCCTTACGTCTAGTAGCCTGTCCTGTCAGTGAGTGAGCCTATGCGAGTGAGAGGTGGTCTGATGTAGAGGTGTCAAACGGGCCGGGCCGGCCCGGCCCAGCACGAGGCACGGCACGGTTCGGCCGTGCCTGGGCCGGCCCGGCACGATAAAAAAACATGCCCGGGCCCGTGCCGGGCCCGGGCGAACAAACCACGTGCCGGGCCGTGCCCGGCACGGCACGCCGGCCCGCGTGCCTGCGTCGTGAGTCGTGAGTCGCGACTCACGAGTCACGACTCACGGTCACGACTCACTGAGTCATGACTCGTGACCCAACCGGGCCCCGCCCCCGGTAAAAAGACCGCGGGTCGGGTCCAAACAGACCCGACCCGCCCCGCCCCGCCTGCCCTGCCTTGCCGTGCGCCCGTGCCCAAATTTTAAAAACCGTGCCGTGCCGTAGCACGGCTGGGCACGTGAAAAACGGGCCGTGCCGTGCTGGGCCGGCCCGTTTGACACCTCTAGTCTGATGTCTGAGAGTCTTAAGTCCGAGAGACGTTACCGGACCGGTTTAGGAAAGAGAAATAACTGAGGAAGCCGTCACCACAAGAGCCAGCATCCATTCAAACGTATGCGCTAACAGCAAGTGGATTCCCGTATGTTGCAAGGAGATTCCCATCTGTTAATGAGCTTTCTCAATTGAAAATTTAGTCTAGTAAGAAAGCAATTCCTCTTCCGTCTCCGAATGACGAGAAAGAGTCCCATGGGCATGAGAAAGTGAAGTAAGTAGTTCCGCTAAGTAGATGCCCAGCCCGAGGTGAGAGCCCGGCCAGGCATGAGAAAAAGCCTGAGCCCATGAGTAGAAGCAGGCAAAACTGGAGCGGGAGCTGGTTTAGAAATAGAAACTGCCATCAAGCTTTGCACTAGGGGATTTAAATGCCTTAGTTATTCCCGGCTTTAGTAGAGCCAATTAGCGTAGAATAACTCCTCTCTGTCGGTGAGGGAGAGGCTGGATTGAATTCAGGGGAGCTCTCATTCTAAGCCTTCCTTCATTGTTATGAGTTATGAATCTCAATCCTGTAGGAATACTCTTGGTCTTGAAGATCATGATCCATTGCTGCTATCACTCCCTATGCTTCTGCGTCCCATACCCCAAACCCCTTAACTCAGAGATGCTAGTTGGGGGACTGCTCGCTTTGTGGGGTGGGGCTCCGGACTATAGGTATGCTTCGAGCTCCCGATCCGAGAGGGACGCGACGAGAGATGGTCAACCGCGACTGGAGGTTGAACTGATGTTAAGACTAAAGCCCCCATCTCCTCTGTATTCCAATTGCAAAACTAAAGCTGGTCTTAAGCCAGCATTTAGTGCCTCCAGACTAAAGGATTCAATTCTTTTTTCTTTACATTATCGTAAGCACAACAAAACTACTCCCATTCCTTAAGCTCGCCAGCATACCGTATTTAAAAATAGTTAAAAACGAGTCGTCGAGCCTCTTAAAGATAAAGCGCTTTATCCACTTCTGTTTTAGGGGGCCCCACAGACAGTGAAAAAGAGGCCTTCAAACACACAACAATTTCAAATCAAATAATGTCAAGTGCATTGTGCTAGTATAATGAATATATCCTCTCCCCTCTCTTAGAGATTTGGCACCTTTACAAGCCCTAGGTTTGTAAATGAAAATCATTGCATTCTAGAGGATTAGCCAAATTGAGAAATTATACAAATTAGTTGCTCTCATCCCAATGATAAAAATAAAAATAAAACATAATGATTCACAACAAAACAAAACATTATAACTACAGCAAAACAAAACAACTAATATGAAAGTTGGACTTCCTGGTCCTAAAATGCAACTCATTTTCAAGTAGCTTAAAAATGAATTATAAAGTTTATTTTAGCATGATTTTTTCTTATTTTGCATGGTATCATATCTATCTTTAAAATTTTTTAACAATCATCAATGAGATACTTTAAAATCATTGAAATTGAATTTATTATATCATATCAATGATTTTCATTGTCTTGGACATTATTTTCTTAGTCATATTTATAGGTGTCAACCGTGCCGGAACGGCCCGGCACGGAAAAAATCCATGCCCGGGCCCGTGCCGTGCCCGGCTTTGGCACGAGCCGTGCCATGCCGTGCCTGGCCCGACACGGTTCGGCCCGCGGCACGGCAAACCTGCACGGGTTTATCCCGTGCCATGCCCGGCCCGGCACGGAAGCACGATCGTGCTGGTTAAAAACGGGCCGTGCCGTGCTGGCCCGGCCTGTTTGACACCTCTAGTCATATTTATTCATGACTTCATGATTATATCTCATAAAAAATCCCTGACAAATTGAATAACACAAATAAAAATATTGAGCACCTTCAAAAATAATATAAAAACCTCAAAAACAAACACGAAAATATTTTAATTATAATATGTCAAAACCAATCAAAGGTTTGATGGCAAAGTATGACTCACCATCTTTCCCATTGATTTTACATGGACATATCTCTTTTGTACACTCAATCTTAGTCTTTTGTTATCAACTCCATCTGTCAGATTATTTTAATTATTAATTATCATTCAACATCTACTTTCATTTATATAATGTATAATCCTTGACAATGAGATGGTTTGTCATATGAAAATGATCAAAATTCTATTCGATCACTTCATGACTACCATTTACCATGTAATGATGCGCTTAGCCATGTAAATCAATGACACACATTTAGACATCATAAATAGGAAGATCATAGAACGCATCATTTGGGTTGGTCACTAGAACAAATTCAAACATAGATTACATGTGGAACAAACCATTTTCAAGATTTTTGATTGCCTGATGATCACGCTATGTCTGCCAGCATCTAAAATGCAATGATAAAACTGACATATATTAGAAATTAGTGTGGTGCAGTGCAATTAATTGGGTTTCTTGTGCACATTGAAGATTGCACGTCGAATTTACACAAAAAAGCAAACTCATAAACACATCTTTCCTTCTTCCTTAGACTTCTACCCGTGTTATTCTTGCATCCTATTGATTGGAAGCGACGCTTGAAGAGTTGACGAAGAGCAAACCAGGTAGCTTACAGAAAAGATGAATAATGTTACAAGCCAAGGCACGTGACTACATCAGGATTTAATGTGACAAGATCAATCGAACTACGAGTTCCAAAAATTAAATAAAATTGAAGAAATCAACAACGATAATTTTCTTGACAGAGAAGAGAAGAGCCCTAAATCAATCAAGCAGAGCTAAAATCTACCGTTAATGATGCTTTCCACACAATCTGAAGAGGAAGTTTAGCTAGTCGATCAGCGTACAATACAAGACAATATATGATAAATCTTATTGCATCTTATCGAGCTGTGAGTTTATTTGATCGGTATGTCATTTATCAAAACAAGTCTCGAATTACGATAACCAGATATGGAATCATCGATTGTTACATACAAACAGGAGACGGGGTTGATGATTTCGGAAGAACGCGTCGTCTCTTCCGCATTAGTTGTTATGTCCGTCAACTGGCACCGAGAGACTGTAAAGAGCTAAGGCGAGTGGATGCTTGGGGAAATTACGTTTTAAGCTAACTGAAAATTATTGCGTTAGACCATTATTTTACCAATAATTAATTTTTTGGTAAAATTACGTTTTTTTCCTCTGGACATAATCCAGAGGAAAAAATTATGTAATATTATCACAATATAAATTCAATTATATTACTTATATAAATGATATAAAGGTCATGAGTAATATGGTAATATTATGCTTACATAACTTTGTCTCTCTCTCTCTCTCTCCCCATTTGTCTCTCTCTCTCTCTCTCCCTCTGTCTCTCTCTCTCTCTCTCCCTCTGTCTCTCTCTCTCTCCCTCCCTCCCTCTGTCTCTATCTCCCTCCCTCTGTCTCTCTCTCTCTCCCTCTTTCCCCCCTCTGTCTCTCTCTCTCCACATCTGTCTCTCTCTATCCCTCTGTCTCTCTTCCTCTGTCTCTCTCTCTCCCCCTCTGTCTCTCTCCCTCTGTCTCTCCCTCCCTCCCTCTGACTCTCTCCCCTCCCTCTGTCTCTCCCTCCCTCCATATGTCTCTCTCTCTCCCTCCCTCCCTCTCTCTCTCTCTCTCCCTCCCTCTGTCTCTGTCTCTCTCCCCCTCTGTCTCTCTCACCCTCCCTCTGTCTCTCCCCCTCTCTCTCCCTCTGTCTCTCTCCCTCCCTCCCTCTCCCTCTCTCCCTCCCTCTCTCTCTCCCTCTCTCCCTCTCCCTCTCTCTCTCCCTCTCTCCCTCCCTCTCTCCCTCTCCCTCTCTCCCTCTCCCTCTCTCTTCCTTTATCTCTCTCAACCTATCATCTCCATATTGTCCTCTTCCTCTCCATCTTTTTTATCCTTCTCCCTCTCCCTCTCCAAAATAATGATAAAATATCATTATACATAAGAAAATGATCAAATAACAGAGTCTAAATAACTTTCAAAAGATCAAATCCCTCTACTCAACTTGAATAATGCTTAGTTCATTTATAATTAGACAAACTATGTATACAATCCATATGAAATTCTATTAAATCAAAATAATTGCCCAACGAATTTTTGGAACTAAGTCACAAACTTTAAGTTTTGGAATTGTAAAGAAGTTGTAATAAGTTCTTACCACTTTTGTTAGGCAATTATTTAATTTGATTAGTCAACTTGAATTGACATAACTATTTTTGATAAAATACAGTTTTAATTCTAGTTGTTTATCTAACAATTTTTGTTTAGTATCTGTGTTATAATTATGTTTGTTTTTATGTGTTTCTCTTTTTTACTTTATAACCACTATATATCATATGAGCTAAAACTCTATTACCGAGTTTATATCTTCTTGACCTAAAAATTAAGAAAATAAGAAAGAGTCAATTGAAATAAAAAATTAAGAGAGTATTATAAAATAAAACTAAACCCGCAATAATTTGAAAGATAGAAAATTCAAAAGTAAAGCAATAAATTACATCAGGAAATAAAATACATTCAAAAGAAAATGAGAAATTGGAATACATAGGAATGAATTTCAAAGAAATAGAAAAGTCATTTATATAGGAAAAAGTTTGGAAATCTCCAAACAATTTTCCAATGTGGGCAAGGTGATTTTCACCTACCCCCATATTAAAATAACAGAGAGAAGATATGAAAGGTAACAGCAGCAATAGAAAAAAATGTTCAATATTTAAATTACTAAATATTATTTTATATTTTGATATTTTATAATGATGCTTATATGTAGAATGTCTTTTTTGTTGGTATAAAATGTTCAATATGTCATTTATAAATGTACGACAAAAACAAATATCTGCTAGCAACTATCATATTATAATAAAAAAATTCAAACATTTTTTTTTACTATTTAGAACAACTCTAATGAGAGTTGCCAAAAAAGGAGTGCTAATTGTTATTTTATAAACTTAAACATTATTTTGGAACCCTAAATAATAAATTTGCTCCAATGATAGGTGTTAAAATGGGGTGATATTTTAATAATTAAATATTTTTTTATTCAAAAATTATTTTTTCAACCCATTGATAGAGTCATTGTGAGATGAGTAGTAGCAATAACTGCTATTTTGGGTGCCATTTTGGAATGGCACCCTGATGGCACCCTGATGGCACCCTGATGGCACCCTGATGGCACCCTGATGGCACCCTGATGGCACGTCCCACTGGAACCCTAAATCCATTTGGGTGCCATTTTTGCAAACTGGCCCGTTTCTGATTTAGCTGCCTTTCCAGGGCAAAGCGTGAAACCCTAAATCCACCCTTTTATAAATAAGCAAGCAACCTAGCAGAGAGGTGTATTTTCCAGTTGAATAATTCTCCGAGTTATTAGCAATTGCTGCCATTTGCCTTACGATTTGTAAGTCTAGTGAGTTGTTGATGTTCATCAAGCTGTTTCCGCTGGTGTAAGCTTTCTTATTTTTGCTGGCTTTAGTTTTTTCTTGCTATGACATGATCTGGTTTCGAGGTACAGTTGAGCTTTTTTTTTTTACGCAGAATTCCCTTAATAAGCCGCCGATGTAACTCGAATTAAGTCTCTTTCCTCCAATTCCATCTAATTTTTTGTAATTAAGTACTGTTGATGTTAAATTTGGTTTTGCCATATTGTAGACGATGATGATCGTTTCCAATTACTCTGATTTGCGGTGGATGCAAGTCCTGTTTGTGACAGGGAAACCTACTTGCTTGAAGCTACAACCCAACGATGTAATGTGGATCGGCCTGAATAATTAAAATTCTTGTTATTCTACCCTGCCGAATCGTTTTCTGCACAAGATACCCGGCTTTCCTGTGCGAAATGTCCCAGCAGAGAAAGCCCCTCTAAATGTGCCATAGAAATGCCATTAGTGTTGCAGCTGTGCTTCCAAACAGATTGAGCCAGGCTGCGTCAATAAAATTGCTACACTAGTGTTCGAACAATCGTGCCTCACCTATGGCTGCGTCTAGATCATCGGCATCGCAGTTGAAGCAAACAACCAATCGACTAGGCACATAGCAATGTGATGGCCAAAATAAGGGGAGTTCCTGATCTCTGATACCTAAGGTGCTCCTAAAGTAGCTTGCTATATTCCAATTGTTCTCTGTAAAACTCAACGTTTCATTTTTCTGGCCATGATTAGTTATGATCCGCGCTTCTGATCCCCTAGACATGAAGCATGAAAAGGATTTGGTTGAATTTCTTGATATGAGCCAATTTCACGCTAGTTACTTTCTTTTTTCGTTGAACGAGTTCAAACTATGCCCTCATACGAGATCTGGTCCGCGGGCCTGATGAACTCGGACATGTTTGGTTTAGCTGCCTTCGTCTCTGTCGATCAGCTACTCCTATTCGACAGCAGCAAATGTGAAGCCGGAGAGCACCACTGGAGCACTCGCCATATCAGTTCGCTTTCGTTTCAAGTTCGTATACACTAATATCGAGTTTATTTCACATCTCATATCTGTTGAATGATTTAAAATGTGTTCTTGCTCGAAGATTTTGTGCCGCCATCAGCTTCTCTTCCTTTATATTGGAGGCGGAGTCAAATTTTGGCACCAAATTGCCTTCACAGAAAGAAGGTCGCTCTCCATTTTTTTCATCTCGGAGAAGCTAGCTGCAGTTTCTTTAATTTTGGGTAATTTTAGGTTTGGCGATGTATCATTCTTACTTTAATTGGAAGCTGCCTGAATATTTGTTTATATGTAATTTTGGGTATAGTGACGATTGTTTTTTCGTGCTTAAATTTCTTCTGTTCATTAGTCAACTGTTATATGTTTATATATGTATTTATATGCTAATTTTTTTAATAATTTGTAGCAAATCAAGATTTGTAATGTTTAAATTTTATTAATTTTCTGCAAAAAAAAAAAAGGGTAATGGTTCACATTTTAAAGGATTCAGAGTTATCATTCTGCCCTAAATAAGCCCATATTAGGCTAGTCTGATACACTCAACAAAATATCAAAAAGAACATTTTTAGCGAGCCCATTGGAGATGATCTACGTCGGGCAACTCTGAAGAGGGATGAGAGACTAGCATGACCCATCACAATAACTTGTTATGATCCAAGCTAGCGTATAATGAATTGCGCAAGCTTGGAATAACTCAGACTATCTTGACCAGACCTAACCCAGCTTGACATGACCTGACACTTCCAAGCTAACCTGGAATGGACTGGGCTAGCCCGACCCATCTCGACACGACCTAGCACTTTTAATCCCACATAGAATGAATTGATCTAGTCTAAACAGACTTAAATGACCAAGCCAACGGGCCGTGCTAATGGTGGATTAGATGAGCCTACTTAAATGACTCATGCTGGTATGGTACGACCGAAGTGTCATCTACCAACATGCATGGTTAGACATGACCTAACCTCATTTATACCATAAAATGATGACTTTTATGATATTGAATTAATTATTTAAAAAGTAAATACACATTAATATGAATCTACTTTATAAATAATACTTATAATTGTGAATACAATTTCAACTACGATTAAGATTAGAGGTGTCAAACAGGTCGACGGCTCGGGCATGATCCGCGGCACGGCCCAGTTCAATCGTGCCTGGCCCGGCATTACACGATCCAAAACCACACCCCTTGCCAAGCCATTCCACTCCATGAGACGGTTCATATAGTGATGGGCTGGCATGAGTCGTGCCTTGTGCCCGGTCAGGAAAGAGCCACGTGCATGGCCCAACGACATGGTTGACTAGTCATCGAGCTTGATAGAGCTCTCGATCAAGCTCGATGGAGCTTGACAGGCACCCATCAGCTCCTGGAGCTCATGGTCAAGCTCCTGCAGCTTGTGGTCGATGGGGCGATGAGACATGGGAGAAGAAGTTTTAATAAAAAATTATTCTTCATTTGCAAATATTTTTTATAGGGAATAAAACAGTGAATTATAAATTATTGATTTTCTGGAAGATATTAGAATACACATTATTTACCTTTTTAATTTTAATTTTAGTTAATCACAAATTGATGCTGAATTAGTAATCTAGCATTATTCTTCACCACCACCCCCCAACCAGAATCTCCATGCCATCAGTGCCGCTCCTACAGCCGGCTCCACCTGATGTTCAAGGTTTTTATTCAGAAAAAAAAAAACTAAAATATTAGAGAACACACACACACACACACAAACACAAATACACACACACACACACAAACACACACACACATATATGTGGTTGTGTGTGAGATGAGGTGACAGTACTTTCTGCAATGGTGAGTGGTTAAATTAGCCTGACCCACCAGGCTGCAGGCTGCTGGACTAGACGAACCAACTGGTTCAAGTGCAGTCCCTTGGGTGAGCCATAAGCAGATCCATTGGTACTGACCCATCTGATTCACAGACCACTAGGAAAGACAACAACAAAAAAAAGAGGTCATACCTTCGGACGTACAGGAATGACGCCGGGATATCGTGTGGAAACACATCTCACAACTTCTTTTCCTACGTCTCTCCTACTGCGATCTTCTAGTACACCGCCCACCAACACAAGTGGGAAAGATGCTTTTCCATCTGCAGCGATGAATATTTTACACATTCAAATATATATATATATATATATATATATGTATGTATATATTTATAGACCACAAATTTTTTGAATATATATGTTATGAAAAGAGACTGATATTTCTGATATTTTCAATATATTTTATATTTTAGCAATATATCGATATAAAAATACAATTTTTGTTGCATATATTCATGTTTATTGATATTTTTGATCAGGTATAATAATACAGAATTTAATATCACAAAAAAAATACAAAATATAACTAAAATATGTATATAATTTTACAACTATTTTATTATTTCTTCATATTTTATCTCTGCAAAATCAAGAATGTTCATTGTTATAATTAATTTATATAATTTTCACTGTTTATTTGTTTCATTTTTATTTTATTTTTTTTATTTTATTTTTATTTTATTTTTATTTTATTTTTTTATTTTTATTTTTATTTTTATTTTTTTTTTGATTTTTTTTTTTGCTTTTTTTTGATTTTTTTTGATTTTTTTGATTTTTTTGATTTTTTTTATTTTATTTTTCTTATTTTATGAATGTAAGTAATCAATTAACATATGAATTGTCCAAATCCAAGCTGAAATTACATATCAACCTTGTATATACATAGGAAGTATCATTTATATCTTGACTCCTATGCTCTCTGTATGATATCAGAGCAAAATTGATTATAGGGTTAGGGTTTTTGATCAAAATATCGCCACCTCCCAGAAACCCTAATCTCCATTATGGCAGAGGCATTCTCTAGGCACCAACGAACACTAAGATTGAAGAATCAATTTCACTCTCGTGCTCATGAACTAATCTACATACTTCCAGTTCGATGATTGAAGAGCCAATCATCATGTTTGGTAGGGCAATTGATCCTTACTTCTCATTCTAATTGATTGCCTTAGTTTACAGATTGATTTCTTACGAGCCGTAAGAAAATGATAAATACGAATTAACAACATAAAATACCTTGGCCACAAAAACCAAGCCTTTGAACCACAGCATTAACACTCGATGCCAATTCCTCAATCGAGAACTGTAGGATACGGTTCGCAACGGTGTCACCTGCCCCTGCGCAGGACACCACAGCAGGAACGATAGCAGCAATGCGAGCCCATGATCGATCCACATAAGCCCACCTAATACCCAAATGGGCCCAATCAAAAATAAAAATTTTACTCTCAATACCTCAAAACCTTACATTCAGGATACCCCAATATAATATGTGTGTGTGTGTGTGTGTGTGTGAGTGTGTGTGTGTGTGTATTATATATTTACTCTGAACTATCCCAAAAATAAAAATTACACTATTATATTATATTATATATATATATAATATATATATATAATTATTAATGAATTTACAATTTTTTATGATTAACACAAATATTTGAATAAGAGTGTAATTCTCTTGTGTGAGACAAAAATAGAGTATAATTCCTAGTCTAATGCATAGCTGGTGTACGACATACACACAACATGCATAGAGTAGAGGCAAAAAAATATGAGAGAAAGGTTTGATTTTTGGCACAATTGATTAATATGACATTGTGGGGTGTGTAAAAGATGGCAACTTGCCATTGGCAATGATTAAGAAAGAATTGATATGGCGATAATAAGCATATACAATTTTTTTTTTTTAAATAACATAATCATGAGAAATATAATATACCAGAGAAAAATATTTATAATTATTTTCGAGAGAACACCATTAAAAAACTATAAAATATCGAGAGAGAAAAAATTACAAATTTTTTTCACCGTGATACTTATTAGATAGAATTATTTGTTATTATCTTCTCTAAGATAATAACAAATAATTCACATACTTTAGATATTACAATTTGCAATTTTTATGATTCATTTTCTCACTTTCGACTTCTAGGTTGTTGATCCAATAGTTGCTCCAAGAGTAATGAGTATTCCATCTGCATTCACTATATTCTTTTTATTTTTTAAATATTATTATATCCAATGTTAATATCAAATACATTAACATTTTTTTATTTTTATTATTTTTTATTATTTTTTAATTTTTTTATTTTTTAAATATTGTTATATCCAATGTTAAGGACTATTTGATAAACTATTTAATTTTTTCAAACCATTGAAAATAAAAATTTAAGACTTTGAAAAAAACAATGTATTTGATAAAAAATATTTAGGAACTATTAATTAAAAATTTTAAATGAAATAGTATTGAAAATATTAAATAGTTAGGGACCTACTTAATATTTTTAATAAAAATTGTCAACAAAATTTTTTCTTAAAGTTATTATTTTATCATTTTTTTTAATTTCTTTTACGTTTTCTTATTCACGCTACATTTCAGTTTGTTAATTAGATTCTCCTTTCTTCGCCACAACAAATCTTAATCCTAACTCTCTTTAATGATTAATTTAAGAGAAAAAACAACAAATCAACTAATTGTTTATTAATTTTTATATTAAAAATTTGAATAGTCTTAAAGAGTTTAGATTTTATTTGCTATTTTTTAAGCATTTTTATTTCTTTTTTAAATTTATTATTTATTTATTGATATATTTTTAGGAATTTTATTTTTTATAATAATTAATAATTATAGTGAAAAAAAAAATAATTAGAAATTATATTTATATTAGATAATATATAACACAATGATAATAAGGATAAATATATAAAATACATCATTTTTATCATTCAACATTTACAGTTATCAAACAATATATTTATCTTCAGTATTCAATTAACAATAATTTATCAAATAATTTATTATTATAAATTCAACACTAATAAAATTCAGTCTTAATTTTTCAACACTTATTTTTTAGCACTTATTTTTTAGTACTTAATTTTTTTAGTTTTATCAAATGGACCCTCAATATAAAATACTTTTATTTTATTATATATTTTTTTTCAAATTATTTTAATTATACCAACATTCAATTTGATACTTTATTTATTATGCATGTTTTATTTTTTACTAATCATCTCATTAGTTTTCTTTCCATAAGTTACATTTCAAGATAATCCAAAATCTGATATATTTTTTCTTTCATTAATATAAGATTGTAGGATTGTAAGATTTTGAGCAATACTGCCCCCACGACTAAGGAGGATGATCTATATAGTTTTACTTCTATGATCATGTAGCCTACTAAGTTGAGAACATTGAGAATGTTGAAATATGATTGAGCATAGTTAACTCATTACTTATTCATTATCAACTTTGTTACTCATAAGCCATAATTAATCAAGATGAGAATGTTATATCATAAGGTTATACAAATTTTTATATTACAATGTGTGGTACACTAGCGTTAGAAAAGCACACAATAATTTTATATCTTACCAGTTAAACCTGTATTAGTATAGACTAATTCAATCTTATATAATTAAACATATACGGCCGTGTGGAGATTAGACTCGGGATTATTTTAGATTCTTAGTTATGTTTACACATAATTGCACGTGTTATACATCGTTGATTATTTTTTATTTTAGATTACATATATCTTTTATTTTTTAATTATTTCATAAAAGAATAAAAATACTTTAATATCATTAGTATTAACCACAAATTATTTTATCAGCCAAGTATCTATTTCTATCATTTATCAGAGCATACCCTTTCAGATCTAACAATTCAAAGAAAGATATTCATCTTTAGCTCTCAAAGTTGATGAATATCAAAATATATCATAAAAAATCTAGAAAATAACTTATTATACTTATTGTGTGAGTTATCTGATTTCATGATAATAGATAGTTATACTTTCGACCCCATCATCCACGTAACAAAACCTACAAGTGATACAGTTACTAAAAGATTAAAAGAAAAAAATAAATAAAAATAAATAAAAAAATAGAAAAATATCAAATGCGGGTATGGGACATAAGACATGACTGAAAAAACAAACGTTATTTAAACAATCAAACTAGAGGTGCCAAACGGGCTGGGCCGGTCCAACACGGGCATGGCACGCTACAGTGTCGTGCCCCGGCCCGTCATGTTGTGCCAGCACTTGAGCACAGCACGTGACCACATGCCGAACGTGATCAATGCGAGTCAATGTCCGATAGGCGAGGCTCGCTGAGCCCCAAAAGGGCCAAGACGTGCGGCGGCCCGCGACTGAAACCCTAATTTTTAAAAAAAATTACGGATTTGTCCATCCCGAACCGGGCTGAACCCGGGGTTTTTCGGCCGCGGGTCCATGTCGGGTCGGCACGGAAAAGTAACCATGTCAAGCCAGGCCGGGCCGGCACGTTTGACACCTCTAAATCAAACAAAATATATTGTTTAAAATTAAATAGAAGGGAAAATAAAAAAATGAAGACAAAAATGTGTTTTAATCTCTACTTGATATATAATATAACATAACATATCATATTCTCTGCAACCTGGTGATTTGTTGTTCATTATGGAAGGATCAAAATGGTAATGTGCTGCTTCACTATGCATGCAATTGTCCAGGTGAGAAGGGCAGGCAAAACAAATGCAACACAGGGAAGAATATTTACCCAATAAGTTCATCTGGGGAAGAAAGTCCAAGCGTCCGTAAGACACATGCAGTGAGAGTTGTTTCAGGACCACGACCATCATGAGCTCTGATCACAGCTTCCAATGCTTGAGCAGCGATGCCAAATCCACTGCACAAATAGCAAGGAAATCAGGATCTAAAAACATTTAAAAAATAAATAAATAAATAAATAAATAAATTCCAAGGAGACCAAATTGGAGGATGATGAGAAATCTAGTAGATTAATTGTTAATTATGATACGTGGGTAAAAAAATAATAATAATATATCTATAAATTATGTAAAAATAAATAAATAAATAAATAAATAATTTATTAGATAATATAGAAGAATTTGCACCGAGGATCTCAAGAGAAGAAATAATTATAATTGAAAACTTAAATAAAATATATGAGTAACTAATATAAATTATGTGATACACTATAAAAGATATTGATCTAGAAAAATAAATAGAATAATAAATTGATAATATATACTTAAAAATTAATTATAATATAAGCCAAATAGACTTTCTTCTTTTCAAGAGAGACTATAAAAAATTATATAAAGACTACAGAGTGATCTCGTGTGAGAATCTACCCACTCAACACAAACCAATCGTGAGAATCATAATTGATCTGCATCTTAATAAATACAATCATGAAGAGGCACCAAATGAGTATCTGAAAACAAAATGATAAAACATAAAATGAGGAACGATAAATAAAATAAAATAAACTATTTAACAAAATTAATTGGTTCTTAAACATAGATGTGAATACAAATGTGTTTAAATCATTACTAATTACTGGATCACATAAGAATTCCAAAGTTAAATATGTTTGGTCACGATCACTACTGAGACTATTGACCAATGTGCAATTTTTAAGGAAAGGCAAAAAAAATTAAAAAAAAAATACATGAATGTGAATATTATATAAAATTAAATGATAAAATATATGAAAAAAATATTTAAAAAAATTTTAGGCATATCAAAGGAAAATAATTAGACCTATAGAAAAACCTAATTATGAAAACCTGAAGATCAATAAACTATTAAGAAGAAACGAGTATATTTTAAAGAAATACAAAAGAATAAAAATTAACATACTATAAAACTCAATAAGGAGATAAAAGAAAAAAATACAAAGAATGATAAATAAAATTATGTTTAAGACATATGATAAGTTATAGAATAAATTAGAGATTAAAGTATGAAAAAATAATAATTATAACTTAACTAGAACGAGAAATAAAAAAAATATATATATACAATAATCTAGTAAGGTATATAAAAAATAAAAATGATAAACTCTGAATTAAAAAAAAGACTTGATATATTTTCACGATCTACTAAATAAACTCTCGAATATAAATTTAAAAGTTATAATTCTTATTTATAAAATAATAAACTCTTAAAACATTATAATTCCTATTTATAAAAAAAAAAAGAAAAACATTCAAAAAAATAATAATTGTCAAGATATTTAGAAAAAAAATTAATTAAACAGAGAATAAGACAAAAAATAAGAATTTCAAAAAATTATTTTAGATTTATGTCAGATAGATCTGCTATGAATGCTATTTAATTAGTCAGACAATTAATCAAGATTCACGGAATATTAAAAAAAAACATATATATAATATTTATCAATTTAGAAAACGTTGATAAATATACCATTAGAAACTTAATTTGGTGCATATTATGTAAAAAAGAAATATCAAATATGTTTATTAAATTAATCAAGCAATTGTATGAGAGTAATATCCAAGATTTGATTGGTTCAAAGTATCGCATAAGAGTTTTTAATAGCTATGTAATTACACTCATGGTCATCACACAGTCATTACAATTTTATATTAAATATGAATGAAGTGATAACAAACCACCAAAAAAATATTCCTCTGTGTCATGATTATTAAAGAATCACCTCGGGCACCAAGATGAATTGGCAAAAGTGCCTCGCCTATAGTAATAGATTCTTTTATATGTCTAGTTGTTATCCCCACATAGGTGTAACCTATGTTGCACGGATACTCCTAGGAACTGCCGTGTCGCCGTGTCCGATATGCCACGTGGTGTATCGGATACGCATTAGAGACATATCTGATGCGTTGTTCGGAAACAGTCATCGTTAACAACAGACGCGTCGTTTACCTACAGACACGTCGTTTACTAACTGACACTTTTTTACGATTCTAACGCGTCGGAAATACACTATATATTAACTATTACTCATACATCTCCAACAAATTGAGGAGCACACCGCCGACAATAAGTTGCCGACAGTAAGTTGCCGACAAGCCAATTGCGAGAAATAATTATCAATTATCATTGCGTCAAACGGAGAGGGGAGGAGCACCCTGCCGAGACGCCGACAATACCTAAGGTAACCTAATTCTATAAAGGGAAGGGGGGGTTTTGGAATCTGTATCGGGAGGGGGGAGAGTTCGAAAATCAAAACTGTAAAGGGAGGATGGTGGGGGGGGGGGGGGGGGGGGGGGGGGGGGGGGGGGGGGGAGGGGGGGGGGGGGGTGTTAGAGGGTTTAAATTTTTTTTACATTATTTTAAAATACAGTATTTTAAATTATTTTAAAATACGTAATATTTATAATTAATAATTTTTATTTTTAATTTTATTTTTTTTATCATGATGTATCCTAGTCGTATCTGTATCCTAGTTTTTTAGAATTTGCCGTGTCCCCGTATCCTGCCGTGTCGTATCTCCGTGTCCGTATCCGTGCAACATAGGGTGTAACAACTAGCATTGATCATACTTCTATATCTAATACGACTAATATGACTAATTATGAAGAGAGTAATAACACCTCTCATATGACAATGCACTTTAGGGAGGAGCTTAGTGTAGCCCATTGAACATGAAGTATTAGTCTTCCTAAGATAGAGAAATGAGGATTGAAAGACTTAATAATCCTAATCTAAAAATTTATACTAGATGGATACATCTACAATTTGTTCTACATATGTATCCTATCGTATCAAATTTTTTTTAAAATCAATTGATATAACTCGGCATAACAACTTCGACGTTCCAAATAAATTATATAAGGAACAAAGATGTATTCTACTTAGTATCATCCATCTCAAGTAAATTATATTTCTTATTTTAATACTTCATATTCTAATTATTTATCCTCATTTGATAGTTGTATGATCACTAATATTCTTTTTGTGATACTACAGCATTAGCCTATACTTGATACAACTAGCACAATTGGTTCTGAGAATAGTAATGACATCTCTCATTTGAAAATGTGCTTAGGGAAGAAGCTAAGTATGAGCATTCCATTGAATAAAAGGTATAAGTCTCACTAATATAAGAAAATGAGGGTTGATATACTTGACGATCATGATCTAAAAGTATATATTAGATGGATATGTATATAATCCATTCAAGATGAATTATATGTCTTATCAACTGATCCAGATCAAAATAATGAGTTAAGCATTCTGATTGCATTACACAAGGAACGGATAATATATTTTGCATAGCATCATTTATCTTGAACAATTTCTTATTTTTTTAATTCGACACTATATATTTTAGTTTTGACCATCACTTCATAGTTATATCATCCTATTCTAAAAGTATATATAAGGCAAATACGTCCATAATCCATTAAAGATGAATTTTCTATCTTATCAGCTGATCCAGCTCAGAGTAACAATGTGAACCTTTTGATTGCATTACATAAAGAACCAAAAACATATTCTACTTAGTATTATTTATCTCAAATAATTTCTAATTCTCATTTTGATACTATATATTCTAGTTCCTTAGCCTCACTTTATAAGTATAGGATCCTAAAAACTCTTCTGAGGCACTTAGTCATCCAAGATGACAACATTTTATGCTGAAAGAATTAAGTTCAATCGCATTTAATCATATGTATGATCATGTCTCAAAATTAATAGGCAAGCCAATTATGATATGTAGATAAGTATACACAATGAAAAATAGACCTAAGAAAAAAATTAATCGGCTCAAATGCTACAATAATAGCAAAAAGGTTTTACATAAGCTTATGGTATCGACTACTGAGAAAGCTTCTCTCTGATGACCAAAATAATTACTACTATATTGTTACTTTCTATTATAGCATCACACAGATTAACTATGTATTCGTTAGATGTAAAGAATGCATTCCCCCATTATGATCTAAAAGAAAAAATATTTATAAAGTAGACATTGAAAAAATTATTCCTAAGAGCACATGTATAATTTGCAGATATTAAAATATTCTTAATAACCTCAAGCAATCAAATAATTTAGTAGATTTTACTCACCACTTATTATATTTAATCTTATGAGATGTGTTTCAAGTTATTCTTACTTTTTTCGATATGAATAAAGAAGTTAGTATATGATACTATTTATACATCGATTATATTCTAATTATGAGATAAAATCAATCAGATATATTCCAGCTAAAATTATTCATACGTACTAAATTTCATAAAAAAATTTAAAATGTCTGATATATATTTTTGGCATTGAGTTCAGATACATATAAAGGATGACATTTATTTGTTAGAGAAGAAATATTTTAAATATTTTATCTGATTTTAGTATGTCAAAATATGTACCCGCTAACTCAACTTTATCTATGGGCAAACTTATTTACAAAGATTGATTCATCAATTAATCTCACAAGATATATGATGCTCATAAAAAAAATAAAGATGATATTACCTATATTATCAGTATAATTAATTATTTTCTAGATTCTCCTAAATAAATTCATACAAATGTAATTTTTAAGATTATTAGATATAAAAAAAAAACTCTATTACATAGTATTACATATTGAAATCATAGATATAATCAGATAGATGCATATTCAGATTCTCATTAAATTTTTGTGATTATAAAGAAAAGATCATCCATGAGTTTTATGTTTATTTGTAAAAAATTTTATCTCATAGAAAAGCAAGAGACAATTGATTATTACAGAATCAAATGGACATATACATTATAAAGCTATGACATCAGCTAATTTAAAGCTCCAATGAATTAGATACTTTTTGGAGAAATTTTGTCTATCATTTCAGAGATCAATGATATTTTAATGTGACAGTTAGGTAACCCGATACATTACTGCAAATCTGGTGTTCAATAAGCAGATAAAACAAACTAATGTTGATTATTGCTATATTTAGAGAAGGATCCAAGATAGTTTGTTCAATAAAGTCGTACCTATCACTGAGTAGCCTGCAGACATCTTCACCAAGGCTCTCTGAAAACCATAGATTTTTTTTTCCAAGTTGGGAATCAATAACAAGTATGTCACAACTTGAATGAGAAGGTTAAGTATTACATTTATTATTATTTTGTTTTTTAGTTGCTTTTCATTATTTGGGAACATCCAACTTGTAGGCTATCCCAAACAATATATATAAAATTATGTTTATTCAACTTTTAAATTTTTTTTTTAAATAAATTTTTTATTCTTTTTTTCAACATTCCTCTACCCTTTGTCCTTTCCCTCTTATCTCTTTCTCAGAGCTAGACTAGGAGAGCAATAATATCTCTCATGCTCATTACAATAAAAATAAAAATAATCTAATATATATCTCCAAAGACCAAAAATAATCATTATTAAAAAGAAATAACTGAAACTCATCATAGAAAATTATTTCATTCCATATAAAATATTTCACAAACTACAAATAATACATACACTCCCAAGAATAGTAAAAACTAGATGTTGCTGTAGAAATAGATATTCCTAAAGAACACTGTACCAAAATTTATTCTTTATATTAAACTGATAAATTATCCATATGAAATAAGCACTAATAGAAAGTAATAAACTAACAATTCATCTTGGTTGCAAGAGAAAAAATATCTCAATAATTTACATAAATATAAATAAACCCCTTGTCTCTAATCTGGCCTAAGCCAGTCAACATTCTCTTCAAGTCCAACCTTCACCATTATATGAAGGCTAGCTTCGAAACAAGATCTCATATATTATTGACAGTGATTATATTTAGTTCATTCAACAAAATTTTTTGTAATCCTTAATGACTAAATTTCTCTTAAGTATCTAAAATCTTATAAATATCAAAAGAAAACAAAAAACTAAAATATATAATAATAAAATAAGAATAAAAATATATACATGGCAAATAATGTTAGATATAACACATCATTGATTTATTTCATAGAATAATCAAAAAATCAAAATAAACATTCTAACAAAATCAAATGACATAGCAAATGGATTAAGTAATAATAATGACGTTATCTAATAGATATCACTAGGCTTCGATCATCTAAGAAGCACGGACACGGATACGAACACGAAAATACGATACGACATGATACAAGGACACGACAAATTCAAAAAAACTAAAATACGGATACGGCTAGGATACGGCATAATAATAAAAATAAAAATAAAAATTATTCTTGATAAATATTAGGTATTTTATAAAATAAAATAAAATAATATATTTTATTTTATTAAATAAATAAATATTTTTTATATTATAAAATTAAAATATTATATTTTATTTTATAAGATAATATTTATAATTATATTATTTTATAAAATAATATTTAATAATCTTATATTATATAAAAATATAATTTTTTTATTTTATAAAATAAAAATATTTTATTTTATTTTATTAAATCATGCCCCAAAATCGTGCCCTGCCTCTCCACAGAATCGCGCCCTCCTCTCCACAAATCGCGCTCGCCCCCTACTTACCCAAAATCGCATCGGCCCCCTCCATAGAATCGTGCCCGCCCCACAGAATCGCGCCCACCCCAACCACCCAACAGAATCACGCTCACTTGCGCCGCCTCACAGAATCGGCTATTGGCCATAATGGGAGACGTCAACGGGTGTTATCGGCATGGATACGGCAGCCGACACACCCGTCCGATACGCCACGTGGCATATTGGATACGGATTGATCAACAATATGTCATGTGGCGTATCGGACACATATCCGTGTCGTGTCCATTCTATGTCCGAGTGTCCGATACGCGGACACGCATATAGGGAGCCGTATCCGTCCTTCCTTGGTGATCAACAAGTCTACCAGCCTTAATTTCCTCTTAGAAAAACTCAAATTTCTTGTCATGTGGAACACTCTCACTAAAAATCTCCTCATCACTCACACTACCAAGATTCTCAACAAAACTATAATCTGATAATATACTAAGAGAAGTCTCACAACTCTCCTCAAGACCAACTTTAATAAAAATATCAAATGTAGGAACATGTTCACTAATCACAATACGAGCATTAAAAATTAAATATGGTAAAGAGCTTATCATGTCAACGCCTAAAAAAATATCTTCTAAGATTAAATCTTTAAAAAAAGACTTATCATCAAAAAATATCATATATGTACTTGTGATAATCATATTGATCTCTAGTAAATAATATTTTTATAAAAGTAGATAATCATCCAGGTGGCCCACGCATGACCAATGAAAGCCAGCTCATACTTACCCCAAAAAAATCATATTAAATTTTGACATGAAATTATTCTAATTTGCATGAAATGATTAAATCATTTATGATGTAGTACAAAGAAAATCATAATTTTCAAACAAAATACTATTTTAATGACATTTTGATAAGAATGCATGTTTTGCAATGTGAAAAACACACAATTTCAATTTCCGAAAAATTTTTTAAAACAAAAAAATAATTATGATGTGAAATTTTTAAACAACGATTAGATTTGAACAGAAAACTCAAATTTCCATTTCTATTTGATTTTTTTCAAACAATCCTAATTTTATGAAATTAAAAGCAATCTTTGAGTCTCAAAGATATTGAATCAGACACTTTAAGCATCATCATCATCATCTGTCTGATATGATTTTGTGTTATTTATCTGTAAGTTATGAAATACAGATATGATTTTCTTTCATAGCCGTTCAATATAATGATGATGAAGGCAAGGCCAGGGGGATACAAAAAGATGAAAAACAAATCAAAAAACTCAAGTGAACAATATTTACCTTCCCCAATCACCAAAAACAGGCCCTGCGCCAGCTGCTCTTGCTTCTCTACCATCTTCAGTTATTCCATAAGCAATAGTCCCAGTACCAGCTATAAGAACACATCCATGAAGCCTTCCCAAGGTTCCACTCGCCAAGGCTGCCAAGGCATCATTCTTCACATATAACTTCACGTGGCTTGGAAATATGTCCCTGCAAAGAATGGAAATTAAGTTCCATAAGCATGAAAATGGAGAAAATACTGGCAATCATAAGGATTAACAAAAATTTGGAAGAAAACAAGAATTGCAGAGAGATTAAAATTGAATCTCCGCTGCAAAGCCAATCTCAAAAAAAAAAAAAAAAAAAAAAAAAAACATAAAGTTTGGATTAAAAAATAATGCCCGAATTTTTTGATGGAAACATAAGTATGATGCAGACATTAAATATTCTCCCATGTGATGTCATCACAATTGGTGTTTCAAAAGCCAATAAAAATGAGATTTTCAATTTGTGAGTTCATACAGTATTTAATGTTACATAATAAAGGCTCATTTTCTTCATTCATATGTTCCTTGTAGAATAAGGTAAGTTACATGCTTTTTAGTAGATTAAACGAAATGAATAATATATATTTTTTTTCACGTTGAGAAAACCTCTTAAATACCCAACTATCTTAAATATTTTAAATATTCACTCTTACAGTGATCATTATTTGATAGGGACAAATATAAATAAAATTATTTTTCTTATTTATGAGATACAAGAGTCACGAGAGTACTAGAAAGAATTCACGAAACAAATTAGGGCAATTATGAGACATATTTTATCTCGTGGGATTTAATGCAAAATAATTAAATAAATAAATATATTTTAGTAATGTTAAACACATAAGCTTAATGCAAAAAAAAAAAATATTGAATTATTGAAATCAACTATTCAAAATAATTTGAAGGCCATACATTGATGAATTTCAAATGTCTTTGGCCAATGATGATAGGTCTTACGTTCGAGATGTATCAGAAAAAGTCTCTTTAATTTTCAGTAGTAAGTCCACCAAGAAAATAATATAACATATACTCGACACTAAACAAAAGCTTTGTGCACTATTTACATCCTTCAACTATTCAAATAACATGGCTATTTGAGGTGGAAAAAAAATCATGACTATCCAAAATTAATGACTACCCAAAAAAAATTATTTTATAATTAGTAACTTCTCAAATTCGATTTGTTAATACCAAAGTTGTTAAATCGAGATTTGAATTGATAATCAAAATTATTAATTAATAAATCGAGATTCAAGAATTGAATCGAATCGAATCATAACGTGAATCAAATTTTTTGTAACTTTTTTTCACGTTAATTAATTTCTATTTTTTATAGTTAATAATTTTTTTTGGTATTTTAATTTTTATTTGTATAATTTTTTTGTTATTTTGTTACTTTTTAACATTAAATTCGTAACACCAATTGTTAGAGTTATTTTTTTTTCAAGTTAACTTATTCATAAATTGACAAATTTTTTTTAGCATTTTAGTTTTTATTTTTGTGAATTTTGAGAATCATAGTCCCTTGAAAATCGATTTTAAATTAATTCATGTGAATCATTTCGCAATTCAACAATTTAGTCTTTGAATCATACATATATTTGCTTTTTTTCAAGAGTTTGATCATCTACACCCTGAATCATTAATCAAATCATAAATCATAAGATTTTGATAACAATAAATAATAAACTTAATTTTATAAAAAAGAATTCTTAATTCTTTAACGATGACTAATTTGATTTATAGATTATAAGAAATATCATGGAGATTGATTTGTCATGTTTTTAATTGTGGTGACTTCTTTCAATTTGCAAATGCATACTAATTTTTTTTATCAAAAAAGTTCACATAGAATAATAATTGATAATTAATGTAAAAGACATTAACATTAATAACGATGATAAATTAGAGATAACTCAGCTCAAAGAATTTTTTTAAATATAAATTCAAATAAGATAAACCAGCACAATTTTTGCTTATAAATATTATTTGTGGCTGCTCACACTGAGCTCAATCAATGCCGTTGCTAGAGCATAATAGACTTGAATATTAATTAAGATAATTATAAGAAAATTTCATTTTAAACTTATAATAGATACAATTTAAAAATCATTCTTCATATTCTATAATAAATAAAAAATTAAAATTGAACACTTATTTCATCAAACATGATTAATCAAATTATTTACTTACTTTTATTTTAGTTGCAAGCTTGCACAAATAAAATATTTCATTAATATTTCTTAATCATTAATAGGGAACAGCTTGGTTTCCTAAAATATTAAATTACATAATTATTTAGAGTTCCAAATTAAACACAAGTGTGAAAACATATTAATAACATACAAGCTTCTTTATAATATTACCTTTGTTGTGATTGTTTAACAATCATATACATAACTTTCATATTTTTATGGATATTTAAATATAATAACAATTGAAAAAGTTGGTGCTCGCTCAAATAAAATATTTAATATCTCAGGTTCGAAACTCATCAAATATAAAATCTCTGATTTTCAAAAGTAATACTGACCAGACTTTAACATCTTACAAACCCCTCACTAAGGAGGAGTCTTGTGCATTGGGTAAGGATCTCCAATCAAATTTATTAGTGCATGGTTATAGTGATGTGCATTAGGGTGATTCTCTTGACGACAAGAAATCCAATAGTGGATTTATTGAATTTTTTTGGATTTGAATATAATTATATGAGTCTCTCACAAGCATTAATTAGTGTCGCGTTACTCAACAGAAGCTAAATATATGATCATCACCCTTGTTGCCTCTGAGATTACCTAGGGCGTGTGTGTTGATATGTGAGATTGGTTTACCATTCCATTTTATCCCATTTTGTCGAATAAAAAAGCAAGTACTACTTACCTTGTGGCAAATCCAATATTTCATCATCATACCAAATACATGAAAATTTATTTTCATTTTATTCGTGATCAAATAAAACACAATTTTCTTGTAAGTTAAATATATCATATAATCTAATCAAATAGTTGAAGTTTTTACCATTGTTTTACCCAGGGATCACTTTCATTGGTTACACGACAAGTTGACCATTATATTTTCTCATGATAAACTAAACTGGTGTTTTGGGGGAATGAGAAATATAATTTTATTCAAAGTAACGTAGTAAATAATGTACATCCATATAGGCATTCCATTTGATATATAGCTCAATAGAGATTCTATTTTCATCAAGATACTATTTTACAAAAACATTTAAAATTATATGATGCAATAGTCTTCCACTTCATTATCTATCCCATCTTCCTCTCCATTTCACTCTAGATCTGCCACTAATATGAACATTATTTACATTAAAAGCCAAATTAAAATCTATTATACTCACTTTCATTCTCTCTCATTTCTCCCTTCCCCTCTCCCGTGTCCCTCTTCTCTCTCTCTCTCTCTCTCTCTCTCTCTCTTCCCAACTCACTCTAACACTCTCTTTTTCTTCTCTCACTCACTCTCTCTCTCTCTATACAAATATTATTTACATTGAAACCCAAACTAAAATCTTTATTCCTCTCTCTTCATCCCAAATATTTCTCTCTCTCTCTCTCTCTCCCCAACCTATCTTTCTATGTATATCCCTCCCTCTCTATCTCCCTTAATCTATCTTCTCTCTTCCTCTTTGTCCTCTTTGTCTCCCTCTCCTTCTCCCTCTCTCTATTTCTCTCTCTTTGTCTAGTGTTATAAGCTTTCTACAAATATATTAGACAAAACAAGAAGCTCTCTCCCCTCCATACCTTGCTATCTCACCCCTCCTCTCTTCTTCAATCTCACACTCCTCATCTCTCCTTCCCTCTCGCTTCTTTGCCTCTCACATGTCATCCTTTTCATATCATGGATAAACAAGTAATACAAATAAACAAACACATTTACATAGCATAAAAGAGTCTCAAAGAGAGAGGAGAGAGATGTTTGATTTGGTAATACATAATACATAAAAATCATTGGTTTAGCCCATGATACACAATATAATTAAATTTTAAAACTACAAATCTAAAAATTAATGTGATGTGACGTGAAAATAAAAAAGGAAAATTAATATATTATTTTTCAATGATATGGAGACAAAAATTCTCTATTCCAATAAGGCTTGGGAACTAGTATCTCAAAATTTAAAATAATTTATTCTTGTCAATGAAAATTCAGTTAGATACGAAGAATATTTTTCTTCATAATGATATTAAAGAGAAAGTAATATATGTTGATGATATTTTGATTATGAAAAATGATAAATTATAAATTACTTAACTCAAAAAATACTATAATCGCGATGTTTGAATTTTTTATGAATGTTTTGAAAATATATAACACTAGTATATATTTTTATGAATGTCTTGAAAAAAATATCATTTTACTTTTCTTTTCCTCTAATCCTAATGTTTTAGATCTTTATGAACCAGGTTGAAGGAGGTGTTAGAGTTTCAGTTCATTATAGTTTCAACTTTTTTAGTTTTTATTTTATTTATTATTTACGAAGGGGAGTACTCGACATGTGAGTTGTCCCAATCTTTTTTTGCCCTAAATATAAGTGCACTAAATAAATATTTGTGATTCCATTTTTGAGTGAATTTATATTTATGTATACATTACTCTTTTATGGCACAAGATCAAGAGGAATGATCAATGAGTGATGGTTGTGAAAACAATAAGAACGAAAAAGAAATTATTTATAAGAAAAATAAAAATAAAATTGAGGAAGCACTCGCCTGCTATACTAGTTCTCCATCCATATCCAAAGGTCTTGGACAACATTTTCCGAAAAGCACAACTTGTTAGGCTTTCTTGCTTGGGCTTGAGAACAAGCTAAAATGTCATTTTTTTCATAAAAGCGTTATCGCTAAGTTTGCCTACGCTTCATGTCTAAAAGAAAGGCCAACTTTGATTAGGCTAAAAAGGATTGAGTTAGTCCTACCCACAAAAAACCAAAATAGCAAAGCTAGTTGAGCATCAGTAATAAGATCACGACAAAATTAAAGTCATTTAGTTATCATCATTTAATTTTCAAAAAAACAATGCTAAGAGATCATGATAAAAAAGCTAATAAAACACTCTTATATTATGTATGCTCATCAATCATTCATGATCATGTAAAAACATGAGTTGCACAGTGAGAAGGAAAACCACAGGTCATACACTATAAACAAGACTCTCGCTTAGTACGAGATCTATAAAAGATTAATATTTTAATAACCTTATCACTAAAAATTAAATCGACTATATCCAATGGGTCTTAGACCTAAAACTTATTGTCATCGGACAAAGGTGATTTTAATCGCACCAAGGCATGGCCATCAATACTTACAACCAACTAGAAGACTTCCCAAATAATCAACCATCATATTATTATTTTTCGCACAAATATTTATAACTTGAAAAATTTTATGCCGAGAAAAAAAATTAAATTTTAAAAATATATATCAAAATTATTTGAAACAAATAGATGACTCAATTATCATTGAATTTTCCTTTTGCAAAGAAATCGTGAAGGAGAGATACAATTGACTACTATGAGCACAAACCTAATCCAAGTTAATATTCTTTGCTTATCCGTTGGATGGTCTACCCCTGAAACTGCTAGGCAGACAGCTTGGACTGCAGAACGATTAGGACCCAATTTTGAAAGGGCGTCTGCAATTACGTTCTCTAATGTTTCTTTGGCAGCAACTTCTGCAGCTTGCATAATTTGCCAAAAAATCAAACCAAATTCAACCACATAAGAAGAGATGGCAATGTGAACATTGTGAAATTTATGAAATTTATTCTCAATTGAAAGCAAATCATACGTAAGATAAAACAAGCATGGGGAACATGTTCTCATAATTATAGGATCATGAACCATATAATTTATGACGCCCGGCAGACGAAAAAATTAAGAAACAATATCATCTGGTGAATCCAGACATGAACTCCAGAATTAAAGCCAAAATATGAGTCGTGATCATAAATTCATTATTCTTTAAGATAAATTATATGAAATCCACTTTTTTCATTAGATATGTGGTGTAGACTGTCGTTAACTCAAGCTGAATCAAGTGGCTGACTAAACATGCTCAACACTTATTTCAATTTTTTTTTGTAGTAACCCCAATTATGTTTGGTTGGAAAAACATCCCCTACCCATTGAGCTAAAGAATGAACTTTCTTACCCCTCGGCCCTCTCATAGGGAGCTTAGCTGGTGAAGACTCTCAGGCAATGACCGGGAGGTCATGGGTTCAAGTCTTACAGGTGGGGGGTACTGGGGAATTTTCCTTACTTGCTCGGTCAGTTCTTCGGGGGCCCAAGGGGATGTAAGAGCCCACGTAAGTGGGCCCTGAAGCTCTTGGTTATCAAAAAAAAAAAAAAAAAAGAATGAGCTTTCTTATAATGAACTAATTCTAACCCCCACAGATGGTCAGCTGGCAGGAGATGACTTGAGGATAAAGATTATAACATGGGTTTGTCTTCCACCAATAAAGAATTTATCGCACCGAGACTTATCTGGGGTAAAACCATGGGAAGAGTCTGGCTATGAGGGCGACTGACCCAGATTCATTTTTTTCATGATCTAATTATGTCTCAACCTCAATAATCTTATCAAGCCATCAACCAGTCAAAATGGGTCACGAATCAAAATGACCATAGGATCCCAATCAACACACAACAGTGCTCCCCCAATTAGTTAGAATTTTTAAGTGAATTTATATTTTAGTGTTAATATGTTAATAATTAATAAGAAGAGAATAAACATTACAAAAAATAATAGAGAGGAATTTAAAATTTATAAAATTCTTTAAAATGATGTAAAAAAAATTAAATGATTAAAAATATATTACTATGAAATTCAACTACTTTTTAAAATTATGTTTAAAATTACGTTTTTTGAATAATACATTTTCATCTCCCCCTTTGTTCCCCTATCCCTCTCTCTCTTGATAATCTAAACAATTACATTCCAAAAAGTAATGTATTTATGAATGTTCAGTTGTGTATGTATTCTATTGAATGTATATTTATATAGGCATTCTATTGAATGCATAGAATAAAATATTGGTTTCGATTAAAATATAAGTACTTCAATTTTACAGATATATCGGTAATTATTTTTGCACAAGTACTAATTACAAATAAAAATATCAATTTTGATTGATATATATATATTTTGAATTTATGGATATTTTAATAATATATCAATAGATATATCAAAAATTTTTATCACTGATTAAATGTACAACTGTATAAATATTCTATTTCGAACATGATATTATCGTATGAATACCTTTTACGTTCCAAAAACAAAATGCATCATTTGACTAATAATCTTGAAGATTTAGCAACCCATTATAAATACACTGGGCTCGATGAAGTCACTCTAGGTCTAAGTAATGATTCTCATTTACCCATAACTAATATTGGCAAATCTCATGTTCTTTCCAAAAACCCTACGTTTTTCCTTCGTTATATCTTACATGTTACTAGTACGACTCACAACTTGTTATTTGTTAACTATTTTACCAAGTCTTATCATATATCCAACTCACAAGTCACAACTTATTAAGAATTTAATGAGAAAAGTCTAAGTCAAAGTAAAAATTATGGAAGACTCTAATCCATTGACTTTGTGCCTAATTGTTCTAATCTAGAATCATATTTTACTTCCCTCCCTACCTGACATGCACGACTAAAAAATACAAAAGCATCAACAATTAAAAATAACAACTAAAAAATGTTTGATTTTTAATTCTACTCATTTTGAGGCTGTTAGTCTTGCTCTATCTCCAAGAGTCATAAATTTTCTTACATTTTCTCCTCTTAGTTAGCCTCTACCCTTTAGATTTAGTTAACTCGAATTTATGGGATCAATCCCCCTATCGTTTCCAAAAATGATTTTTGGTATTATGTCAACTTTTATACATGAGAGTATATTTTACAATCCAAATTAAATGTTCTTTCTAATTTTAAGCAACTTTGTGTTTCAGTATAAAATTTTTTAATCGCCTCGCTAAGATGCTTCGAGAAGATTAGGATGGTGAATTTTAGACTTCAAATCAACATCTTCATGATAATGGCATTAATCTGGGAGTTTCTTGTTCATACATCCTTGAACAAAATAATTGTGCTGAACATAAACATAACATCTTGTGAAAACTAGTAAACTCTTCTGTATCATTATGCATTGATTCCCCATAAATTTTGGAAAAATACTTTTGAAATAGTTGTTTACTCTTAGAAATTTTAGTTACTTATGATATCTCAAGGCATGTTGTTTTCGAATATTTCATTTTTGTACAAGCACATTTGCAAGGATTGTTCCACTTCCATATGTTATGCCTAATTCGCCTCCTTTACTCTTGCCAAATTCGAATCTAGTAAGTGGGACTTGGAGCATGTGTTTGGATCATTCTTCTTTTGCAAAAAAAAATATATCATTGGGCAAGAGTGCTTTCCACTCACCTCTCTTGGCAACTAGTTCTTCATCTTCCAGGCTTCCACCAACATGATGATGTTTCTACGACATCGTGTGGTGACTCATTCACAAGCAAGTTTTTAAGCCTAAAATGCATATCCCTATGAATACAGTGGTGCTAAATAATGTCACTCCTACTTCCTACACACAAGCAGCTAAGCATTGTCATTGGTATGAGAGTGTGCATCAAAAATACAATGCACTTGAGACAAACAGCACATGAGAATTGATTCCTCCTGACCCAAACACTATAGTTGGCCGTAAAAGATGTGCAAGACAAAATTTATCTCAAAAAGTCTATTGAGCTCCATAAAGCACAATTGGTAACAATAAATTTTTTGAATACCTTGAGTCTCGTTGTTAAGCACACTAATTCAACCTTTTCTTTTCATTGTGTTTTCTAGATCTTAGCAAGCTACTCAAATTGTTATCTCAGATACCTTTATAAATGATCTCTTAAAAGATAAAGTTTACATAGCTCAACCTTCAAGTTTTGTTGATCCAAAAAAGAAAAGATAAAGTATGTTTATCGAAAGAGCCTCTCTATGGGTTAAACAAACACCAAAAAAGTGAAATAAGAGACTCATAGATGCTCTTTTAGAATTCGGCTTCTCTGATTCCAAGACTATGCTTTCTCAATTCTACTACGCCTTAGATCTTATCTTTTTTTTTTGTCTTGTTTTTACTAATTACGTTCTTATTATTGATTCTATAATGCTCTTATAAGGCAACTTGTATCATATTCTCTGTAACACTTTGTATTACATATTCTTGGCCAACTTTCATATTTTATGGATGTTGTAACATAATAACAATTGAATTAGTTGGTGCTCGCTCCAATAAAATGTGTTGATTTATTAGATAGTTAAAAAATGGCATCAAGCAATATCATTGGCACTCCAACATCTATCACCTAAGAAGCACGAACACGGACACAAACACGGGAATACGACACGGCAGAATACGAGGACACTGCAAATTCTAAAAAATTAGGATACGGATACGGCATAATAAAAAAATAAAAATAAAAATTATTAATTATAAATATTAGGTATTTTATAAAATTTATTAAATTAAATTAAAATATTTTATTATATATAATAAATATATATTATTTATCTTATAAAATAAAAATATTTTATTTTATAAGATAATATTTATATTTATTTTATTTTATAAAAATATTTTATTTTATGCCCCTGCCTCTCCCCTTTAGCATGCCCGCCCACCCCTGCCTCTCCCCTCAATCACGCCCGCCCGACCCTGCCTCTCCCCTCAATCACGCCCGCCCGACCCTGCCTCTCCCCTCAATCACGCCCGCCCGCCCCTGCCTCTCCCATCGAACATGCCCGCCCCTGCCTCTCCCCACAAATCACACCGCCCCTTCCTCTCCCCTCAAATCGCGCCCACTCCTGCCTCTCCCTCAAATCGTGCCGGCCCCCTGCCAGTGGCCAACACTGGCCACCAACGTCATCGGACGTCGGGCACTATAGACGTGAATAGGGCACCGACGCAACCATCCGATACGCCACCGGACACGTATCCGTACCGTATCCATGTCGTGTCCACGTGTCCGAATGTCGGACACGGCTGAAGGGAGCCGTGTCCGTGCTTCCTTGTCTATCACTAACAAGCTACGAAATACGGCACCTTGTTTTGCAATATTGTTGGAGGTTTGAAATAGATTTTATGTTATCTTTGCAATTATCATGATGATGACTTGTTGCTGATTTAGGAATCAAGTTTCTTGTTGTACATGATTACATAAATGCTAATATAATAGATCTTATTAGAACTCTGAAATATAAAATATTTGATTAGAAAATAATATAAAAATAATTAATTACCTAGGAAATTATGGTATTGCATCCATGTATTGAAGATCATGTCCTGACAAGATGATAAGTACATTCGTTCAATGATTGTATATATCAAGTTCGAAACTCATCAAACATAAACATTTTGATTTTCAAAAATAATACTGGCCAGACATTAACATCTCACGAACCCCTCACTAAGGAGGCGCCTTGTGCATTGGGTATGGATCTCCAATCAAATTTCTTGTTGAATGATCATAGTGATGTACATTAGGGTGACTCTGTTGACAACAAGAAATCCACTAGTGGATTTTTGATTTTTTTTGGGTTTGAATTTAATTATATGGGTCTCTATCAAGCATCATTTTGTGTCTCATTCCTCTACAAAAGCTAAATATATGATCATCACCCTTTTTGCATCTGAGATTACCTAGGGTGTGTATGTGATATATGAGACTGGTTAACCATTCCATGTTATCCCTCTATGTCGCATAAAAATGTAGGTGCTACTTACCTGGTGGCAAATCCAATATTTCATCAACATGCAAAATACATGGAAATTTATTTCCATTTTATCTGTGATCAAGTCAAACACAATTTTCTTGCAAGTTAAATATATCATCTCATCTAATCAAATAGTTGATATTTTTTACTATTGTTTTACCCAAGAATAACTTTCATTGGTTACACGACAAGTTGATTTTATTTTAAGTTACATTCCATTTAATGTATGGCTCAATAGAGATTCTCTTTCCAACAAGATACTATTTTACAAAAAAACATTTAAAATTATAAAATGCAATAGTCTTCCACTTCATTATCTCTCCCATCTTCCTCTCCACTGCACTCTAGATCTGCTACTAATATGAACATTATTTACATTAAAAGCCAAATTAAAATGTATTATACTCTCTTTCATTATATCTCATTTCTCCCATCCCCTCTCCCCTGTTACACTTCTCTCTCTCTCTCTCTCTCTCTCTCTATTCCCAACTCTCTCTAATACTATTTATTCCTCTCTTACTCTTTCTCTGTTCCTCTCTCTAATAAAAATATTATTTACATTGAAAACCAAACTAACATCCCTCTTCCTCTCTTTTTATCCCAAATATTTTACTATCATTCTCTCTCTACTAGCTATCTTTCCATGTATATCTCTCCCTCTTTATCTCCCTTAATCTATCTTCTCTCTTTCACTTTGTCTCCCTCTCCTTCTCTCTCTCTCTCTCTCTGTTTATTGTTGTAAGCTTTCTACAAACATATTAGACAAAACAAGAAGCTCTCACTCCTCCATACCTTGCTATCTTGCTCTTCCTCTCTCCTTCCATCTCACCCTCCTCATCTCTCATTTCCTCTCACTTCTTTGCTTCTCACGTGTCATCCTTATCATATCATGGATAAACAAGTAATACAAAAAAACAAGTTCCCATGCACAAGTTAGATTTTACACATTTACATTGCATAAAAGAGGCTCTAAGAGAGGGGAGAGATAATGATTTGGAAATACATAATACATAAAAATCATTGGTTTAGCCAATGACATACAAAATAATAAAATTTAAAAACTACAAACCTAAAAATTGATGTGATGTGACATGAAAATAAAAAGGAAAAATCAATATATTATTTTTCATTCTATTTTAGAAATTTTAAAGATTGTATTCCCCTCTTGTTAATGAATTTAGCTCACCACATCCTAAAATAATTGCCCCAAAATTAAAATAAAATATTTCATTAGAATGTTTGAAATTAATTTTCTTGATACGATGAGAACCTTTTATTCATCCAAAGAACATCGAAAGCTTGTAGCTGTGATTTTCAATAGAAATAATTCAATATAAAAAAGTGAGAGAGACAATATGTCAATTAATTAAATTTTAAATTCACATTGTTTTCACCAAAAATTATTTTATGATGAATGATGAAGAGAATTCCCACAAAATAACCAAACCATTATACATCAATATGCTTAGTTTATCATTGTTCTACACAGATGATGTTAGGATTGTCCTGTTTTGGGCAAACTGAAATATTGTACGTTTGATTTGTTTTTTTTTTTTGATTTTATTTTAATTATTAAATGAGAGCTGGTGCTCTCATTTAAAAGATAATTATATCAATAAAAATAACAATCAAATTTTAGGGTTATAAAATACATGTATGTTATGTTGCACGGACACGGATACGGACACGGGGATACGACATGGCAAGATACGGGGACACGACAAATTCTAAAAAACTAAGATACGGATACGGCTAGGATACGTCATGATAAAAAAAATAAAATTAAAAAAAAATTATTAATTATAAATGTTAGGTATTTTAAAATAATTAAAAATACTGTATTTTAAAATGATTTAAAATTCTGTATTTTAAAATAATGTAAAAAAAATTTAAACCCTCTAACACCCTCCCCCTCCCGAGCCTTCCCCCCCTCCCGAACCTTTTCCCCCCCCTCCAAAACCCCCCTCCCGAAACCCCCTCCCCTACCTCCCAAAAACCCCTCCCAAAAACCCCCCCCCCCCCCCTCCCAAAACCCCACCCCCCCTCCCCCCCCCACCCGATTTTCAAATTTCGATTTTCGAATTTCGAATTTCGAATTTCAATTTTCGAATTTCGAATTTCAATTTTCGAACTCTCCCCCTCCCGATGCAGATTCCAAAACCCACCCCTGGCCTATCGGACACGTGTCCGACGCGTATCCGACCCGTGTCGCCGTATCCACGTGTCGGACACGGCAGCACTTAGGCGTATCCGTGCAACACTGCATGTATGCATATAAAAACTCAACTGACAAATAACATCTCCAATAGGCTCGATAAACACATCCGTTTAGCAATTTTAGTGAGAATTTGCCCAAAAACTAACTCCAATAGCCTCGCTAGCTGCCTAGCTATTTTATATATCGTTAGATTCACTCGCTAGAAATAGTGAGCCTTCCTTCCTTGTCAGACGCATCATCATTCGTGGAATTCAAGTATTCTTTTTTTTAGATGTTTGCGTAATTTTTATTTCGGCAGAAAAAAAAAAGTTTCAGAAATTTTCTTGTTTTAGCGTTGTTTTGGAAAATATATCTTCAATTTTCATTATTCATGATCCATCTCAGTAACTTGATTCGTTGCTCAAAAACAAGATTTTGAGCAACAAAATACATAAATATCATGCAACGAAATCATGCAATAGAAAAAAAAAATTTGTTGTGCAATATATTTTTTCTCAATTTTTCGAGGAGCGAAAACTAGTTTTCGTTGCACGAAAATTAGATTTCGAAGCTTGTGTGTGCAACATAAAAAAATTAGTAGAATATTTTTTTATTATTTTTTTAATTCAGCTCATTTTCCGTAAACAGAAATTTGAGTTTTTTTTGTGTTTGTGTGTGTGCGTGTTGGATATATCCTTGAAATATAAAAATTATATATCAGCAGTGTGTGTGTGTTTTGTGTCTATGTTTTTTTGTGTGTTTTTATGTGTGATTATATGTGTGCTTTTTTGTTTTCTTGTGTGTGTGCTTGTTTATGTGATTGTGTCTGTGCTTGTTAGTGTGATTGTGTGTGTGATTTTTATGCCTATATGATTATAATATAAAAATTATTTTTTAATATTTAGTTATAATTTGTTGAGGTGGATTGTTAAAACATATAGCATTGTTGGAGTTAACTTAAAAAAACAAGTAGCTAAAATAGATAATACAATATTATAATATTTTTTAAATAGCTAAATTAGAGAGCATTGTTGGAGATGCTCTAAACCAACACTTGAACGAAGAAAAAAAGAGAAAATAAAAACAAAAATGCATCACATGGTTGAGGTTTTGGCAAAGATGAAATGTTAACCCATGCCTCATGAGCATGTCAACCTAGTGAAATGGGATCATTCCCATGTTTCTATGAAGAGGCAAAATCTTTGTTGCGTTGCAAGAACACGAGCTACGTGAAATGGGATCATTCCCAAAAGAAACATGCAGCCAGTTGAGTTACCTCATATTCAAATCAAAAAATTCAAATCAACAGAAACATAAGAGCAACTCCAACAAGAGTTGCCATCAGGAGTGACATCCCCGTAACTGCTAAAATGACACCCAAATCATAAATTCTGTTGCTCCAATGGGAGTGGCATATGGGATTGCAAAATGACATCCAAGGTATAGAGGTGCCAGATTTGGCAACTTTTGGAGAAAAAAGAGGGTGCAAAATACCAGTTATGGCTACTGTGCATCTCACAATGACTCTCTCAAGGGGTTGAAAAAAGAATTTTTGAATAAAAAATATTTAATTATTAAAATAGCACACCATTTTTGCACCTACCATTGGAGCAAAATTATTGTTTAGGGGTGCCAAAATACTTTTTAAGTATGCAAAATTACACCTAGCACTCTTTTTTTGCCAACTATCGTTGGAGTTGCACTAACAAAAATTAAACTTTTTTATTTTATTTTTTTTATAATAGTGTGTATCCAGGATTCGACTAGACCCACAGGGCCCAGAATTTAGCGCTAAGCCCTCGGTAACCAGTTGAGCTGCTTCATATTATCTCGTGTTGCCTGTGACGCGAAACAAAATCTAGCCCTCAGGAAACAGAAACATGCATCGATCACTATGAGGAACTTTGAGAGATGTACTACTGACCGCCAACACTTTTGTGGTTGGAGCAACCGCCAACAGCACGAGAAAGGATGGGTATTGTCTCTGGAATAGGAACTACTCGCGACAGAACTGGGATGCACACACAAACAGTAGACGTAGCACCACCGTCAAGCCCTAATATAACTCGGCTTATTCCGCTTTGCGATTCAATTTCGTCCTCGAAGCCCCAAATTTCTCCATTTCTGCGTCTCTCCATTGCTGCGTCCAGCTTCCAGCGCGGTCACCGTCACTATCACATCACCGTCTTCAAAACAGGGACGACAATTTTCCAGAATAAATATCATGATTAAATAATAAAATAAATATAAAAAAAATTGGCTTGTCAATCAAATATATACTTATCATACTATATAATCATTAAAAAATATATTTTAGTATCCAAATTTATAAATTAAAAATCCTATTTTATCCGCCTAAACACCGTGAAGTCAAAATTTTTTTTGGAAAATTATGTAAATTAGACCTAAGATGAAAATAATTATGTTTTATAACCTATTTTATTTTAATTTGATATTTATGTACCCAAATCAAGAATATTTAAATTGTTGAACACCCTAATTCAGATACCCAATAAGTGCACTTAATTTAAAAAAATTTAAAATAAACAAATATTTATATGCATAATGTTGATGCATAAACTCATGTTTATGCAAATTCAGATAACTATGCATGTATATAAATATATATATATCTATATCTATATTTATTTATTTATTTATAGGTTTACACACACACACACACACACACAGACACACACACACACACAGACACACACACTTGTAAGTGTACAAGCATACATATAAATATGGATCTATAAATAAATAAAAAACAAAAATAAATAAATACACACACACACACTCTCTCTCTCTCTCTCTCTCTTAAATTAATAATAAACAATACTCTTTTGCATAAATTTACCTTTTTTGAAAAGTTAACGAAAAAGTATTATATTTTTAATTTGTTATTTTTTTTTCTATTACTATATATAAGGTTTTATTTTTATTTTTATTTTTTTGTATGCTTCTTACATCATTCTCATTGGTACTTTTTTTATTTTTTGTTTATAAATAATTAGAAACAACAAAATATTCAAAAAAAACAATATGTAAAAAAAAAATATTATTTTTGTTTTTTTTTTTGTTAATTCAATATGTTATTTCATTCTTAATTTAATTATAATTTACTTTTTGTGCATCATTAATATAATATATTCTATACATCAAGGTTGTTTATTCAATTTCAAAGATAATCATCCAAAAAAGATTTAATCCAAGAAATAATATCAAAATAAAAAATAATATTAAAATTTTATTATTTATGTAATACAATAATCCAATAACTTCAAAGACGTTATAATTAACAGAACACAAACTTTTTTGTAAATAAAAAAACAATAATAATTAGCACATTCGAATAGATTAACAAAATCAAAATTACTAAAAATTTCAAGAAGAGACATTTTTTTAAAACATTATTTTATTCATTATACAACTTGATAGAAGTACCATAAATACTCGAAAATCAAATCTTATAAAATATTAACCCAGTATATTCTCTTAGAAAATCAGATGTTATTTCTGCTATGTTTCGAAACCAAATCCCACTAATGTGTGTGTGTGTGTGTGTGTGTACAAGTGTATGTGTGTGAAAATCTTACATTTTTTGAAGATATCAATTGAATCTATCATATTGTTGGGATGAAAGTCTTACTCTTACCGGCTCCTAACCATTAACTAGGGCCTAGGGGCACATATATATGATGTATGACAAATTTTTTTTAAAAAAAAACACTAATATGTGTGTGTGTGTGTGTGCGCGTGTGTGTGTGTGGACGAGTGTATGTGTGTAAAAAGCTTACATTTTTGAAGATATCTATCAATTGAACCTATCATGTTGTTGGGATGAGAGTCTTACTCTTACCAGATCCTAATCATTAACTAGGGCCCAAAAGAACATTTTTATGATGTATGACAATTTTTTTAAAAAAAAAAATCACTAATATATGTGTGTGAGTGTGTGTGTGTGTGTGTGTGTGGACGAGTGTGTGTGTGTAAAAATCTTACATTTCTGAAGATATATATCAATTGAATCTATCATATTGTTGGGATGAGAGTCTTACTCTTGCCGGATCCTAATCATTAACTAGGGCCCAAAAGCACATTTTTATGATGATGTATGACAATTTTTTTTAAAAAAAAATCACTAATATGTGTGTGTGTGTGTGTAAGTGTGTGTGTAAGTATGTGTGTAAGTGTGTAAGTGTGTGTGTGTGTGTGGACGAGTGTATGTGTGTAAAAATGTTACATTTTTGAAGATATCTATCAATTGAATCTATCATGTTGTTGGGATGAGAGTCTTACTCTTACCAGCTCCAGCTCATTAACTAGGGCCTAAAGGCACATATGAGAGCTGAGGGATAGAACAGACCACTAGATATAACACCTACTAGTTTTTATGCATTCAACCTATTCATGAAATACATCACTCAAATCATTACCAAACGAACAGAGTGTCATATGAACCATTCTCACACAAACACATTTAGCTTCGAATTTCTTATTAGAATTTGTATCTCAGTGTTTTTGCAATGGCATACTAACTTAGAACAAAAAAAAAAAAAAAAAAACATCTAAATGAGCACTCTAGAATGGATAAAAAGAAGAACATCACAATGTTTGCTTTCAAACCCACACAAGGGCAAATAAATCATCATATTCATCACACTATGCTTACATAAATCGGATATGAACGAAGAAGAATGGCAGGAATTCATAAAAAAAAGAAAAAGTGATGAATTAGCTCAGTAAATATTAGGCTTGGGTAAAAATTACCATGTTATAGGCGTATAGGAATCCTCAGGCCATCATAGGCAAGCTCCACCCGTATGCCTTCCCTAGATAATAAACAGCAATAAGGGGACAACGCTGCAAGGAGGTGACAGTTATTTATTATTGTAGCAGGGGTGGGGGATTCACCTCTGGGACCACTCCAGCAGGAAGGCATTGTCTCTGTCGTGATCAAATTCATGGGTCATGCCGACCAGAAGGGCTCGCCTTGGGCAGAGCCTCTTCACCGCCTCGAGAGTCTGCGCACGAGACAAAATTAGGGAGCCTGCGCCATTTCGCCTAGCCCGAGGCGGCGATTCAACACTTGCTGGTGAACATTTTGTTTTTTTTTTTTAAAAAAACAAAAAAACAAAAAAAAAAAAACATACCTGAGGAAAGCAAAAATGAGTGTTGTGTGATCCCTTCTGCAATGGAGCACAAGAAAAATTATCCGCGTTAATAATTGCTGCGCCAAAGCTTGTCTAGTTTCTTTGGTGCAGTCGTTTCTTCATTCTTCTCCTAGAGGCAAATAAAGTTAAGGCGATAATTTGACTGACCTTGTATAAGGTATCTAGGATCAGGAGGTCCAACTGCCCGGCTCCATCTTTTGATATTACTGAAACAAACATCACACCCTAGATCAACAAATTATAGTCATCAAAAATCATATATATATATATATATATATATACACACACACATATACATACATATATATATATATATCTATATATAATTATAAAAAATTATATAACCTAAACATTTCGATTGGAGGTGATCATACTCTGTGAGCATTTTTTTTAATGACTCAATAGTTTGCTCTTGAAAATCAGAAAAACTATGTCTGATGAATTTCGAACCCAATACAAACTAAAGTTTAACAACCTAACTGTTTCAGAAGATGATTCATCTCATAACTATACTCGTTCAAACATATTTAATTTTAGAATTTTTATGAGATCTAGCATTTTGGAATTTATGTAGTGAACACATCATAAATTTTTCTTAAAAAATCACAAATATGTGTGTGTGAGTCAAAATATGTGTGTGTGTGTGTGTGTGTGTTTATGCAAAATGAATAATCTCAATATTATTCTTGTTCAAACACATTTATTTTAAAATTTTTATAAAATCTAGTATATTAGTATCTATATAGTCAAGCACACTTTTCTAAAAAAATGACACATATATATGCGTAAATATGTGTGTGAGTGTGTGTGTTTATGCAGAATGAATAATCTCAATATTATTCTCATTCAAACACATTTATTTTAAATATTTTTATAAAATCTAGTGTATTAGTATTTATATAGTCAAGCACACTTTTCTAAAAAATGACAAATATATATGTGTAATTATGTGTGTGTGAGTGTGTTTATGCAGAATGAATAATCTCAATATTATTCTTGTTCAAACACATTTATTTTTAGAATTTTTATAAAATTTAGTGTATTAGTATTTATATAGTCAAGCACACTTTTCTAAAAAATGACACATATATGTGCGTAAATATGTGTGTGTGTGTGTGTGTTTGTGTGTTTATGCAGAATGAATAATCTAAATATTATTCTCATTCAAACATATTTATTTTTAAAATTTTTATAAGATCTAGTGTATTAGTATTTATGTAGTCAAACACACTATTCTAAAAAATAACAAATATATATGCGTAAATATGTGTGTGTGTGTGTGTGATCACAAAATAAAATATTTTACAAATAACTAAATAGATATCCTCCATTACAAGTTTGCTAATTATGTTGTGGAGCAAAGAACTTTGTAAATCCTTTGTGAAAATTTTACTAGTTAGTCATTTGATAGAACAAATGAAGTGTATAATAGGTTGCCTTCAAAGTTTCTACTTTATAAAGTATTTTTTTTATCCCCTCACTTCCACTCTACCCAGCTCCTACTATCTCTCGCCCCATAGTATATTAGCCTTGGGTTGTTAAGGGAAACAACAATAAGACACCCACATCAAAATGAATAATTTCAATATTATTCTCGTTCAAACATATTTACTTTTAAAATATTTATATGAACCAATGTATTAATATTTATATAATCACACAATATAAACTTTTCTAAAAATATATACTTCGTTTATATGAACCAATATGCACACTGTGTGTGTGTGTGTGTTAATAATAAAATAAAATATGACATTATGAAATTAAAAAAAAAAACACAAAATAAAAATTAAAAAATTAATTTAAAACAGTCACAAACTCACAATATAAATTAACATATATTAAAAAAATAAAAATTACATCTAATAAATAATATTTACGTCTAAGAAAAGAAGATCTCAGTTATAGAGTAGATACCGTATGAATCAGTAGATCATATATTATTTTAAGTGGTATGAAAATTATAAATTAATATAATTTCAACCAATTTAATATTTTTAAATTTTTCAAATCATTTTAAATAAATATAGAGCAATAATTGATATCTAAGCATGTCAACTAATCAAACTTATTAGACATATCATTGCGTCATTTATCCATAGCTAATTAATTTAAAAAGTCAATATAACAACAATTAACATATTTATTTTTAAAATATTTTAATATATTTTTTAATTATTCATAAATTTCATATTCCACTTCTTCTTCTTACAGGCAATTAATACAAATACAAATGTTTTTCATAATATTTTTTACATATTCAACCTTAACCTTATGATACATAAAGACAATTAGGTAATAAACAAATAAAATTCACCGAGTATTTTTACTTTTTTTTTTTATCTTAATAATCATATCACTAGAATATGAGCATTCTCTGTATTGATTAAACACATTACTAATATTTAGAGAGATCAAACAAGCCGTGCAGGATCAGCACGGCATAAATTTTTGAGGTCGAGGAGGTTCACTATGACATGTCTGACACAACATGGTTGATCCATCTGAATGCTGCAATGCTGGCGTGAGTTCTTCGTATATTATCCCTAACTAAGAAGTACGGATATGAATACAAACACGAAGATACGACACGACGAGAAATAATAAATTTTAAAAAACTAGAATACGTATATGGCTAGGACAATGTATGATAAAATAAAATAAAAATAATTATCTTTATAAATATTTTTTTTGAAAAATAATTTTAATAAATAAAAAAATAATTTAGATAAATAAAAAAATAATTTAGATAAAAAAATACAGCTGATTTTAAAAATTATGATAAGGTTCGAAATCACGCCGACTGGTTCTAGGTTCAGAATCATCCCATTACATGTTCGAAGTCCGTGTCGAGTAATCTAAAAACTATGTCGGACACGTATTCAAAACTTTGACCTGTAATTTTGGTCAACATTATGCCACGTGACGTATCAGACACTAATCCGACACGTGTTTAGCCGTATCAAGGTGTCCGACACACGGACACTCCTATCCATTGTTGTATCAATCTCCTCATTGATCCCTAAGATCATTATGACATGCCTGGGCAAGGAGGATCACTATTTTTTACCTCTTTAATATTAGCCCTAAAATTCATCCATACTATGCACCAAAGTATAATGTATGTGATGTGAATATATATAAATAAACATATATTCTTCATATCATAAAATATCATAAAATTTTTTAAAAATAAAATACTTTTCAATTTATCAATTTAATTTATCAATTTAATTTTCAATATTCAATTTAATTTTAATATTAACATAGTCCGATATCAACATGTATGTGATGAGAATACTCTTTATTTATCAATTAATATTTTTCATTTTTAATATTAACATAGTCCGATATCACTTGTTAATATCTAACACATGAATCTAACATAAAATTTATATAATTCATATGAATCTAATAACTATTTGAAATTCTTTTATGCCTACTAACTTATATATATTATGAAATTCTTGTAGTTTGATCAATATCATAAATATATTTTAGTGCAGTTTGTATATGTTATAATGAAGAAAAAATAATTTTAAACTAGCTTACGCTATTAGATATATTATGCGACATACACCAAATATTAAAATTTTTACCCAGGGGACTATCTCTAATGACTCTAACTTCTAATGAATGTACTATTAATGATACTAAAATTTTTATTTTGTGGCGTATTCCAAAAAAAAAACTCTAAATAGACATGCATATATGAGAAGACTTGTAAGATTTGAGGATTTCACGAAATCCTAATATTTTTTTATTTTGATTCCACTTAAGATCAACAAAATAAATAGCGATGCGTGCAAATTTATTATCACCATGAGTAGTCAAAATATTTAATATCATGGAAACCACTATAAATTATATTATAAGTTTGGAAATTATTTTTTTTTATAATTCTATGATTTTTTATTATATAATTCATATTGGTCGACCTAATAAATTGACTGAATATATGTAGGCATAAGATCTGGTAGCTAAGGATTTTCAGAAGATATAATCAAGAAACCGAAACTCACAGTAGACTTAGTCATATTTTTATTTGCAAACTCATGATGATAAAATAAAGAATTAACATTAAATTAAAGTTGATCAAATTCAAAAATCTCGCCACTAAATAAAATTTCTCTATAATCTAAGGATTTGAACTTAATATTCAACGTGTGTACCTTCAACTTATGGGCCCAACAAATTCACAAATACCCAAAGCCAACGAGAAATTGAGAATGCTAGCCTACAATAATATATTTATTTACTCACAAAATTTATTAATTTTACAATATAAAATTATAATTAAATGAAAAATATTACAAAATCAATATTAAAGAATAATTTAAATTTTTTTAAGTGAGTGAGAAAGAATATGATAGATTAAATGTTGAAAATATAAATGTATAAAATTATTATTTATACATGATAAATATTATTTCACGAAGACCTTGAGAAAGAGATTTGCATGGAATAGTCACCTAATTTTTGAGCCTATACAAAATACATAAATCTAATTTAGAAATTGGAAAAACAATACATGACCATGAAAAATCTCTCAATGCTTGGATTCTCATATTTTCAAATATAATTACCTCATTAGTTTGGACTTATTAATTATAAATTATTACTTATTTTTTAGGATAAAATCAAATAATATTATTTTATCATATATATCCAACATAATGAATATCTCCAATCATAATTTGATATAAAAAAAATCATATAAGACTTGATTTGATATGAACGATGATAGAAGAGATATTATTTTATAACAAAAGAGATATATTTTAAATATTCTTTAGAAAGTTAATCTTTTGGATTACATCTTAGCATGTGTGTGTGTGTGTGTGTGTATAATTTGCTACTAAAGCAGGGCAATTAGTTGAATATCCCATATAAATAAAAATTTATAAGAAAAATTAATAATGAGATTATTACTAGATAAAATATAATGATAATACCTCGCATACTTAGATATGTGAATAAATCTCTAGAATATGCTATTTCATTTGATGATCGTGGTATCACTAGCTAGTCAAATATTTAGAATTCAATTAAGCATTAGCTTGTGCAAAGAGAACCAGCAGGACTCGAGGCAAACACACGCACGCACACACGCATCAGAAACAACTGAGCAGGACCCGAGACAATGCGTGTGGTGGTGGTGGTGCCAGTAGACTGTGCCTGTGATGGCACTACCCAGAAAACCAGCACAATCCAGCATGATCCGAGACAACCCAACACATTAGGCAATAGGCACAAGTCTATCAAAAATCATCCCGATTGTGTCATGCCGAGACGGGTAGACTATCATTCGTGCCAGGCTAGGCAGACTAGCAGTCATGCCGTTCTGGCACGACATGACTTCCATGTCAGGGCATACTTGGAATGGAACGGTGGGATGACTATGACACCAAAAAAAATGGGTCATACCAATACAACATGACATGTTTAACACCTCTAGTGGGCAAACATGATTCGGATTTTGGTTCGCTCAATTAGACTAAGTTTGGGTTAATAAATAAACATTCACTAGTTAATCTATCTCGTAGATACCTACAACTTTTCTATTTATATCTAAAAAAAGTCTGATGAGCCAAACAAAAAATACAAATCATAATTATCCCAAATAATCAAAATCATATATTGTGTATGTGTTTGTGTGTGTGTGTATCATAAAATATAGTTAGCACATCCAAATACATTAGGTAATATTTCAATATACAATAAAATAAAAGAAAATATGGTTATATATGTAAGCCAAATAGAGGTGTCAACTGGGCCGGCCCGGTACGGCAAACTGGCACGGGCTTATCCCGTGTCGGGTGTCCCGTGAGCCCGACCCCATGATGCCCCTCCCGCAAAAAAATACTGCGGGTCGGGTCTGATTCGACCCGACCCGTGATCCCCCGTATCCCGAACCACTCTGACAGGCAAGCTCGAGCGGGCCCGGCAAGGCGGGCCGTGCCGGGCCTTGCCCGGTTTTTTAAACTGTGCCCGGCCCGGCCCGGAAGCACGATCGTGCCCTAAAATAACAGGCCGGCCCGGCCCGGCCCATCCCGGCCCGGCCCATCCCGGCCCGTTTGACACCTATAAAGCCAAATGGTTAGCACATTTATGATATTATTCTCACAAGAAAATAACAAAAGACGACAGACCATATTCCGTGCTAGCTGGAATCCTGGAAACATCAGATATGTAGGCCACTCTCTGCTTCTCACCAAATAGGAAACCTAAAGATACATAATCCTCTCCATGCATCACCTAATAAAGACAACGTGCAAGGAAAAAATAAACGAATTTTTAAAAAAAAAAAGTATTTCAAAAAAGTATTTTTTTTTTTAAGAAAAAAAAAATCATGGGTGAAAGTAACTGGCAGAGGAACAAAGTTTAGGCCTGATGCATCAAATGGTCTCTTGCAATCTTCTTCAATTAGCTTCCAGTCCAGTTGTGATACCCGCCTAATTTCTTGGCCTTCCTTCAACTTTTTATTTACCAGGTATGGAAACTTCACTGCAATGCTGTTGCAAAATTGTGGGTTACAGAGCACATTTACACACAGCAGCCAACTGTGCTGGATAACTGATATTGTGGCAAAATCAGGAAAACTGAAATTTATATAAAACATACATGAGTTTGAATGGTGTGAATGTTTGTGTGATAATTATATTACTTGGAAAACTAAAATTCATATGACATGAATATCAGAAATATAATTTGATAATTATTCAGATTTAGTATATTTTCCAAATTTTTTTTTTTTTGTTTTTTTCTTTCTTGTTAAATTATATGGGGAGCATTTTATCATCCTAACCACGTATATCTATTTTTCAATTTTACCAGATAATTATTCAGATATCTACAACTACAACCAAATTGAGTAGAACTAGGATCATCAATCAGACTACAATGTGGCTTTCCCACTCGGTGACTGTAAGAGAGCCGACAAGGGTAGAGGTGACAATCGGGATGGGCAACCAAGGAATGGCCATGGCACAACACAGATCAGTCTTGCCAAAGGCCAGAAAGGTACGATCCACGACCATTGATATCATATTCGGAGACTATGACTTCTCCATTCAGTTAACGAATGAGAAATAACAAAGTAGACTGTTGTATATGAGCGAGTTGTCTCAGTGCTCTCTAGGATGACACATGATCTACTGACTCTTTTAGTGTTAAGCATAACATCGAAGTTTATTTTTCCTATCGTAGTAAATGTGATTTCAGATAGAAGATCCAAATTACGACCAAATATAATAGCGGTATTAACATACTTGAAGGATTAATATGATTCGAACTTGAACATTCATGATCATACTACAACTGTAACAAGAAGAAATGATTTGGTTGCGGATGATATTTTGTGGGAATTTGATGATGATTGACAACTGAGATGAAATTGAGACATTGAGCTTAGTCAGCTATACTGCCTACAACCTACCGCTAGTGATACTAGTGTCATCATACGCTGACAAGATTTATCATTTTTAGATTTTCTTTGTTTATTTATTTTTGTCATTTGACTTTGAGTTTGCTGCTTTTTTTGTTATTATTTTCTTTATTTATTCAGATACTTACGAGATTCATATTTTATGTCTATGAATTTATCTGTATTGAATTACTTTTTATTTTTTAATGATTTTATCTTGCTTTGTTATTTTGTAATTTATACGTGTTTTTAATTATTAGTTGTGAATTGTGAGTTGTAATAGAAATTTTATTTTTTTTGTTTTATTAGTTTAATTGATTAATTAATTAATTATTTTTGTATTTAAATTTAAAATTTAAATTTTTTTTGAAGTTCGGGATGATCCAATTTCGAACAAGCTAAAATAGCCCAACTAGCTCCGACCCAAGCCAGACTCGACAAGTCCAGGCATGACCCAGCTCAAACCAAGTGAAAGGTGAGTCGATGGGTAGTGTCACGCCAATACTTCTCAAGTCATGTCATGCCAAGCACGGCACAATTACAGTATCGTGCAGTGCCAGACACGCTGGCATGATTGGGCCGCCAAAAAACAAGCCAGACCGACCCTACCTGGCTAGTTTTACACCTCAACATACCCCAAATACTGATTGATGAATCTTGATTCATATGATGTTGATACTATAATAGTGTTTCATTATTTTTGCTATTTTTTTTATTGCGATTTATACATTATTGATATATTAAATTGCATATTCATAAGATTATAGTTTTATAGTTTTATTTCATTATAAAAATGAGATGAATTTCTTTTTTTTTATTTAAACTGAACCAAACACAATGTCAAGTCACGCTTGTCGAGAGTGATATTGACCCCTCGAGGCATACCAAAAATACCAATTTATGCATCCATTATATTTATTATTTATTATTTATTATTTTTATTTATCCTCTGCTATTGACCCCTCATGGCATAGCACGAAAGGGTTCCTATGTCATTGCCGACACAGCAATGTGGTATAGTAGTGTCTCACTGAAACAAGTCATGCACATATAGCATAACCCATTTGACACCTCTAGATATCTTTGGCTTTACAACCTAAGTTATGAAAGAAATTCCAAAGTTCAAAACATGTACAGAAGAAAATTGAATTAACTTCAACTTGATTAGAGTGGTACACCCACCAGGCTTGTTATTCTTATTAAGGAGCATTTCATATATTTTTCCTTGGAAATTGCTATCCTGAGCGGGAATGATCTTAATTTTATGATTCTTTCTTTTCACCTCTAGATATCATATATTTATGAGTGAATATTCATGTTACAGATTATCAAAAACTTTTTACTTATTTTGTAGTCTAAAATTTTTAATATTATTATAATTAATGATACTAATATATGCGCCAAGGAACATGACAATGTAAACGTTAGGTTTTTTTATACATTCTCTTTGTACTAAAATTTAATTGGAAATTATTTTTAATTAATTATTTTGTTAAGTAACCATGTAGTGATATTTTTTGTTCTTCTAATATCTCCATGCAATATAACTATTATTTGATTAACTAAAACTTTCAAAATCAAATATCAAGAAGATGATTTTTACTGAATATGATGTATATAAGTTATAAAGCATACTAGAATCATAAATCAAACACAACATGAGAGCATTAGGAAATACTAATTCTATCATATTAAATCAAATATTTGAAAACTTTGTATAATAAGTACACATAATTATCAATAATATTTTATTATATTTTTTTGATAAACATGTCTACTAACTTCTAAAAAATATATGTTAAATTTTATCTATATTCAAAAAATTAAATAAATAATAAAAATACAATTATATTATGACAGTAGAATATTGATAAGAGATAATAATTTCGAATACACTTCTAATTAATTTTTCGTTTATATGGATAATGAGATAATTAATTAAAATATCATGTTTTGGCATTATTGAGCAGAATAATAAAACTAAAAGCACGAAGTAATATTTAATTAAAATAACTTATTTTATCCATGATATATTTCCTGATAGAGAAAAAATAATTACTCATCAAGTATACCTTTACTATATACTCAAAAACACTGAATTTGAGATGTCAAGTTAGCCAAATTTACATGTGTCAACCGGCCGGCCCGGCCCAGCCCGGCACATTTTTAAACTGTGCCCGGGCCCATGCCGTGCCCGGGTTAGGCACGAGCCGTGCCGTGCCTGGACAGAGCCGTGCCTTGCCTGGCCCGGCATGGCTCAACCCTCCCGAATAAAATACCGCGGGTCAGGTCTGATTGGATCCCGACCCGCAGTCCCGGCTCCCGCCCGGCCCGGCACGGCCTGCCGTGCCTACGGGCCGTGCCGGGCCCAGATGTTTTTAAACCATGCCCGGCCCAGCACGGTAGCACGTTCGTGCCCTAAAAAACGGGTCGGGCCGTGCCGGGCCGGCCCGTTTGACACCTCTAGCCAAATTGCTCGGGCATAGTCTGAATTAGTCGTGCTAGGCACGACACTACCCATTCCAAAATCGTGCTTGAACCAACTTGACACGGCAGATTTTTATCTAAAAAAAACAGACCATGTATATCAAGTTCTTCGACTTATGCGACCTCTTGTTTGGGCTCAGGGCTTCTAGTTCAATTGCCCGTTATGTTTCCAACGGTTACAAAGCAGAAATTTGATAACGAACAGATATCTGGTGACATATATTAATAAGAAAATTTTAAAAATAAAAATCATATATATTTTTAATATTAAAAAATTCTATAAAAAGATAATAAAATTTGAAAAAATTCATTCTCTATTTCACTAATTTTCTTCTCTCAAGCTCATCTCTCCCCTATTTCGTCCAGTTTTACTTGTGTTTTTGCTATTCAACTAAACAGCATGATCTTTGAAGTTAGATCTAATTCAACTTCGTTAAATTTCTTCATATACTACAATGATTTTGGAAAAAAAAATATCATCAAGCTGAATATAATCATAAAACTTCCAATCTATGTTGCACGGACACGGACACGGGGATACGACACGGCAAGATACAGGAACACGACAAATTCTAAAAAGCTAGAATACGGATACGGCTAGGATACGCCATGATAAAAAAAATAAAATTAAAAAAAAATTATTAATTATAAATATTAGGTATTTTAAAATAATTTAAAATTCTGTATTTTAAAATAATGTAAAAAAAATTTAAACTCTCTAACACCCTCCCCCTCCCCCTCCCGAGCCTTCCCTCCATCCCGAACCTTCCCCCCCCCCCCCCCCCCCCCCCCCCCCTCCCGAATCCCCCTCCCGAAACCCCACCCTCCACTAGTAATTTCTTTAGACACATACATAATAATGATGATTTATATCTGCATCCACACTACCATATGACATATATCAATTAATGACTCAAATGATTTTTGAATGTTTTTTTTCTTTCAATACAATATTTTTATTATTTTTTGATTTCTGCCGGTCATTTCACTATGCGATATATGTGAATGTATCATGCTACCAAATTCTATTTTTGATTAGGGAATGGAATGAATTTTTTTTTAAACAACTTTAATTTTTAGAGCTGAATGTTAATTATTTAATTATTTATTTCATTTTAATTCATTTAGATATGCCTTTTTCAATAAATAAAAAAAAATTCAAAATATTTTAATTGATTTTTTATCCAAAAAGAAAAACTAACACAATCGTTCATTACCCAGTAAGACCCAAAATTATTGCGGGGTAAACGGTTTGTGCTAGGCTTATTGATTTGGCAACAATCCCAGCATGATACAACCCATTTAATATTTCTACTCTGAATGGGTACAGATGATACTCATCAGAGATCAAAAATAGTATTATGAGTACAAATATAATATTCATTAAGAATAAGACGTTCAATAATTCTATCCAACATTAGCATATTCTAACATCATAATAATTAATATGTTTTTTGTCTAATTGTTACTCCTGATAGAGTAATAATTGTTCATTCTCTTGACAATGCACCATATACTATAATCACTGATAATTTTGAAAAGAGATGTGAGAATAATCTTCTTGCTAATAGTGAGATTTTTGTTGATATTTTATGCCAAAAAAAGAACTCAGTATGAATATTTCATTGAACAGAAAAAATGAGCCACCCAAAAAAGATGACATAAAAATAGAGGTGTCAAAAGGGCCGGACCGGCTCGGCCTGAATTTTTTGAGCGCGAGCGTGCCGCCGTGCCGGGCCAGACAAGGTTACTGTACCGTGTCGTGCCTGGCCCGACACGGTTTAAAATAGCCGGGTCCCGCACGGCCCGTAGGCACTGCAGGTCATGCCGTGCCTTGCCGGCCCGCTCAGGCTTGCATGTCCGTACTGGTCATTATTCGGGAGACCACGGGTCGGGTCGAATCAGACCCGACCAGCTGTCTTTTTTGCGGGAGGGGTTATCGTGGGGTCGGGCTCACGGGACACCCGGCACGGGACAATCCCGTGCCGGTGTGCCGTGCTGCTGGCCGAACCGTGCCGGTGTGCCGTGCTGCTGGCCGAACCGTGCCGGTGTGCCGTGCTGCGGGCTGAACCGTGCCGGTGTGCCGTGCAGTGGGCCGAACCGTGCCGGGCCAGGCACGGGCCCCAGCACAGGCATGGAATTTTTCCGTGCCGTGCCTGGCCGGGCCGGCCCGGCCCAGTTGACACCTCTACATAAAAATTAGAAGTCTTTGTTATTTTAAATTAAGATATATAAAATATAAATATATCTACAAGACAAACATTTGCCGTAGAAAGAGATATGATTTGAGGTAGCAATTCAATACTCATTATAATACTAATTTTACTTTTGTATTAAATCTTGACAATTTTAAAATCTTTTATATTCTTTTAAAAATATTTTATCATCTAGGAAGATGACAAACTATTTTGGATGAGGTGGGCGTAATCACATACAACCATACTTGTGATTTAGTTCTAAAAATACTTAGATAAGTGAGTTGTGACACACAAGCAGGTGTACACAATAAAGACTACACAAAAAAATATTAGTATGTTGAATACTAAATTGATTGACAAGAAACTTACACTTATTTATAGTAATGATTATTGAGATTCCTTTTTTCATAGAGCCAAAATTATTATTATATTGTTACTTTCTATTATTATATCTCACAAAAAGATTATATATTAGTTAGTTATGAGAAAAGTAACCCTTCTTGATAATCTTGAAAAAAAAACATGTGCTTCATTTACCAAATTATATTATTTGCAAGAACATCAGCAAGGTGGGTAGACTTTGAAAAAAAAATTAAAATTGAAACAATCTATTATGACATAGTTTAGTTTGTTCTTTTCAGTGTTGAACACATTTAGCCCTAAAAGATACATGTTGGATTAATCTTGTATCTATTAACATAAAAGAGTTGGACAATAAATAATATTAATTGTATGCGTTGATAAAATTCTTATTACAAAAAAAAGATTGGGTAAATTATCTCAAATAAATATATTCACACATTTTGAAATTAAAAAAAAAAGAATATCTTAAATATTTTCTAAAAACAAAGTAAGATACTCAGAAAGTATAAGTTTTTTTATCAGAGAAAATATGATTCAGATATTTTCTATGATCTTGCTATTGAATGTAGATTTGTCCATACATTATAGTTTCACAATTAATTCTACAAAGTATATGAGAATCATAAAAAAACTTAATTATTTAATAATCAAATTAGATATCACTTATATTATTAATATAATTAATTATTTTCAAGATTCTTCTAGACATACTCACACAAAAGTAATTCTTATTATTCTCATCTATATGAATAAAACTTACTCATAATTTTATTAGAAAGATTTTAGTTAGAGATCAAAGACATAGTTAAGTAATGCTTACTCAGATTCTATCTAAGATATAGCTATTAGAGAGAGAAGAATCACTGCATCATGTTGTATCCTTTAATTAGAGACAATTTTATCTCCTGAAAAGATAAATTGCAAACCATTATTTTTAGATTCAAAACAAAAATATTGAACAGAACTATGACATAGATTATTTATGAATTTCAATAAATTAATTACCTCTTTGAAGGACTCAACTTACCAATTCAGAGATCGATGATGTTTTAGTATGATCGTCAAGAAACTAGGCTCATTACTATCAATTCAACATTTTATGATTAAACAAAATATATTAAGATTGATTATTAATTCATACAAAATAAATTCATGACACTTAGATAGTCATTATCTACATGTCTACTAAAAAACTCTAAAAACTAGAGTTATTCACTTCTCTTTCTTACCTTTTTTAAATAAAAGAGTACATTTCTATTTTTAAATGTTTTTGATATATGTGTGTGTGTGTGTGTATTCCCTTACTTTACTTTATTAAAAAAAATTATTGAACAATTTTATTTTATTTTGAATTATTTGTGTAAAAAATGAGCAATTATATGTGAACAATTAAAAACTAACTTGTAGTAACTTAGAAATAATTAAAAGATAAATCAAAAAGAATAGTGCTTTTTAAGTATACATATTCTATATATATAGAGATATATATAAACATATATTTATATATGATTGTGTGTATAAATATATTTATGTATATATAAAAATATATGCATATGCATAGATATATATATATATATTTATTTATATATTTATTTATTTATTTATATATATTTTTATATTTATTTACTTATAAATATATACGTACATTTATGTGTGTGTGTGTGTGTGTAAATATTTAGATATATGAATGTACATGAATATGTGTGTTTTTGAAATGGCAAGAAAAGATTGGAAGTTATTAAAAGTTAATATGTTTAGATATATTTAAAACAAAGTAAAAATTTATGGATGATTTTTTTAAAAACTCATATATTTATATATATGGAAAGTTATAGAAAGTTGTGGGGTAAGTCATTTAGACATACATAAAAATAATTATAAAACACGAGGAAGATTTTTAATAGAAGCATAAAAATACAAAGAGCAGCCAATGAGATATACACAAAAAAAAGATATTACATATAAGTTTTACAAAAACATATATCATATGAGGGAGAAAGATTAGATACAGAAACATACAAAACAAAGATATACAAAAATTATGTTTTCAAAAACAAGTTTTCATAAACTAAGTTAGAAAGGTGATATGATGAACCGAAGCAAGAGAAAAGATTGCACAAAGCAAGAACAAACACAACCAAAGCATGAAGAAAGTTGTGAAAAAGGGAGCAAGAAAATTTTGAAACAAAAAAAAAGAGGAACTAGGAAAAGTTATAAAAATTGTTTATTTTCTAAAAAAAATTGAGAAAAATATTGCTGACATAACTTGCATAAAAAAACCAAAAAATGGTAAGATTTTTTCTCTTATTATTAATTTTGTTGTCATTTTTCTTTTTCCTTGTTATTAATCTTTTTGTTGTGAAATATATTATCATTTACTTATTTATTAAAAACACTAGCTAAAACAAAAATAAATTACATTAACATGAATCATATGCAAAATTTTATTTACAATGTGATTTGTGTGAACGTTATGTTCTGATGCATTTCAAAATTAGATTTTCAAAAATTCTCTTTTTCATCCAATTGAATTTAATATAAATATTTTACTTTTATGTAGAGGTGTCAAACGAGGTGGGCTGGGCCGGGCTGGGCTAGTTTGTGGCTGCCCAACCATGCTTCCGTGCCGTGTCTGGCCTGGGAAGGTTTCTTCAAGCCAGGACTGGCAGAGCACGTATGCTCGACAAGTTGAAAAACCATGCCAGGTCTGGCCCGTACAGCCCAATTTTTAAAATAAAATTTTTTTAGATAATATTATTTTATATATAATTATAATTAGTTATTATACTTTAGGTAATCAATTTATGTTTACAATTTTTTTAATTTTAATTTAATACTTGAAACTTTAAAAGTTTTTTTTTAATGTTAATTGTTAATTGTATTTACTTTTTAGTATTTACTATTTAGTTAATGTTAATTATTTTTAATACTTTATAATTTATAAATATATGTATTAGTGACTCAGTGTATGTGTATCAAATTATCAGACATAAGTATATGTATATTAAATATTTAAATATGAATTAGAAAATATTATAACATACATATGAAAAAAAATTTAAAAACAATACAAAATAAAAAAAAGAATTAAATATTCAAGTTTAAACTTTCAAACATCTCAACCAAAAATTAAAATAAACATAAAAGACAAAGACAAATATAATGTAAATAAATATGAGTAAATCGAAATTGAAAATCAAGATCAAACATAACTCATAAGTATAATGAATAACACATAAGTGTCACAATCCAGCAATCATCAACCATCAAGCATCAACGTTATTAATCATAAATCATCATGTAATTATCATTCTCAATATCAATATCACTATAATCATATGAATCATCATCAACAATCAATTCATCTGCTTTGGTAGCAGTCCAAGCACAATCCTCGATATCAAAGCTCGAATCATCTCAATCCTTCATAAATACTAAAATCTCAATAATATCTAGACATAATTTTGATTTCCTATTAGAAATCATATTCACTACAACAACAACAAAAACTTCAATGTTACGTTCGATACCGGAGGAGTCAGTAAATCCCATGTTATCTTAGATAACATGAGAAAGGTTGACTCGTATAATTTTCATCACTATAATATATCAAGATTCTTAGTATCAGAATGTAAAAAGATTAAGCATTAATCAGTATCTAAGTAGCAAGACAGCTCGCTCCTATTTGACGGTTCACCCTGTCATTTCTCCCTAGCTAACTGAATAAAAAATTCTTCATCTCCGAATATGGTATCCAAGTACATACTCGAAATATCACTACTACTATCATCATATCTAATATCTTAGTATAAATAATATATTCTAATGGGTTGTATCTAATATTCCTAATAAACATGCTAATCATTACTCCATTATTAGATACATTATCGAATGTGATACTACAAAATTTATTTTAAATTTTAAATTCTCTAAAGATTTTAATCATGCACTCAAAAATGAGCGAGATATCATGAGAATCTACATAGTATTAGATGAGGCATACATAAGATACATCAAGGTGAATAATTCAAATATCGGATATGACGGGCATCACTACATTATAATCTCTGAATTCATTAATTATTATTTATTTTTTTAACTTATAATATTTCAGTATGTCGTTCCTAGATATGGACCTAGGAATCCTACGACATGCATGGTGAAAAAATATTTACATGATACTGACAACCATTGGATCCTCAAAATCAATTCGAAAACCATATCATAGTGATCATTTTGATCATGTCCTCCCTTCCCAACTTGTTGTGGTATATGAAGGGGATAAACTTTGAGATTGAACTTGATCTAGCCTCAAAAAATCAACCACCGAGTATGGTTTCCTTATGATCTAATGCATCATATTTTTTGATGCATAGTTTGACATTCCTCTTAAGGTACCTAGTCCAACACTAACTCTTATAACTTAAAATTTTCTTAAAATATTTACACTGTAAGAATTATTCATCGACACCCCTAAAATTTTTTTATTTTATTATATTAAAATGACTCCTAACACATTAAGTTCTAATTTTTTGTTTTATAAATGTTTGGGCTAAGATGACTGGAAAAATCAAAATTTTAGCCGCCTCGGACATTTTCTAAAATTAAATTAATTTTACTTTCATTATTTAAATTAATATTTGTTATTTTAAATTTTTTCTTTAGACAAGAGAGTAGAATAGAAAGAGAGAAAGACTAGTTAAGTTAAGTTAATAGTTAACTAATAAAAAAATATGAAATACCCGTAAAGAGTAAACCAAAATGCATATAGCCGTATACTTTAACTTTTTTGAATTCTCACAGGACACGGCATGCGCACCATATATCCAAATACCATAACCAAGTTGTGAGTCTTGAAAAATTAATCTGAAATGCCAAGAGAGAAAAAATTAGGGGAGGGATGGAGAGAGAAGAACAAATTTTAAAAGTAAGAGAATGAGAATGAGCTGATTTATGTTTTTAAAAAACATAAATCTTAGAGAGATAAGAGAAGGATTTAATAGATTAATAAAAAAAATTATGATTTTTTTAATATTTAATAAATAATAAAGGAGCAGAATCCCTAGGGTCGTCGGATTCCACCTCATAGCCATTAGAGGTGAAATCCAATGGCTTCTGGAATAGCCGCTAAAGCTAAAAAGTAAATTATTTATGTTCGTAGTATATCGGGTCGAAAAAGACCATGAGTCCGATTTCAAGCCTGAAGAAAAAATCAGATCCTTAAGGCCTCAGTATAGCTGTTTGGGTCAAGGCATCGTGCTGGCTGGGTAGGGCGATGCTCAGCTCGTGTCGAGAAACTGTGCCCATGGGCCTCAATAGCGGACCGTTCCTGGCCTGGCACGAGGCCCAGTTGGCCTCAACACAACACAGCACCAGGAATGCCGTGAACAAGCCCGGCATGGACATGAGTTATTCTCGTGCCGTGCCATGCCATGTCTCGGGCGGGGCTGAGCAGGCCCAACCTATTTGATAACTCTACTTTTATGTGATCATTATTAAAAAAACTCAAACATTAATGCTAATTCTTAAAAAGTTATAATTAATAGATTAAAGTAAGATGATTATAATTTTATAATATTAATCCTAGAAAGATTGAGATTATTAAATTATAAGTAATATAATAAATATATTACATTTCCTACAAAACCAAAATGACTTATGATTTAATATAAATCATTTTCCTGGATTAACATAGAAATATATTTGTTATATATAAAAAATATTAAAAACATGGCAGATTCAGAAATATTACATATTAAATTCAAAATCTAATTTACTAGAAAATATTTACCAATATAAATGAAAAACAACTTACAAAGATTCGCCAATTCTAGCGTAATAGATTAATTATTTAATTAAAGTTTGTTCTTATTATATTATTTTCACATATATTCATTTCGTGTGCAAATAATATTCAATTCACTTATATCTTAATTATTGATCATGTATATGTGCATGAACTTTTTAAGTCTCATATCACTTTTTGAAATGACTAACACCTACCAACAAGTAAATTACATATATCTTCACGAAGACGCTCATGAGACCACATACATGTGCTTTTTCTCTCTATCAAGTTGAATATTTAAGACGTGAATGAAAGGAATGATGAGGTTTCGTATAGTTTATAATTTTTTTTTTCTTGTTAAATCATATGAGAATACCCAACATGTTAGTTGTCACAATTATATTTATGTTTATTTTTCGATTATTGAAAGTTTATGAAAAAAGAAAATTTTACTTTTATATTTTCACGCCCATCTCTCCCAAATTGTCGCCGCAACCCTAATGGTTCCGGCCATAACAATACTAAAGAAGTTCACATTTCTATAAACACAAGCAAGCACCACAATTTAGCTTTAAAGAAACAAATATTGACAGGGAGAACCTATGTTGCACGAATACGCCTAGGAACTGCCGTGTCCGCGTGTCGGACACGCGGACACGGCGACACGGGTCGAATACGTGTCCGATACGCCGCGTGGCGTATCGGACACAAATCGGTATGCGATACGCCACGTGGCATATCGGATACGCGTCGGAGACGTATCCGACGCATTGTTTAGAAACATTAATCATTAACAACAGACGCGTCGTTTACCAACCAACACGTTTTTATGATTCTAACGCGTCGGAAATATACTATATATTAACGATTACTCCTACATCTCCAACAAATTGAGGAGCACACCGCCGACAGTGAGTTACCGACAAGCCGATTGCGGGAAATAGTTGTCAATTGTCATTGCGTCAAACGGGGAGGGGAGGAGCACACCGCCGAGGCGCCGACAGTACCTAAGGTAACCTAATTCTATAAAGGGAATGGGGGGTTTTAAAATCTGTATAGGGGGGGGGGGGGGAGTTCAAAAATCAAAACTATAAATGGAGGGTGGGGGGGAAGGTTCGGGAGGGGGGAGGGTGTTAGAGGGTTTAAATTTTTTTTATATTATTTTAAAATACCTTATATTTATAATTAATAATTTTTTTTTTAATTTTATTTTTTTTTATCATAACGTATACTAGCCATATCCGTATCCTAATTTTTTAGAATTTGCCGTGTTCCCGTATCCTGCCGTGTCGTATCTCCGTATCCGTATCCGTGTCCGTGCAACATAGGGGAGAACAATATATAAATCACAATTATCGAAAATCATTTTCTAACACTAACTTTGCGGATCAAAATATTCTCATATGTAAATTCCAATTTCCAACTAATGTGAAAGCCAGTCCATCTTTAGAAAATCCTTGCAATTCAAATATGTGCCTATTGTAAAAATTTGCATTTGTTTTCCTAAAAAACAATGCTTGGCAATGGCAATATCCCCCAAGAAAAGGAATTTTCTAATCAAGAAATAAAGGGTACCTATTGATTGCAGAGAAACTGAGATAAATAGGAGTAGAATCAATATTATTGGTAGGACTGAATGGTTGGACTGCACGTATATCATCCAGGCCAAGAACTGCATCAGCATGTTCATGAGTCAATACAATCTGTAATATGTAAGCACGTGTTATTAATGCCAAAAGAGACAAGAAGATAATGGATGGGGATTGTTAGCCATGTGTCGCATGAGAATAAAAAGTACTCATTGATTACAATGAAAATTTTATCCCTAGAATGCCCACTCGGTAGCAAAATGTAGGAGCGATTATATGCAATGAAAATTAAAAAAAAAAAAAAAAAAAAACATGAAAATCACTGTAAAATGAAAACAAATCATGTGCAATATATGCCCATAATTGCATCTGGCATTGGCATATTTTAATTTGGAGCTAGCAGCACAAATATACACGCCAACTTGCTTTGTCATGGCCACTATGGAATTCATACTATTACGACATCGCTTGTATAGATACACAAAAAACTAAAGCATACCTCTTGCTTATTATCCAATAAGAGAAAGTAATTACAGAATGACGACTCACACAATCCACTCGAGGAACCTTATAGAAAGTAAACCACCTAAGAACCTGCTCCCTAAATGTCTTTCCAACATCAATCAAAATAAACTTGTGTTTAGAACCATCTGGGCAGTAATCAATCAGAAGAGAGGTGTTGCACCTGTACCCATTAAAAACAAAATGAATATACTTGTATCATTGAATCCCATGCTAGAAATTAAAATCATATTTTAGGAGGGCATCAAAATTAAAATTGTAGCAAATTTATGAGCGTTGAGCTGAGGATCAAAATGCTGTGCAAGATGAGTACTAATAATTATCCAAAATTTTATGTCCATTTAATAAAACATTTAAAAATAAAGGATTTAAAACATAAAAATTAAATATCACGAGTACTAATAATTACCCAAATCAAAATTTTCAAAAAAAAAAAAAATATGATATTATCGATAATTGAACATGCATGTTCAAAATATCATTACACACACTTTGTACATTTTTAATTTTCCTCATCTTCCTCTAATGTTAGGTCAAATTTTTCTTCATCTTCATCTACTAATGAAATAAAATGCATGATACTAGAGCCTATATCTATTCCTTTTAATCTAGGTATCAGTATTATGCTTGAGCTAGAAATTGTTATAGATCATAATATCACTTAATATCAATATCATCATTAAAAACAAAATCAACTGGTACACTTTAATGAAAAAACTTATCTTTCATACTTTCAATAAACAAATTATTATTATGATCTATAACTTCAATAAACAAATTATTATTATGATCTATAAAAAAAATCGTATCAATATCTTTCATACTTTTAATGTAAATGAAATCATTCAGGCATTAATAATATTACCTAATTTATGTCTTATTATAAATTTGCACAAATTTATAAACTCATAAATATATCTCAGAGCTTATAAAGCATAATTTTATTCACAACTAGATACATTACATGTTGGAAGAGAACTTGCACTACAGTTCTCTACAAATGTGAAATAGTGTATTCAAAAGCAACCCAACATTCAGTTGCAAATACTAGAATAATAATTTAGTAAAATAATTCACCAATTTAAAAAAAAAAACATAACGTTTTAATATATTTAATTAAATAATCAAGCTAATGGTCTATGTCTCCTTGTCCAAACAATTAAATCATTGTTAGATAGACCTTCTTTGACCTTATCATACAAAATCATTTCAATTCATAATTATTAAATCAAGATTCGAATCGAGAATCAAAATGTTTAATTAGTGAATCGAGAATCAAAAATTTAATCGAATCATGAATCACATTTTTTATGCTTTTTTTTTTCACATTAATTTATTTTCTACCTCCTACCATGCAATTTTTTTTAAATTTTAGTTTTTATTTTTATGACTTTTTTGGTATTTTATTATTTTTTCACGTTAAATTTGTAGTATCAAATATTAGAGTTACTTTTTTCCACATTAATTAATTCCTAAAGTTGATAATTTTTTTTGATTTTTTAATTTTTATTTTTTTGATTTTTTGAGGATCTAGGTCCCTTGATAATCTGTATAAAATTATTTCAAGTAAATCAATTCGCAATTCAACGATTCAGCCAGCCTTAAAAAATATTTATAATAATCACTTATAATATTTGTATTATTCTCTATTTTTAGTTTATTATTGTAGAAATTCAGGTTCAAAAATATCTAACAACATGCAAAAAACAATAAAGTTGAATCTCTCATCTTTTATCAAGTACTTTCAAAACTTTTTTGTGCATGTTCATATTTCCATGAAAACTACTCACAATAATACCTATAGTGCTACTCATGATCTCATAAATATAGACTATAATAATCTTCATTCAGCAATAACCAAACAAATTACAAGAAGACCCAACATCATCAAGAATAAGACTATACAACAAATATAATGTGATGAAAATAGTTACAAATTAAGTCTTAATAAACATAAATAATTCCCATTGACTAGTATATAGTATCTTATTATGTTGAGTAGTCATGATTTGTTATGATGAGAACACAACTCATAAGCTACCTCAAATATATATACACACATAATTTATAATGAAGAGAAAATGAGTACATCTTTTCCCCTCATATATAAACAAAATAATATATATATATATTATCTACATGTAATTATATATAAATATATATTATTCTATGAATGTAAATAGTTTATAGAACTTTTTATAGAAGAGAAGAAAACCAAGAACATGACAACATACCTAGAGATGAATGAGGTGGAGTACACGACACCCTAACCGGAGAAAGTGCACTAGACACCCTCACCAGAGAAGGTGCACTCATCACATGAGATAGAGCACACATAACTGGTAGAAATAATCTTTGGGAAATTACAATTCATGACTTAATTTTTGTGTTTTTTAGGTTATATCCATGGCCACGTAAGCTCCAAAAGATGATGTCTTACCTAGTGATATTTTTATTTGAGAAGTTTTATTTTAAATGTCTCACAGCATTTTTGGATCTAAATGCCCTACGGCACACCTCAGTTATGTCTTTTTAAATTATGGCTAGTAAAAATTACGATACAACAAGACAATTATATATTCTAATTGTGTGAATCTGCCATGGAGGAGAGACAGGTGAAAACAAGAAGCAACAACTAGCACTAATCATGATAATGACAGAGTTGTCATATCATAAAAAATTATTATGAATTATTTTCAAAAATAAAATTGAAAGTCCTACAGATTATTAAGATAGATAACTATATTATTAGATCTATTTGTAAGTTTTAACAGAGTTGCGCAACGAATACAATAAACATTTCACATCATGTACCATAGTTCTCACCATTTGTCCAATCACTCATAATACCTAAGCAATCAACCCAAAAATAAATAATATATCACAAATAATCATTTATTATTTATTACTATTATGAATTACACTCTAAATAATATTATATATAATGACAAAATATGTAAAATATTTAGCTATATAATTTTAATATTAATATTCTATCACTTTTTATTTCAAGTTATATTTATCCATAAATATCTGTACATTTTATCCTCTGTGTTATCATATTTAACAACTTGATACCAATAAATTTTTTTACATCATTAATATTATTTTGTATGATTAAAAAAATTTTATTAATTACTTTATTTCAATTTAACACTAATATTTTGTATATTTTCTTTTCTACTATTAGGAAAACACCAAGATGCTAAAGTAGCATTGATCCTTAGTGTGTTTATGAAAAATGTGTGTACGGTGGGAAGTGTGTGCCAGTTGGGCAATAGTGCATTGTGTGTGTAGTGGTGTGAATGGAGTGCACAATAGTGCATGTATGGTGCTAATTTACAAAGTGCGATGATTGTGTGAACAATGACATTAACATAGCGATAAGATTGACATACAATGACAACGTGTGTATGATGTCAGGATAGAAATGTGGGAACATGTTGGTAATGTCGACGCAATGTAAGTATCAATGAGCATGGGCAGCCATTTACGTGACAATGGCACTGGGAACATGGTATGAAACTTGATGTAATATTGTGTGCAGTGTTGTGTAATAGCACAATGCCGTAGAATGAAGTGTTATGTGAAGAGTGGTGCAATGTGGCATAGCCATGTGCTGATAGTGTGGTGTAGCTTAGGTGACATCATTCATGGCATGGGATAGACAGACTCAATGGAGATGTGCATCAGATTGCATACATTAGAGAGAGGGAATGACAATCACGATAAAGACATACAAAGGATCCTCAATACAATATACACATTATAAGAATAATAAACATACTAGAAATAGACGATGAGAATTATTTTCAAAATTGAGATCAATGACACTTAGAGGTGTCAAACGGGCCGGCACGGGCCGGGCCGGCACGTTATTTTAAGGCACGATCGTGCTTCCGTGTCGGGCCGGGCACGGCACGGTTTAAAAAAACCAGACCAGGACACGGCACGGGCCCGGGCACGGATTTTTTCCGTGCAGTGCCTCGTAATGACACTAGAGATTATTCAACAACATAGACAAACTAAGTCAAACTAAGGAAGCACTTCATTAGAAATGTTTTTGTGGTTCTTTCTTCTCTCTGACTCACTTGACACTCATAAGTCAAACTAAGGAAACAACACATGCTAAAGAAAATCAAACTTTATTTTCCACATTTGTTAAATCTAGATCCTCTAAAGTTGTTGAGCATAAAAATATCTTGTACATGCCTCGAGGCATAGAAACATCAATATCAAGTCATTATGGAGTCTTTTTTTATACCTAAATTTCATTTAATTTATTTTGAGTCAATTATTTTGATAAACAATAAAAATGCAACATTATGTTTTCTCCTTTTAATACTTTTGTACATAATCAATGAATCATGCAGATAAATTTCATTGCAATTGAGCCAGTCAGAAGTCACTCTAGATGTTTAGTTATTATTCACCAACATATTATGCATTTTCAACTTAGAAATTCATTATTAAATAAACTAAAGATTATAAAACAAAATATAAAGTAATTTCTAATAACTATGAGACTTATAAGTTATACTATATTTTTCTAACAAATCACGAGAATGTTAACAAATATTTATTATATCTAACTTTTTCAAATTTTGGAAACCTTGTAAGGCTATAATACATAATAGTTTTGATTATATAATTAAGTTTGTTAATCATGACACTTGATATGTGTGTGTGTGTGTGTGTGTGATTATGTATTATTAAAAAAATATATTTTTTTCTATATTTATAAAATTACATATATTAGTGAAAATGCAATTTTAAATAAGATATTAAAATATTATAAAATAATGATTTTTTATAATATATTTTACAATAGAATTCTTATTTTTTTGTGAAACATTACAAATATTACTAGACAACGTGTGCTAGCACTCATTGATAAAATAGCTGAAAACATAAAAAAAATATTTAATGATAATGAGTAATACACTTCTACTATATAAAAATATTCCAAAATATTTTGAGATGAAATGATGTTAACTGATATTTTTTTATCAATTAAATATCATCTTTTATCCAATCATATCATATCTGACATCAACTTACATATCCAAAAGATATATTATTTATCTTTCATCAAAATTTTTATTTATAATAATTTTATTCAAATTCTCTTTCATGATACAAAAAAATTATGTTTCAACAAGTGTGCATTTGTCATCTCTAAAAATTCAATAATGTTATTATCATGAAAGATTCTTTATCAAAGATATTTTATTACTCGTATTTTAGCATTATATATTCTAATTTTTTATCATCTCTAAAAATTTTACATAATTCCAAATACACTTTCTTAAGATACTTAGTCATTCAAGATAATAATACATTATATTTATTTAAATAAGTACAATCACATCTAAATATAGATGTTATCTTGTTTCTAAATATCATAATGACTATGTTGAGGAATGTAAGTGAGCATACACAGTTAAAACTAAACTTTAGGAAAGGATGATCAAACAAAATATCATATTCACACCACCACTCATGAATAGAGGTGTCGAGCATGCTGAGCCAGGCCCGGCCCATTTTTAGTCAGCCCAACCGTGCTTTCGTACCTAGCCCGTCACAGTTCTGTGAAGGTGAGCCCGGCATGGGCCCACTGCACGAATCCGCTTGGTTCGGCCCGATTGGGCCCAAGCCCTATTTTAAAAATTAATTAAGGTTTCGGCAGTGCGCTGCAGTGCCGCCATGATTCTTCACTTTCAGGGCTCGGCGAACCACGCCCATCGGGCTCAACTTCTGCCGCTAGGGCAGTTTATCGGCTCGTGCAGAGGTACCATGCCAATAGACCACGGTACTGTGTTGAGCCAAGCACAGCACGAGGCCTAGTTGGACTCGGCATTGCACGGCACGGCACATGCACGGGCAGGAGAAATTCCCATGCCATTTCGGCCCAGGCACAACTGAATCATGACGTGCCTCGTGTCAGGCCTGGCCGGGTTGACACCTCTACTCATGAAGAGTCCCTCTCCTCATCAATTATAGGCAAATGACCCTTAGGGTCTTATGTACTGAAGTGCAAAGATTCTAGAAAATTAGAAAAACCACACTTTTGCTAGAAGAATATAAAAGATTCCATAAGATTCCAAAAAATTTACACTTCTTAAAAAGACTTATCCTAAATTCTTCTAGATATCTTATTAAAATACATGTACTAAGTAAAATACTAAATAATTCTCTATACTTATAAAGAACTCTCAGAAGTTATAGACACTTTCATAAAAGTGTATATAATGAAAAAGTGACATCATTTGTAAATCATCATGTTATGAGTTTTTTTAAAGCTTCATAAAAGATTCATTCTTCAATAGAGAGTATCTTTCTTAGTGTTCTCTTGAGATCTCTTTGCTTATAAGTCATGGGTAGAAGACAAGCATATCTTGTACGAAGATTGAGAAACTATCTTGCAAGATTCAATAGGCAAATTGTTTTAAGTGTCATATAGAAGCTTGGCGAGAGGATCAAGTCCATGACACAAGACACTACATAATCATTTCTCTTCAATAGTTACTATTGTTGAACATATAAAACAATGTCAAATTATTATTATTTTTATCGACGTGAATCACATGAATAATATATGATGATGATAAATATTAATGACATTTTTATTAATGATGATTAATAATTAGGTATATCATAATTAAAATTAATCTTACAAATTGAATTGCAGCCAAAAAATTTGAGGCACCTTAAATATTTTCTAAGCATTAGATTGCTTATTTAGGAGGTATAATTTTTTTCCTATAAAATATATTTCTAAATATTTTATCCAGATTTGACATATTGAGATGTGCACCATTCAATTCATCACTTAATTCTAGTGTTGATAAGTTCACAGATATCAATATTTTTGTTGATTATTTCAGATACAAAAAAAATTATATAAAAATTTAACTATCTAACAAATATCATATCAAAAATCACTATGCTTTTAATGTAATTAGTTATTACTTGAATTCACTTAAAATAAATTCATACAAAAATAATTCTTTAGAATGCATGAATAAAATTCTAGGATATGATATTTCTTTCAAAGATAATATGCATAACAATATAGATGCTTATTTTGATTCCATTTAGACTCTTGTAATTAAAAAGAAGAAATTTACCACAATATTATATTTTTCTAAAATAATTTTAAATCTTAAAAAAATAAACAGTAAATTATTAATTCTAAGTTCAGGTACAATAGAAAAAATACATGATAAGAATTACTATTGAGTTTTAATAAATTAATCATTTTTTAGAAGAGTTAAACTTATCAGTCTAAAAAATAATGGCACTTTAATTTGAGAGTCAAATAGCTCTACATATTATTATTAATACAATATTTCAAGACCAATAAAATACATTAAGATTAATTATCATTTTTATTAAGGAGAATATCATGAATAATTCTATAACCATTACATATGTGCCTATAGTAGTTGAATTACAATTATCTTTACAAAAATTAAAAATAGTTATAAGACAATTATCTTGTATTTCCTTCAACTGCATATTTGTGATATCTATACATCACTCATAAGTACAATGTTAAGCGTTATTAATTTTATTGTTATTTTAAATTATTCTTTATTTTTCATTTACTTTTAAAGAGCATTGTCATAAATTTATTAGTGTCAAAACTTATCATTTGTGACATGATTTGTAAAACTCATTGTATGAATATTTTTATATAACAAAATTTCATAAATATATGAGTTATACAAAAAATAAAGATGAATATAAGTTTAGATATCAATCACATAAAAATTATGTATGTATTTTAATCAACCATTAACTAACTATCCATTACTCAAATTGAGTAAATAAACTTTGATTTCTAAAATATACTTAGAATATATGGTCGACTTACTTCCTTGTGTATTATGAGATTTTTTTAATGTTAAAGAAATTATATACTCAATTAGTATGATAGAATCTATGATTTAATTCATTGTATGAAAATACTTTAGTCTCATTGGCATACAAGATAATTATCATCCTTTAACTATCACTATCAAAAATAGTCTCTTAACAGTTGTGATTTCAAAATTTAACCACCAAAATTATACATGTTATGTTAACAAAATTGAAACAATATATCAGTTCCCCTTTAATATTAATTTTAGCATGTATTTATATTCTTCGACCTCTAATATCATACAAATATAAAATGATATGATAATAATTATAATTATGCATTCAACTTTATAAGAATAATATATAATCATCCCACAAATCTCACAAATGAAAATTATATAAAAAAAAATAAATCTTTAAACTATCACTATCATGCAAAACATCGAGCCTTACGTGTGTCTTATGACATATTGTGACCAATTACAACGAACCACACACAACTCTGACACTATAGCAAAACTCTTAGATTAGAAATTCTGCATAACTCGCACTTAAATTGAAGATATATTTTTTTAGAATATGCATAATAGGTAGGTCAGAATTATAAACACAAATTATGATATAATGAAAATTATAAATCCTATTTCTAATTAGTATCAATCCATTATTTACCACTAATAAGTATTACATAATCAATTATCATAACACAAGTATAATAAATCAAAAATATGTCAATTTAGTATGACATTAGAGAATAATTCATGTGAGATATTTAATGTGACATCTCATATAATTAAGGGTTGCAAATAAAGAACCCTAATAAGAATGTAAGTCTGAAAACATATTTTTAATCAATTATTTTTTATGTTTGTCTTGTATTTGACCCTAATTAAAAGTTTGAAGTCATGTCACTTTGGTTTTTACAAGTTATTGAGCTCAAAATCTGACTCTCAAATCCTTTTTTTTTTTTGTGAAAAACTTGAAGCCTTTCTTTCAAACATTGGAATTTCATACGGATTTTCAAGCTATAAGTCACAACATTGAGTTGAGATTGTGATTTTATCATATCTTTGAATCACCTCAAAAATAAAAAAGTCAACGTGACAACAAAATGATGCAACTTAGATAACTGCCCTCTAGATCACAAAGTCAGAACATAAATCTTATAACTAAGAAAAAACTCACTTGAACGCAAAGTTGTAACTACAAGAATTATCATGACTAGTGTATTTACTCTTGAAATACAAAGTCACAGCAAAATGAATAATCATTACTAACATTTTCCCCCTCATTATCATATAATCATGACGGCAAAAAAATTACAACTAAAACAAATGCAACACAAAATCATGGTAGAAAAGATTATAACTAAAAATTACATAGTATCATAATATTTGGCTCTATATCAATTAAGGTGCAACACTAGAAAATACAACTTATTGTACTAACAATATACTTGATTGTTACAATATAAAAATAAAATTATGATCATCAATGTGTTTTAGAAATAATGCGTAGACTATAATAAAAAATAACGACTTCAAATATAATGTTGCATAATAAAAATAGTATTACAACTCATTTGTAAAGTCACGGCATAAAAAAATTATTACGACTTATTTTGTAGTCACAATCAAAAAATATTATCATGACTTATCAATAAATTTATGAATTATTTAATCAAATATGACAAAAGAAATGTTATAGGTTTGCATTTCTTTTTTGTCCTCCAAGTCATCACTCCACCCAGCTCACCATTTTTACATAAAATATATCCAATTTCAATACTATTTACTCAACATCAAAACTATATTTTAGTAAAATATATACATTTGAAAGCCAAATTAGAACAAACACATCAAGAAATTCATATCAAAGAACAAAAAATAGTATGTGAAGCATATAATAAACTCTCATTCTAAATATATCATTTGTCCGAGGAAAAAATTTGGCTCTTCTTTAAAAACTTTTAGGACATCAAACTAAAAAATAAGAAATACAACAAAACAAAAAATTTACTACAATAGAGTTTGAGTATCATAGTGATTTGTTTTCTTTTGGATATTTAATCTTGCATTTGTGAATTTATTATTTTGTGCAAGAATCAATAGGAATAGTGAACTTTTTTTTCTTCAATAAAGCTGAAACTTACTATTTAGGTTATCTCGCAAAAGGCATTATGTTTAACGTCTTTTGCAAGACCAAAACTTTAATTTTCACTCCATCCTTATTGGATATTTCTTACTTTGTATTAAAGACAGATTATAGTGATTCTGATTTTTTCACCATTCCAAACTCAAGTTGTTCCCTCTTATAATATTTCATCCTTTTTCTTTTTACCTTAAATTTCATTTTATTTTTTGATTTCATTATAACTATCTTATAGGGCATTATTATTGTGATTGTAAATGAATCATATCATCAAGATTTCAACTTTCATACAAATAACTTGAAAAATGAATTATAAAGCAATATATTTTCTCTTATTTTGATCTTTTTCCTTTGCATATTCTTGACATAACATTTTTTATTGTCTTTGCATGTCTGAGCATTGTTATAGGTTTCATTCTTCAATTTTTCTAGTTTACTCATCTAAAAAACTATGTTTTCTTTATATATCACTTACTTTAAAATTCTTCTTTTTATTATCCATCATGCTCAATATTTGAGTTTGACTGACGAATGAAAAATACTTTCAAAAACAAGTCAACATGGAAATATACCTAAGAGTGTTTTGAATGTCATTTTATACACTCATAATACTCTCTCCAACCATAGAGACCAATCTTTTCTTAATGAATTAACTATCTTTTCTAATATATTCTTAATCTACTTATATAATATTTTCACTTGGCTATTTGTCTATGAATGATATGGAAATTTACTCTTAATCCTAGTTATATTATTAGCCAAGTAAACACCAAGTAATTTATTATAAAAATATATTTTTTTCGTCAATTATAATACATCACAATGTGTCAAACCATGTAACAATATTATTACATATGAAGTTTCCGGGGAGCAATATTTGAGATGTAAATTTTGCAATCAAAGATGTGCAAGAGGGGTGAATAGACTCAAGCATCACTTAGCCGGAACTTATCGTGGTATGAAATCGTGCCCGAAAGTTAGTGAAGATGTTAGATTGGAATGCAAAGAAGCATTGGCCAATTTTAAAGATCAAAAAATTAAAAGAAATGAATTGCTCCAAGAAATTGGTATGGGTCCAACTTCAATGCATGAGAGTGCTTTGTCCAAAACAATAGGTGCCTTAAGGAGTAAAAGTGGGAGTGAGTGGGAGTGGGGAACCTATTCCTAGGGGACCCATGGATAAATTTACCACTTCACAACCTTATCAAAGTACTTTGAATTCAAGGTGGAAGCAAGAAGAAAGGAATGAAGTGTGTAGAAAAATTGGTAGGTTTATGTATTCAAAAGGTCTCCCATTAAACACTGTGAATGATCCTTATTGGATTCCTATGATTGATGCAGTTGCAAATTTTGGGCCCGGTTTTAAGCCTTCATCTATGCACGAATTGAGGACATGGATTCTTAAAGAAGAGGTGAATGACCTAAGTATCATTATGGAAGATCACAAAAAATCTTGGAAACAATATGGATGTTCAATAATGTCTGATGGTTGGACATATGGAAAGAGTAGGTGTCTTATCAATTTTTTGGTGAATAGTCCTGCTGGCACTTGGTTTATGAAATCAATTGATACTTTTGATACAATAAAAAATGGATAATTGATGTTCAAATATCTTGATGACGTGGTTGAAGAAATTGGGGAGGAGAATGTTGTGTAAGTCATTACTGATAATGCCTCTAATTATGTAAATGCTGGAATGAGGCTTATGGAAAAAATGAGAAAATTGTAGTGGACTCTTTGTGCTGCACATTGTATTGATTTGATGTTGGAGGATATTGGAAAGGTCAATGTTCATGCTACTACACTTGCTCGGGCTAGGCAATTAGTGAAGTTCATATATGGGCATACTTGGGTTCTTAGCTTGATGAGAACATTTACAAGAAATCATGAACTTCTTCGTCCAGCAATTACACGGTTTGCTACTTCATTTCTTACTCTCCAAAGCCTTTATAAGCAAAAGCAAGCTCTTATAGTAATGTTCTCCTCAGAAAAATGATGTTCAAGCAAATGGGCTAAAAAGATAGAAGGTGTGAAAGCTCGAAGTACAGTGTTGTTTGATCCAAATTTTTGGTCTCATGTTGCTTTTTGCATAAAGACTGCTGTTCCATTAGTTAGTGTCTTGAGAGAGGTTGATTCAGAGGAAAGACAAGCCATGGGTTATATTTATGAGCTGATGGATTCGGCTAAGGAGAAGATTGCATTTAATTGTGGGGAAGTGGAGAGAAAATATGGCCCAATTTGGAGGAAAATTGATGCAAGATGGACTCCGCAACTTCATCGACCTTTACATGCAGCAGGTTACTATCTTAATCCTCAATTGCGGTATGGGGATAAGTTCTCTAATGTTGATGAGGTGAGGAAGGGATTATTTGAATGCATGGATAGGATGTTGGATTATCAAGAACGTTTAAAAGCTGACATTCAATTGGACTCATTTGATCAAGCAATGGGTAAATTTGGGAGTCGTATTACAATTGATTCTAGAACATTAAGAAGTCCTACAAGGTGGTGGATGCATTTTGGGGGTTCAACACCAGAGTTGCAAAAGTCTGCTATTCAAGTGCTTAGCCTTACTTGCAGTGCTTCGGGATGTGAAAGAAATTGGAGTACGTTTGAATCGGTAATATTTCTATTTTTGTAAACTTTTATACATATATTTCTATTTCAATGTTAGAGAACTTTATTTCATTTTAACATATAAATTTTTTTATTTTATTTTTTGTAGATACATACAAAAAAAAAATAGACTTGAACATCAAAGGTTGAATGCTCTAGTGTATGTAAGGTACAACACTAGATTGAGAAAACAAAGTCTACAAAGGAAGCAAAATGTTGATCCGATTTTGGTAGAGGAGATTGATTCGGATGATGAATGGATTGCGGAGAAAGAAGATCCCCTCCTCCCCCTTGATCTTTGCTGGCTTCAAGATGATGAGTTATTCAATGTCGATGCTATTAGAGTTGTGTCATCCAACTCCCAACAGACTCAAGCATCATCGAATCACATGATTTCTTCACATTCCTACAAAATGAAACATAACAAAGTAACAAGTAAGTACTCAAAAATTAAAGTCATAAATTTGATTAAATTTAATAAAAAAACTTATAATATTTACACCTCATTAATAATTTATACTAGGTACAAGTGGAGGCAGAGGCAAAAGCAAAGAGAAGGAGTTCAATTTGATACCAATTGAAGAAGATGAAGATTTACATGAAATGGGGTTACATGATAATGGACATTTTCCTACTTTTGATACATTGGATGAAGATGATGATGACATTGGAGAGGAGGATTTAAATTAAAACAATTTACTCTACTTCTTATTTCATGACTTGGTTATGTTTTTAAATAATCCTAATGAATTGTTTTCATGTTTTTATTTATGTTATTTTATTTTATATATTTTAAAATATTAATTAATTTTATATTGTGAGGTTCAAAAAGCTTACGCCTCAACGCCTCGAGGCTTACGCCTCGCCTTACGCTTTCGCCTTTTAAAACTTTGAAAAAAACCAAAAAAATCTAAATAACAATAACTTTTGTACAATTTTGCTACATCCAAAATGACCTCCAAAAGAAAAACAATGACATTTGAGGATAATTTTCATCTATTCATTTTTATTAAACAACTTATAACTTTCTCTGCACATCTTTTGAAAATAAATGGATCTCAAATTGATAATTTCTCAAGTTATACAAAAAATTTCTTTTTTGGTATGCCTATAGAAAAGGAGGAAATGTTTCAAATTCTAAATAATTAACAAAAATGACATATAATGGCAACAAAGTTTCTAAAACAAAAATCTACACATTGGAGAAATTATCCAAATATTCACCTCCTCTTACATGATTCGTAACAAATTTTAAGCAAGATAAGTGATCAACTATCGCATTGTTGCTCACCTTTTTGTCAATTATCTCTATATGAAATTCTTACTGCAAAAGAATATTTCGTATCAATCTCGACATAGCATTTTTTTTGTCATTAAATATCACACGACTGTATAATCCATATAAATTACTACCTTTGTTATGAGGATATATAATCAAAATATGTCGAAAAAGCATCATGATCAATATTTCTTTTTCAAGATTTGTATAATTTACTTAGGATTCATTCTAGATCCGACAAGAATATAAAATAACTGTAAAAATGTCTTTTTCTCGACCCAATATAATTACAAGTGCATGTGAGCTTACATCGCACATAATCACAAATAACTCCACCATTATAGCATGATTAAACTTGCATTTCTATCACCTTTCTCTTCTACTCTTTAAATATGTCAACACATTCATCACTAAAATTGAAAATCACTTCTTTCTCTAATAATTTATACAATAATTTTTGATATCTTTAAGAAGTTGACACATTTTTTAGAGAACTCCATATATTCAAAAAGATTATACACCTCTTTAATAATTGTAGCATGAGGTAGAATTTTAATTACTTAAACCATCATGTTGTCCACCTTTAATTTTTTAGCAGAGAGTTAATATCCTACTACAATACCTTCTTTTACCATGAAATAAAATTTTTTTCTTTAAATTATTTTAACATCTCTTTCAAGTTTTATATATATAACATTTAAATGATTCTCAATAAACAAAAAATTCAACCATAAATTCTTTCATAATTTATCGTTGAGATGTAAAAATATCACATTCATATATCTCTAAAAAGTAGCCGAAGAATTGTAAAGACCGATGACATCCTATGAGATATAAAAATTCCATATGGGCAATTAAACATAAATGTATCCCAAATATCTATCCAAAAAATAATTAAAAAAATACTCAGAAATTCAATTCAATTTTTGATTAATGAAAAGAATTGGATGGTAATTTTTTCTTATTTTTTTATTTTAATTTTTGATTAATTCATGAATATATGTCATCCAAAATTTACACATGTGAAGATTTATTTATCAATATAATTTTTTACGAATACCAAGTCTCACATTTTCAAAAGTATAAGATAATTCATCAGCATCTTTACATGCATATTGAGGAACTAATTCCATTGATATCTTCAAGCAAACAAGTTATAATCTCAATATATTTTTTTCAGCACTTTCACCATTATCACCTCCATCTTTTCAATCAATATTACTAAAATGATGATTGATTTTATCTTATCTTATCTCAAAAAAAACAAAACAAAGATGAATGAGTAATATATTCATAATTAATCCAACTATAATTATCCATGTTTCAAGATATTCTACTTTTGTGATTGTGACTTTGACAAAACATGCAACATCATCATGTACATCTTCCATCATGATTGTTGCAGCTTTGAGAATAATTATGACTTTTTACTAGTGTCACACCTTTTTGTGAGGTCATGACATTGACATTTATACTTTTAAATTCTGAAGTCATGGCATTAGAATAAATAACATCTTCATTATACTACAATTTCATCGATGGTGCAAGTTCTCCATTACACTTCAATTTCATCAAGATCATGATTTTTTTATCACATGTAAAAGTCACAATTTAATTCGTATTGATTTCATTATCACGTCCATGTGATCTAGGCTTATTTAAGCATATCTATTTCAGTCTTATTCCATGTTATTATTCTCTTTTATCACCTTTAATAATATAAGAATATTATCTCCAAAAAATAACATGTCTATCGAATAATAAATATAGTTCTACAACAAGTTTTATTAGCTCTCATATAATAGATCTTCATGACTTCTAGCATTCGAATAATAATACAAATGGATATTGCTATTAAGCCTACAATGATACTTTTTATTCTACAACAAAGTTTTAAAATATAAAAATATTAGTTAAAATATTTGTGTTCATGAGACGAAACATAAACCTTGAGGTGATAAGACATAAGCTTTTTGAGTCTCATAGCATGTGATTAAGAAATATATTAAAATATATAAAATATAATAAAATAAATTTTTTTTGACATTCTAAGTCTAGAAAACGCTGTGCAAACTTGTACAGGAATAAACTGTCCAAGCTGGATCGGGGACGAGCTGTCCAAGCTCATTCCAGTTCCAGAACAAGCAATACAAGCTTCTAGGTGGAATGAGTTGCGGTAACTAGTTCACAAACGAGTGCCAAGCCCATTTGGTAACAAATTGTGCAAGCTTGTTCGCGATTCACGAATGAGCAGTCCAAACTCAGTTGTGAAATAACCTAAAGCAACTCATTCTTAAAACAAGCTGTTGTCGCTCAAAAATTGGAATGAGCAGCTCATTTTTTTCAAAGCCTCAAGGCATCTACAATATGTCTCGCCTAAAGGCACACGTCTATGAGCTCTTTGAATAAACATTGTTAAACAGAGCTCTACAATGAATTAGTTTTTTTCACTTGATAGATAAGATTAAATATGATCATCTTTTATAATTGTGAAACTGCAAATTGGTTGGAAAAAACATCAAACCTAGCTTTCATTGCTGCAATTTTTTATACCATAAATATTTCAAATTGTCTCATTCATTTGTCTTGATTAGATTATATACTATCCAGAGTAGCTACCATTAACTTCACCCTCTCTCTCGCACCTCTCTATTTCAAAATATTTTTTTATTCTCTCTATTTTTTAGTCTAGAGGTATTAAAATGATCGTAGAACTTCAATTCATATGATATGTAGTGGATATAAAACAAACAAAAAAAAATTAAAAACACAAATATAAAATAAACACTAAAAAAAATTATTATTAAAACAACTAAAAACAAAATAATATTTTCTCAAAAATAATAATGTTAACTCGCATTAACTAATTAAACTAAACAACCCCTAATGATAAGATCAAAAACTTGTTGTAACTTTATTATATAATTTCAATAAATATCAGAAGCTCGTTGAGCAATTGTTTTCATCTAATAGAATTTCTCAAATATATAGATTTTATACACAATAATTATGAATTTAAGTTTCGATACTAATCTCATTGATATTATATAGAAAATTTGACTACTTAAAAATAAACTAACTATTGCTCATGTTAAATAAATAAACTATAATTTTAAAAAAATACTTAAATTTTAGAATTGACTCAATTTTTTGTGTATGATGAAATTTTTAATATTTAAGAAATATTATGCTTGATTAACAAACAAAAAATAGATTGATATATAAATATATTAGTACTCCCTTGACATATAAGATAATTATCATCCTTGAAGCATAACTACAAAAAATAATTCTATCATTATCATGTTTTTGATATTTAACTATCAAAATTATACTTATTTTATTCATGAGTAATTAACATTTTTTTCTTTTGGGGAATATATCAATTACCTTTGACTATTATTTTGAGTATGCATTTTTATTATTCAATCTTTAATATCATAAAAATATGAAATAATATAATAATAATTATATTTATACTTTCATCTTTATAAATATCATATTTACTAATTTACATCAATTAATACAAAATCTTACAAATCTTACTTATATAAATTATACAAAAAAAAATAACACATATGGCTATCACTATCATATAAAAAATCTCTACTTACATATATCTCATAACTTACGTGTCATTATCTACAACAACAAAAACATGAATCTCATATAATTATTAAACATCTAGGTTATATATTATACATAATTTATATATTACTTGAAGATTAATTCTTCTATAATATACATAATATATTAATCATAATAAGTTTGTGTTTTTTGATTTTATGAGTATCTAAGAAGCACGGACACGGACACAAACACAGTAATACAACACGGCAGGATACGGGAACAGGACAATTTCTAAAAAACTAGAATACGGATAAGGCTAGGATACGACATAATAACAAAATAAAAATAAAAATTATTAATTATAAATATTAGGTATTTTATAAAATTTATTAAATTAAATTAAATTAAAATATTTTATTATATATAATTAATATATATTATTTATTTTATAAAATAAAAATATTTTATTTTATTTTATAAGATAATATTTATATTTATTTTATTTTATAAGATAATATTTATATTTATTTTATTTTATAAAATAATATATTATAATTATATTATATAAAAATATATATTTTTTATTTTATTTTATAAAAATATTTTATTTTATGCCCCTGCCTCTCCCCTCAATCACCCCTGCCCGTCCCTCTCCCCTCAAACACACCTGCCCGCCCTTGTCTCTCCCCTCAAACACACCTGCCCGCCCTTGTCTCTCCCCTCAAACACACCCGCCCCTGCCTCTCCCCTCAAACACGCCTGCCCCTGCCTCTCCCCTCAAACACGCCCGCCCCTGCCTCTCCCCTCAAACACGCTCGCCTCTGCCTCTCCCCTCAAACACGCCCGCCCCTGCCTCTCCCCTCAAACACGCCCGCCCCTGCCTCTCCCCTCAAACACGCCCGCCCCTGCCTCTCCCCTCAAATCGCGCCGCCCCTTCCTCTCCCCTCAAATCGCGCCGCCCCTTCCTCTCCCCTCAAATCGCGCCGCCCCTTCCTCTCCCCTCAAATCACGCCCGCCCCCTGCCAGTAGCCAACGTTGGCCACCGACATCGTCGGACGTCGGGCACTATAGACGTGGATACGGCTGCCGACGCAACCATCCGATATGCCACGTGGCGTATCGGATACGGATTGTGCAATGATACGCCACGTGACTTATCAGACACGTATCCGTGCCGTATCCGTGTCGTGTCCACGTGTCTATGTGTCGGACACATGGACATGGCGGTAGGGAGCCGTGTCCATGCTTCCTTGATGAGTATCATATTTATAATAATTAAATTTAGCCCAATCTTGAGTTTTTATTATGTTTATCACATGCGATAAAATTAAAATGATTACACTTATTTTATACCTTACAACATGAGCATGTCATATGACTTATCTATCATAATACACCATGATCAAGAAAAATAAATCTATAATATAATTAAAAACTCAAGATTCACATTCATTAATTATAAATAACATTCACATTCATTAATATTTAAATTATAATATTATCATAAAAAAATATTATATGATTACATCATCATAATATAAGTATAATAAACCAATTAAAAATCTTAATTTAACTTATTATTAAAGAAGAATTCACGCAAAATATTTGATGTAACATAATAAAATTAAGAGTTCCTAATAACAATCTCAACAAAAATCTAAAGCTCAGAATATAATCTTAAATAATCATTAATTATGTTTATCTACCACTAATTGTGAGTTAAATGTCACACCACCTAAGACTTTATGTATATACATATTTCAGTGATTTCTACTCAATTACATACACTTAATATTGTAACTAGGGATACTTAAAACTCATTAAATATTTAAAAATTATCTTTTGTATTAATTACCTCTATGACCAGTAATGATTTCAAAATCTTAGGTTGATATTTACATCAAACTTATTTTGTCAATTCAAGATCTCTTAACAATTAGACAAATTTTACTATACTACACACAGAAGAACTCACTCTATTTTTTATTTAATATGATCTTGAGAATCCTAATATTTCAAAAAAACTCGATTTAATGAGATAAGGTCAAAAAATTTCTATTTTATATAAATATATACATACATAAATACATACATATATATATATATACACATATCAAAGCCGGTAGGATAAATGGAAAAAAAATAAACAGAACGACGCCAAAGAAAAAAAAACTTATTGGCCTATTTTTCGGATGAATATGACAAAATGAAAACAGGAACAGAAACCATGATGAACAACAATCAATTCAATTTCAATGAGAAAGATTGACACTTCGATAAACCTTCCAAGTTAAACTCAAATGCGAAACTGACCTGTAGTTGCGATTTTGCTCTGGAGGGACGGAGAGAGTATGGAAGCAGACAGCGCATGGGGGATCCGATGGTTGCAGCAGGCACATTGCGTTTGGCACGGCACTCGAACAGCCCGTCCCGAGGAATATCAGAGCCGAACAATCATGGTCACCATCAACAATTGATGGATCGAAATTACAAATCATGCCGTTTTCGGGTGCCACGTGACTTTCCATGCCAATTATCCAGATTGGGAGAGCAACCGATGTGGCGGGGACAGTAGCGCAGTTTATTGCAATTCCATCCCAGTCGAAGTTTCGTTCTTTTCTCAGATTGTGGGACGACGAACACGAAACGGACGAATTCTTGTCAGTTTATTGCACAACACAAGTCACGTCACCATGACGAGGAGAAGGCATATAAAAAATAAAAAACAATAGAATCAACTTTTAACTCATATTAATGTAGAGTTGTCAAACTGGCCGGATACGGGCGGTCCCTTTTTTTTTTTTGAGCACAAGCAAGCCTTCGTGCAGAGCCAGGCTCGGCACGGTTTAAAAAAGCCGGGCCCACTCTGGCCTGGCCTGACCATAAGGTTCGGGCATCGTGGGACCGCGGGTCGGGTCCAATCAGCCCGACCCTCAGTTTTTTTTGCGGGAGGGGCGATCGCGGGGTCAGGCTCCGGTAGAGATGTCAAACGGGCCGGCCCAGCACGGCACGGCCGTTTTTCCCGTGCCCCGCCGTGCTACCGTGCCGTGCCGGGCACGGCACGGTCACTGTACCGTGTCGTGCCCGGCACGGCACGGTATTTTAAAGTCGGGCACGGCACGGCCCGTGGGCACGGCGAGGCCGTGCCGTGCCGTGACCGGCCCGCTCGGGCACGTTTGCTCAACCGGGGTCCGGGTCCCGGGAGCCAAGAGGTTTGACACCTCTACAACAGCCAAGGCTGCCAAGCACGGGCACGGGCGCACGGCCCGTGCTTGGCACTTGGCACTTTGGCTTGGCAGAATAAAAAAAAAATTTTTTTTTTTAAAATTTTTTTATTAATTTTATGTTTATCTTTATTTAAGTTTATGTAATAAATAAAAAATAAAATTTTTTGTAAAAAATATTACATTTAAAATTAAATGTAAGTATGTAAAAAAAAAATTAGAAAATTTATTTTTTTTTTCAATTAAGATTAGCATTTTTTAATATTATAATGTATTAATTAAATATTAATATTTAAAGTTAATAAATTTTAAAATAATATTTAAATCTTAAATTAATAATTAAATACATTAAGTTAGTAAAAATTTTAATTAAAAAAAAATTTAAACTACGCAAATAAAAATTACCATTCATGCTTTTGAAACCAATACTCCGAAAAAAAAAGTATAAGTTTCAACTTCAACACAACGTATAATACAAAGTACAAACAAAGCGTATAAATAAAAAAAAATATCGAAAAAAAAGAGCAGATGAGCATCAATCGTCAAGCGGCATATAATGAGAATCATCAGCCGCAACATCAAGATCAGTATCATATGGGTCATCATCATCGGCAATCAGCTCCTCCGCCATCGTAGTGGATGTGGATGCGACTGCAGTGTCTGTCATAGTCCCAGCTTCAGCACGATCACTGATGCTATATCTCGATTCCTCCCAATCCTTCAAACATGCCAAGGCCTCAACCATATCTGGACGTAATCTCGATCTCCTATCCGAAATCACGTTCACTGCAACAGAAAAAGCAGACTCCGATGCTACGCTCGACACCGGAGGAGTCAGTAGATCCCGTGCCATCCTAGATAGCACGGGATAGGCGGACTCATATAATTTCCACCACTGTAATAAATCAAGATTATTATTGTCAGAAGGTGATAGGATTGAGCAGTAATCGGTATCTAAGTACCGAGACAGCTCGCTCCTATGTGAAGGTCCACCCCTACGTTTCCCCCTCGCTAGGTTAATGGAATAAGCGTCATCTCCGAACAAGGTATCAGTGTCCGTACTCACAGTCTCAACACCACCACCACCATACCTAGTATTGTAGTATGTATATAGGTCTGTCAACTTTTCGTAAATGAACCCTTCAGGTGGCTCTTCCAGGTTCATGCACGAGGAAATGAAAGTCAGGGTGTTTTCAACCCCTTCCACCTTAGCCCTAGGGTCCATGCATGCTGCGAGGCAATAAAGAGATGGAATGGTGGACCAGTACTTCAGGTACTTGGTCTCCATCTCTGCAACCATATGGGTGAGCGTCGGGTCCGCTCGATACATCCTAAACATGCTACTAATGTTGCATATGCAACGGAGTGCAATGCAAGTGGTGGGCGTATAAACCGACGAACACATGTTCGTCGTGTCATAAAATATCTTCAGGAATTTCATAAATGAAATTCCTGAATCCCAGTCAGTGTCGTCAACAATAAGTTCGCCACTCTTACTATTGACGTAGTCGGATATCACGTGTTCGTTTCCAACACATGATTCCAACATCAGGTACGTGTAATTCCAACGATGTCTCACATCAGATTGGAATTTCTTCTTCTTAAGATTCGCAGACAAACAGAGATTACCAAACTCTTGTAGTCTGCGAGGAGTGCGAATATACTTGAGTGCATTGCGTATATTTTCCAACGCGGGGGAACACACCTTCATACCCGCTTGAACTATCAGGTTAATAACATGACACATGCATCTGACATGAAATATCTCTCCTAAAGGTGCGTCTCTAATATTCCTAACAAACATATTGATCGCTACTCCATTATTCGCAGCATTATCGAAAGTGACACTAAAAATTTTATTTTGAATTTTATATTCCCTAAATATTTTCATCATACACTCAAAAATGGCCGGGCCATCATGAGGATGAAGAATCTCAGTGAATCCTAATATTTTTTTTATTTATTGTCCAGTTTGAATCGACATAATGACTAGTGATACATGCATAAGAAGAATCATCGTGACATGTCCATATATCGGACGTCACGGACACCACTCCACTAAATGCCAAAAATTCCTTAATTATTTTTTGTTTTTCTAACTTATATATCTTTAGTATGTCACTCCTAGATGTGGACCTAGGAATCCTACGATAGGATGGCTGAAAATAAGTCTGCATGATGCGCACTACCCTCGGATCTTCAGAAAATCTGATCGGAAGACCCATCAATGTGATGAGTCTGGCCATGCCGTCCCTACCCAACTCGCTGGAGTATACGAAGGGAGTAAACTTTGAGACTGAACTCGATCCAGTCTCAAAAAATGTAGTGCCAAGTTGGGTTTGCCTAGGATCTAACGGTCCATGTTTTTTGGAGCATATTTCAGCATGCCTCTTTAGGTGCCCAGTCCCACATGTACTCTTGCATGTTAAAAGTCGCATACAATATTTGCACTGTGCCATTTCATGTTCCTCACCCCTAATATCTAATTATGTTATTATTTTAAAATGTGTCCAAACTACAGAAGTCCTCCTAGTTTTTTGTTTTTTAGAACTTTGGGCTGAGATGACAGGAGAAACCAAAGTTTCAGGAGCCACAGACGTTTGTGTAACACTAACATTTTCATTTTCAAAATTTAAATTTGTGTTAGGTGAATTTGTCATTTTTTATTTTTCGTACTTTTTTCTAGAGAGAGAAGCTTTAGAGAGAGAAAATATAAAAAAAAGCAAATTATATTACCCGGTAAAAGCAATGAGGTCACTCACGTGCAAGATGCACCGCAGCCCGCAGGAAGCTTTGATGTTCAAAACTCAAGTTGAGTTTCACGAAAATCCAAGCCGAAATCAAAAACACGAGGGCCGAGAGAGAGAAGCACAGATTATGTGAGAGAGAGAAGCACGGATTATGTGAGAGAGAGAAAATATAGAGAGGATTAATGTTTTTGAAAAACATAAATTTTATAGAGAGGGGGGTAGAATTTATAGGCTGATTAAAGTTTTTTTTTTTTTTAAAAAATATTTTTTTTTTATTTTTTTGAATTTTTTTATTAATTTTAAGGGGCAGAATCACGAGGACCGTCGGATTCTGCCCCCTAGCCGTTGGAGTAGAATCCAAGGGCTGAAAATCGCTCAAATTTTGAAAAATTTTTTTTTCCCGTTAGATATATCCATTTTCTCGGTTTTCGGCAGAAATTACCGCGGGTCGGGTCTGTTTGGACCCGACCCGCGGTCTTTTTACCGGGGGGGCCCTGAGCGGCTGAGCCTGAGCCTGATGTGTCGAGACTCGAGTGACTCGAGTCACGACTCAGTGAGTCGTGAGTCGTGACTCGTGACTCGTGACCGTGAGTCGCGACTCACGCCACGGCACGCGTGGCACGCCGCCAGTGCCACGCGTGCCTGCGGGACCGGCACGGGATGGACCCGTGCCGGCGTGCCGTGCCTAGGCACGAGCCGTGCCGGGCCAGGCACGGCACGAATTGTGCCTTGCTTCGCCCGGGCACGGTTTTTGAACGTGCCGGGCCGGCCCAGGCACGGCCGAACCGTGTCGTGCCTCGTGCTGGGCCGGGCCGGCCCGGCCCGTTTGACACCTCTACGTACACGTGTTGGTGTGCCGTGTCACGGGCCGACCATGCCGAGTCAGGCAAGGCACTGCACATGCAAGGCACAGCACAGCACGGCTCGTGCCTAACCTGGGCACAACACGAGCCCGGACACGGCAATTTTCCGTGCCCGGCCTCGTGCCGGCCGGGCTGACACCTCTATCTTAATGTAATATTTACTAAAAACATTATCTTCAAAAAAATGTATATACTCATATAAACATATGTACCTAATAGTATATACATTTATAAGCTTTATTATTGGATAGAAGTGTATAAAGATATGTGATGGTGATTGGGAGTTTAAAAATGGTGAAAATGATATTCAAATATGAAGAATTATGATGCATGAATAGAGGTGTCAACTGGGCCGGGCCGGGCCGGCACATTTTTAAACCGTGCCCAGGCCCGGGCCGGGCCGGGTCCGGCACGGTAGCACGTTCGTGCCCTAAAAAAATGGGTCGGGCCGTGCCAGGCCGGCCCGTTTGACACCTCTATGCATGAACACAATTGGTGAGGAGAACAAGAGAACTTGCAAATTTCATTAAATAATAATTTTACTAAACTCTTGACAGCTCACTTTCATGTGAATTATTCTTATTTATATTTATAGATGCTTACAAAGTAAAATAAATAATATATTTAAATTTAAGACCTAGATAATTACATCACACCTATGTAGTGACTTCACCCATTTTGTCATACACGAGAACAAAGTCACGACTTGAATCCTTAAATTATTCATTCTCTGCAACGCAAGATCAGTTGTAACTCCATTCATATCATGACTTCATAATATTAGGTTATGACACAAATATATTTTATGATTTTGTTCAAGGTAACAGCTATTATCACTTTGTTATAGTGCTAAAACTTATTTTCATAAAATCATTCTGTTTAGAGATATTTTTCATGCAAGCACATCAAAAAATACATCTCAAAATTAGTATAGATTTAAAATCCCCCTCGTGATAATGCATATGAATTAATTTCTTATTTTCTTTTTTTTTAGATGAATATTGATGGAATAATTTTGATTACATATCTCAAAATCACGAGCTCAATGTGCAGTAGCAGTCTTCTTTTACATGTCTTGCTCCAAAACTTTGAAGCGAAAAAGAAAATAGCGTGGCCTATTTTCTTCTACCATAAAATTCTAGCAAAGATCAAATAAATGAACATGTCACCTCACTTTTAAAAAAGTGATGTCATATTTCTATTTTATTTTATACTTAAATTATTATAAAGATTATAAATATATATATATATATAATCAAATAAATAATTTGATTCTAATTCAAATCAATTAATAAAACAAATAAATTTGACTATAATTAAAGTAATTGCTCTAATTTTACATATATATATACTCTAAACAAATAAATAAATTATTTAATTATTATAAAGATTTTAGACTCCCTATATAAAATATGTTGACTATTTATATTAAATATACTTTATTTTAATTTAGAATTATCATTACACTCCCACAATTATTTAAAATAATTCGAGATTGATGTTATTTTACACTTGTGAAACTTCTCATGTTAAGATTGCATATATTAATTAATTTAAATTATTGACAATTTAGTTCAATCAATCACATATTATTTTCTCAAGACCTTCAACTTAACATCTTTGACATTCAGAATCAAAATTAACTCATAAGATTTGACAATATCAAAATTTATAAGTATCCTTAAGGGATATCATCAATCCATTTGATAAGATATGTATTCTATCAAAAATCAATATTGACCACACAGCTGGTAAAGTTATCTAACTCAATGAATTTATTCATTTATTTACTTTATGAATCAAAATAACTATTAACAAGCACATATATTTATTAATTATTTCAACATTAAGAGTGATAGGGTTTATAATAATAACAATGTGTTTTATTTTAGATGTAAATACAAATTAAAAACATTATGGTTTTTGTTTAATACAAATAAGTATATTAGATTAGTTAGTTAGAATTTTTACATTCTTTATATTTTAAGATAAAGTTACTAAAATATTGTATTATATTATTTTGATTTATATTCATTATTTTGATATATCAAAATAATTGATTTATATTGTATTTCAACTCTATTTTGATTGTGAACAATAGATTTATATTCATTATTTAATAATTGATATATCAAATAATGTGCGTGCAAAAAAATATCCACTATGTCTTATTAAAAATTTTTTAAGTAAATTAGCTCTGTCACTATGATATTGGGTGAACATGAAGCCGCTGTTACAAATTGTCAATGTTACTTATCTTTTGCATTTTTCTCGATTAAGACTCATCACTTTCTACTCATAGCTTTTAAATTAAGGTTTCCACCTCCATGGTAGCTCGAATTTTCAATTGATGACATTTTAAAGTTTTTTGTTGGAGTAGTAGAGAAGAAAAATTAGAAGTGTCACTAAAAAATTCAGCTTAGGATTTTAACCAGATTAGGGTTTAGTCAGAGCCCTAATAAAAATGACATTACTTTTCACATAGTCATGACTTTTTATTAAAAAAGAAAGTAATATTTAGGTTTGAGTACCACGACTTTACTCAACTTGCAAAAAAATTGTCTAGAATTGAGTGTTGCAACTTCATTTAAGTGTCTATCATCTACAAGTATTGATGGTGTGTGTATAAAATTCAAAAAAAAAATCACGTGTGTGTATTACACCATTCAGGTGAAAAGTAAAAAATTTGGGTTATCTCTCAAGCAGCACTATATTTAATGTATATAGATAAGATTATGTTTCAGTTTTAATTTATTCTTTTTCAATCTTAGATGTTCGTCTATTTTTTTAGCATGATCTTTTATTTATTCACCTCTTGTAGTTTCTTTATTGATCAATGGTGCTTAATAGAAGATATCAAAACTTTCTTTCTTTTTTTAGGCAACAACATATAAAAAATTATTACCTCCTTCAATTTATTTGTCGACTTTAATCTTCATAGATCTAGTGATCATAATTATCATTTTTTTAGTGTCACAACTTTTTACTACACTTCAACCTCAACCTTACATTGCGTTGTTCATCTCCATTTTTTCCCTCATTTTTCTTTATGTTTTCATCATAAAATATTATAGCTTTGAGTATTACATCCTCCAAAATAATGTCCATTTTTTTGATTTATGCTTCCATTTATCTTGATCATTCTTTCTCTACATTATTTCATTCTTTTGTCAGCTTTAGCAAAGCCAAAATGTGGTTTTCGAATGATATTTGATTTGTCCAACATGAATATTTGTGTTCATCTTCAAATGATAGTTGATCTGTCCATCATGACTTTAATAACTTTTTTTCAATGTCAATGCTTCTTTCTATCTCTATTAATTATTATAAAATATTGTATTAGACAACAATTTAATATATCCAAAATAAATTTTATAGCTCTTCATGACTTTGAATGTTAGCATGAAAGTATACATCAAATTGATTGCAAGGTTTGTAGTACCAACCGCTATTCTAAAATGATTTATCTATGTGATTTTATGGTTGATCAATTTATGGGTTTAAAAGATTTAATTGATTCTCATAGCTATGTTCATCATTATTTGGTATGATGATTATCAAAAAACAAAAAAAAAAACAAATGCACTCACAACACAGATGCAATTTTAAAACTAAGTAAAAATTTTATACCAACTCAAATTTGATTATCAAAATTTGAATACAATCCTTGGAAATAGTGTTGAAATCTTATTGTGATTTTGTGAGGGTGTCAAAATTCATAAATATATGGGTCACACAAGTAATAAAGTATATATAAATCTAAATATCAACCTTACATGAATTATTTTGATAGTTTGATTACTCGACAAATAACTAATATCTATATGAGTTGAATTGGTGTACGTTGCATTTAGGATTATACGTAGACTCCAATGTTGGAGAATGTACTTGTGCCTAATGATATTTCTTAGTATTTAGTCAATATTATATTTGATTATTAGATGAATGGTAGATTATTAGTGTAGAAATGCATGTATACCCTCATTGCAAACAAGGTGGCCATCATTGTTGTGACATGTTATGTTCAATTTTGTGGGTTACACATCCTCCCAAAAGCTAATTGGTAAAATTTATCTTGTAAACAAAGATCTACAAGTATATGAGTCATACAAGTAGTAAAGAAGATTTTTATCTAGATTTCAATCTCACGTAACTTATATTAGTAGCTGGTCAAACAACAATGATATAATACAATTCTTAAAAATGAAAAAATTATGGATTTTGGTATAAATACTATATCCTAAGATTTTTCCAATTACTTTATGTGATAAAATGTTTAAATAATTCAAGTTATATTAGGTTTAGACACAATAAATGTTGAGTTATTGTGCAATAACTTTTTTCCTTAGAGATATAAAAAGTAATTATTACTATTAAGTCATTCCTAATGATAATTTTCTCATAGCTGTCTTATTTGTACTTTATCTTCGAGACAAAATATCATTATTATTCATAGTCATTCATATGCTTATACCTTATAGGCAATTCATCAATTATCATTAATTATTACTTCATATGTGTATTCTTATTTTTTGGTCTCTTGTATCATAAAGACTAATAATTAAAATGATTTATAAGACTCTGTACTCTTGGCATTATAAGTATCATACTCACATGATTAACAAATAATTTTCTTGAGTTTTATTAGTGAGAACCATATGAGTGAAAGCAACTCAAATGGGTGTCACCACCTTGTGAATTATGATATATTCATGCACATCCCATGGATTACCTGTCACCAACCTCTATGATTATAATGCAACTCATACACTAAATATGAAACTATCAGAAAAATGTTATATAAAATATCCACATCAATTAAGAATAAGTTCTTCTAAAATATATACAATGGATTAGCATGTAAAATTATTTATATTTTCAGCTTTGTGAGTGTCATATTGAAAAAGATTAACATACCCCTGATTTTAAGTTTTAACGTATAGATTTGAATCATACGTCATAGTTGAAAGGGATATTAGTTATTTCCTACTATATTGATAAGTGAGCCACATGATTTACCCCTTACCATGTCCCATGGAAACTCACACAAACATATCATTAGTCAGATAAGTATTTCAAGTTAGATTTAATTATCTCATCCATCAATTTTCTTTCTACTATATAAGTATAACATATTTATTAATATCAAAATTGTTTATACACCATCCCATGATTTTAACTTGAGACTATAAACCTTTGTTAAAGTTAAAGTCACTATGTTTTTACACCCATGCGGTACATTTTTACTATGACATGAAGTTAATGTCATGGATATTTATTTGTTATGAGATAAGTATTATTGTGAATCCATGTTAACATTATGGCCATAAAAGATATATTTTATATAATTGAAGGATTGTGCCCATGAGATGGTAAATTCATGGCTTACAAAGATTGTCACAATGAATTAGGTAGAGTTTAAGCTAAGGATGAATGCTAAAACTACTTGAAGATCCATAACCTACTAAGTAGCCAAGAGATTTTAAAACCCTATTAATTATATGAATATTCATTAAAATATACTAAAACTATAAATTTATGAAGTTGATCAATTTATGTTCATGTTTGAGATGAATTTATTATGTTTTCTATTATTTGTTATCTCTGTGTTTGAGATTTCTACTTACACATTCATCTACGGATGATATGTGAATCCCCTTTTATGCTTAGTTTCATGTCTTGCCAAATATGCCCTAAACATCTAGTTATATAAATTTATTCCTCCATTAGTTATGATACATCACAATACTCTAAATCATGTAGCAAAATATTTGCATGAGAATTCCAAGACCATCTTAACATCTTGTATTAGATATCAAGATGATAATACACTTTTTGAATAATTTCACAATTTTACTACAATGTATTTCATAAATGAATTCCATTGTCATTGAATTTTAATTTATGGATTCACATATACCTTCATAAAGATCTTATACATACATGTTGACAAAATGATTTCTTTGATATTATCTAATGACCATGCAATAGAATCCTAGTTGATAATTTTATTTGTATTTTTCTTCCAAAGAAAAATATAACGAAGATGATTAGGTAACATATTTTGATTTTCACATTCTGATAGAATTTGGTGGTAAAAGTCATTATCACTTCATAGTACTATGACTTTATCATTAATAAGACTTTATAATTTCAAGTCAAAGCCTTGATCTTTTCAAAAAGTCATAATTTTTGAGCTATAACAAGTCATGCATTCAAAATTACAAAGCCCAATACCATAGTAATTATCCAATGTCATTATTTTTGGAGACAAAATATTATATAGGGTATATATTCGAGTATGTCCTTCCCCAAAATCATAACTATTGCTCTCAATGAAAAACAAATATATGATTTTTATGTTCAGGCTAATTTTTAGTACCATATAATTTTTGCTGCACAACTGCTATGTGATATATGAGAAAGGTCAAGCCCAGTACCATAACCAATCTCAGCACCATGGCAAAGATGGAGATGTGGGAATCTAAGGAAAAAGATTTTGATGGACTATAAACAAATTCATGATTCAGGAAATGAAAGCCATAGAAAACTCAAAGGTCATGGTGCTCACCGATACCTTAAATTCCACTCTTTTTTTGATTTTATTGTGACCCCATTGGGAGTCAATATTATTTCAAAAGGACCATGCTGTAAAAATTTCTACTTCTCTATGAATGACTTCAATAAATAATTAAAAACTAATATATTTTGATTAACTTTGAACTATGTCATTTATAAATTCTTGTCTTATCAATATGTTGTTTTATCTTTACAAAATTAATGAGTTGTTAAATGAATATTTTCTCAACTCTTACAATTCACTTATTTGTGGAACATTTTCTTTATTTGAATCATTTAAGTTATGATTCAACTTCTTAATCACCCACAATATTTTATGTACCATAAGTTCATATTGAAAGTGACAAGTATTTCCAAAGAAGAGTCAGAAGTAGGACATTCTCATTGGTGTCTTAAAATCAGTTATATATGGCCATATGGTCTCTTTCGAGCATTGAGGCTAGTCTTTACTAGATGAATTAACCATCTTCTCTAATATTTTTTTTATTTTATGTTTGAGATTCCACTTGCCCATTCATTTGGGAATAAAAGTGAGTTATTTTATGTTTTGCCAGATATACTCCAAATATTGAGTTACAAAAAATGATTCTCTATATTATTTATGTTAGATCACAATGCTCTGAATGATGTAAAAATATTTGTATAAGAATTTCAAAACTATCTTCACATCATTTGTTTGCAGTATTACTGCTTTAGAATTTTTATACAATGTCTTCACATCTTTGTGACTTTTAGATATCACAAAGATAATACTCATGTTGAGCCATTTCTTATTTTTTTTCAAAATGTTTTTCATTATTGGATTCCATCATCATTCGAATTTAAATGTCATCTTCACATCTTCCTACATAAATATCTTACACATATATGTTGATAGTATGGTCCCTTTGATATCTTCAAAAGACCATGCAATAGTTTTGTCATCATTATTTAGGCCAGTATCCCTTCCATTGCATTATTTAGGCCAATATTTTATCTAGGCTGGCACGAGCCATATGCCACATGCCGGGCAAGGCACGACCTATGAGCTTGGCCTAGTTGCACAGTAAACTAGCCTAGGTGACTACCTAATGGGAAGGTATAATATTTCTAAAACAACCGGTATGTAAGTCGACCACCCATTATGTTTTCATGCAAGAAGTTTTGTAGACACCATTTGACATGGACTAGCACAACCATACACATTGTCATGCCACAATGTTGTGCTAGGTCGATGGATAGTGTGCTATTGTGTCGTGCCTAGAACAACATGAGAATTTTTCTGTGCCTTGTAAAAATGGGTCATGACCCTTTTGACACCTATATAGCATTATCATCTTTCTCATGGTATTATGTAATAAATGACATATAGGAGAAGACCTTGCCAGTGCAGATAACCTCGAGGTGTCTTATTGTTGCTACAAACATGTGTCAATCTACTCAAAATTAAGACTACCCATCCTATGAACATTTTTGATTTGATTTTTTTTAGTTATTCATTCTCAAGCAAGTTTTCCATATAACATTACTGGTCGATAAAAAAAATATAAGTTTAAAGGAAGTAAAAGTCTATAAATTGAGTATCATAACAAAGTCATAATATATTTTTGACATCGTTATTGAGAATTATTAAGTTTGGTTAGTCAATATTAATTTACATAATTATAACAAAAAATATTGTTTTATTTTTAGCAGTTTGGATATTAATACATTTATTTTATACCATGATTTGTATTGCTTATCTTGTGTTGCCTCTTTATATATATATATATATATATATATATAGTTTTGTTAATATTTTTTTATTTGTTTTATAGTCATCACATCAATTATCAGCAAAAACTCTAGGATTGAGTTGATACCTATTGACCTAGAGATTAAGATGACTATAAGAGTACCTCTGAGATAGATAGCTGAAAATTAACTAGTGGAAGTTACTAGCATAAAAATCATCACCACGCACTAGGAGAATATTAATAATTTATTAGCATGATAGCTATTATAAGATTCAGATATAACAAGTAGAAGTCAATGATAGGTGATCTAGAAAGTATACTAGAAATAGCATTTTCAACGCCCTTGAAGATTGGATTGCCATGCAATTGGTGAATTTTCTAAGAATATCCAAACATAAGTTATTCAATCATTCATGTAACATTTCACTCTCTGACATAATTAAAATTTGAAATAAATAAATAATATCAAATTATATGCGACATTAAATCTGTGCAATTATTAAATAAATAATGGCATCACATTTGATAAAATCAGAGGATAAATGATAGATTATCTTCGACATCAAAGTAATAAACATGAATATTATAATATAATAAATCTTAATTAGCAGTAATATGGTGATGAATATGATTTCACAAGAATACATCTGTTGCGTGTGAATGAGTGTCAGGGTTATGAGATTAGAGCAAGTAAGATCATCATCCCAATAAAATGATAAGCGATCCAACAAACACACTGAGAAAATATATCGATCATCTAAGAATATCTAATCATAAATGATTCATATAATATTCACTGGGACTAAACTCGTATCTACAAGATCAAGTGACTCCCTCAGCTGCCAATCGAATAATCATATTATTAGTTATATATAATTTATATTATTATATACATTATATGATTTTTTTATTATTATATAAATTATGGTATATATAGATAATATAAATTGTATACATAATATATATACTATATATAGCACACGATGGAGCTCGACTCTGGTGCTGGCGGAGCTCCAACGAGCTCCATCGTGGAGCTCTGTCGAGCTCATGTGAGCTCCAACAAGCTCCACGATGGGGCTCTTGGAGAGGGGTGAGTTGAGAGGGGAGACAAGTGAGGGGCAAGGGCAAGGATGAGGGCGAAGGGAAAGAGAGAGGGACGAGGGTAGTTTTGGAATTATGTATTCTGAGTGTCTTGATTTTTAATTTATTTATAGGTTGGTGTATTTTTTTGAAATATTCAAAGATGAGTTTCAATTTTTTAAATATTTTAGGGACTACATGAAACAGTATTTCTTTTTTTTTTTTTTTTACATTTATTGGTTCGTGATTTGTTATAAAAAGTTATTTTAACTTGCATATTTTTTAAAAAGGGACTTTTTAAAAATTTGAATCATGTATAAAATTATCTTCCTAGGGTTCCCGTTTCCGCTAAAGACCGATCGAGTCATCGAGATCCATAGCAGTAGCCTGAAGTAGCAGAGAGCGCAAAACCTGGAAATTGGAATCAATGGCTGCCGATACTGTAACTAAGAAACTGAAGCCACAAATCAGCGAGGTGACGAAACTCACTCCAGGAACGAATCGTTACAATCTACGCGTCAAAGTTTTGTCTGTTACACACATTACGACCAAGAGAAATTATCCCAACTCTTCCATTGCTGAATGTTACGTCGCTGATAAAACAGGAAAGGTCATTTTTACTGCTCGTAAAGCACAAAGTTTGGTCTCTCTCTCTCACTCTCTCTCTCTCTCTCTCACTCTCTCATATTCGATGCAATCATTTTGTTGTTGTTGTATTTGTTTCTTGCATAACAAGACGGTCAACCACGAACATCCATGAATTAGATTCAAAAGGATCTAAACTTTATCTATATCGCTAAAAATCAAATTCTAAAAAATTCAGTCGAGTTTCTAAATGCTCTACTTTTGTTCTCATCTCCGAGGAGAAATAAGCACACACAATGCCAAAACGATTTTCTTTTCTTTTTTTTTCTTCTGGAACAATCAACAAGTATTAACTAATTGATTGCTAAACATAAAACCCTATTGGTATAAATGCCAGTAAGTAGGAGATCTCAGCGTATCATCGCTGACCCTTGATCATGATCGTCCAAACGTAAAAATCATTGCTCAGATTCTCAAGCTTCGAGTCAGCTTAATTGGTTAGGTGCTGTTATTTATTGGTATTTCATCCTCATATTATTGCCCGATCGAAAAAATCATTGCTCGGCGAAATCACTGGCAATGATGAACAGTGATCACCATAAAAGGCAAGTGGGGATGTCTGGCGGAGCTGAAGAAAGATGACGAGGTGGTTAGCACCTAAGAAGCACGGACACGGACACAATGATACGATACGGCAGGATACGGGGAGATGGCAAATTCAAAAAAACCAAGATACAGATACGGCTCGGATACGGCTAGGATATGGCATGATAAAAAAAATAAATATAAAAATTATTATTTATAAATATTAGGAATTTTATAAAATAAAATAATATATTTTATTTTATTTTATTAAATATATATATATTTTTTATTTTATAAAATTAAAATATTATATTTTATCTTATTTTATAAGATAATATTTATAATTATCTTATTTTATAAAATAATATTTAATAATAAGCTTATATTATATAAAAATATAATTTTATAAAATAAAAATATAATTGTGATATGATAACCTACCAAGAGGATTACCTCGAGGTTTATGGTTTATGGTTTGTATCTAATGAGCTACAAATATGTATAGTTATTAATATTAAGTTGTAATCCTTATAATAAAAGTGATAATATTAATATTCATCTTGTGATTCTATATTGGTAGGCCTCTAAATATTTGTGTATTTGTAATAATTAATCTATCAAATTTTTTTGTTTTTGCTATGATTTTTATTTATTATAAAATATTCAATTTTCTTTTTACTAATATATTTTTCAATTTGTAATCATTATATGTAACCATATTTATAATTTAATTTTTTAGTACTTGAAAATTCTCACTTTATATTAGTACTTGAAGATTTCTTTAAAAAAAAGAGAGTCGTGAATGTTGCACTATCTCAGGGGGTGACATGTACCTAATATACATGCATAAATTTGAAAATTCAAATTTTTAAAATTTATAACTAGTGAGATTGAGTTCCCCACAATATAGCTATTGAGATTGAGTTCACCTGCAACATAGGTACTTATTTGACATGAGAGTTAAAAGGTATCAAGACCTTTATGTACATCACTTGTAGATTGATAAGTATTATGAAAGACTATATTCATATCATGTAGGTAAACTTTATCTGTGGGCGACTTCTAGTAGTGAGATTAGATAAATTATGGAATAATATATTAGGAGCGAGCCTTCTTATAATAACTCAAATAGGTTGTGATATGATTATTATTGTGATGATTATTAAGTTATCTTCCAGGAGGATGAATTTAATTTTGACTCATAGATTCTTCAAGATATTTTGTATCAATTGAACTTAAAATATGCTTGATAATCAAGATTAAGTCGTAATTGTGATAATAAAAGTAATATTATTAATATTCATTATGAGATTATATCTTATTAGGCTTTTGAATGTTTTTGTATTAGTAATAATAATTCTATCAAATGTTATTTTTTTTCTAATATTTGAAAATTCTTATATTTGATTTACTTTATTTTTTTCAATTAATGTTTAAATCTATGTTTTTTATATTCGTTATAATTTTTACTATGTATAAAATAAATATTAAGATGCAAGTTTTTGAAGTCTTAATATATGTAATTATTATATATATAATTATTGTTTTTTGAATAATGAAGAAATTATTATACTTGTTGTTTCTTAAATATGTTATTATTTGAATGACACAATTCAAATGAAAATAATATTAGATAATTAATTATATTTTGGAAAACAAAGATAATATGAGCGGAGAAAAGCTTTTTTCCTTACAATTTGTTTATCTCTTGAATCAAATTTATCTGTTATGATTAAATGTATGCTAGAATATTTAATTTCTCATGTTTGAATTTTTTTTATGGTCTAAAAATTTTTATGTTATAATTTCTTTTGTTTATTTTTATGCTTTTATGCTTTTATGATGAGAGCACCCTACCCAATATGTTGGTTTTTCTAAGTTTTGACTTTTCTATAAATAGGATTATTTTTTAAAATTTATGTTTTTTTCTTATATATAATTTTTTTTTCACTTTGTATCTCAATCTCTATTGAGAAATTATTGAATCCTTGAGAAATCAATGTGGTGTGTTTATTTTTTTTAGTATGAATACTTAGCTTTTACCATCTTCATACATCAAGCTAATATGTTTTTGATGATGATGGTTATGCACTTTACTTATTTAAAGATTCATATACTAATTCATGATTTGATTGATGTTTTAACATTTGTCTAAAATTTTTAATACAATTAATTATAAGAATTATATGTGGATTATTTATCATTTTGAATGTGCTATTGTACTTTTCAAATTTATTAATTTTTTTTTTGTATTTTAGTTAAAATTAAAAATTCTTTATCTAGGCTACGAATTAATAAATTTATCCACCATTATTTTAGGTATAGTTCTTCGTATTTTCACTAATTATTGTTTTAAATAATAATTCCTGCTTGTATTTTTGATTCTTATATTTATTCAATATTTTTCTGAATTCTAATCAGGCATCTTTATTAATTTTATTATGTGGTTTCATTAATGATGTCTTCTGGATAAATGTTTTTTTAAGGTTATTTATTTATTTTTTGCACTATTTTTATTCATTTCTTTCATTAGGATGAATGTTTCCAAAACAAAAAAAAATGATAATCAAAGTTAATTTATTTATTGTAATTAACAAAAAATTGTATATATAAAAAATATAGGCTTTTTTATTTTCTTTTAAAATAGAATGAGATAGCATCAATGCAATGGGCGAAGTGTGTGAGGGATCCATGGGTAGTAGTTTGCTTTAAATAAGGGAAGTTGATGTATGGTTGGATTTAGTGACCTTTTTGTTTTGGGTGGGGGAGGGGGATAATGTTTTTTAAAGATTGTGGATAATTATAAAAGGATTTGTTCTAATAGGCTCATTTAATTGAAAATGTCCAATTTTGGATAAGGATTCACACTTTAAAATGTAACTTTGGTTTCTACATTTGAATTGAAAATATTTTTTATCAACAACATGACAATGTATTTGCTAATATGAATTAGGTTGGTACTCAGTATTTAGTTTTTTTTTTATGCTACTCATTTTGTTGTTTGTTTGTGATTTAATCAACGATCATATTGATATTTGAAATCTTATAAAGATTCCTAAAGATTTAGTTTTGCAACATCAAACACATATCTCTAGTTAGATTAGATTTCACCCATTGAGAATGTTATCAGGAGCCTCATGTTCCCTTCACAATTTTCAAATATTCTTTCTTGTGCAGTTAAAAGTTATCTTTTTATTATTTTAATTTTTTTTTCATTTTTTAAATATTTTATGATGATTAATAAAATTTTCTTTTCTCATTAGTGTAATGACTTAAATATTTGTCCTTGGCACGAATCTATGTAATAATTTTCTTTGCCAAAAAAATTGTTGCTTTATTGTTTGTTAATCAATAATTATTTCATAATTTTAAAGTAATTTGTTTTGTTGCATTTTCTTATTTGGGGAGAGTTGTATTTTTCACTATGAACCTTTAATGCACTTTTTTCATTCATTTATTTATTTTTAATTGAATAAGATGTTTTGATATGATAATCACGTCAAGTATGATTTGTTAAAATAAAGCTTGTTTGTCTGATAGAGATATATTTATATGCAATTCAATGAAATATTGATCATGTATGAAGTTTTTTTACATTAGGCTAATTTGAAAACAAGTTGAAAGACATTGACTACATGTGTCAACAAAGCTAGTTGGTAGTCAAATTATTGAATTATCAATTTTAGAATAATATAATGTAAAAAATATAATTGCAATAATATTCTTATAATATTTATATATCAATTTTTTTTATAAAGTAAAAAAGTGATTAAAGCAGCTCATATGTTGGATGCTCTTATGAAAAATATAAAACATAAAAAAATAAAAATACTTATAATATTTCCTATGAAATTGGTGCATTAAAGTATGCAACACTAAATCAGGAAGAAAGGAAAATAAGTTATGATATCTTAAGATTATTGTAAAATTGTTTAATGATTATTTTGTTGTCTAATTATGTTCAGTGGTAATAATCTTTTTTTGAATCTTTTTTACTTAAAAAAAATAATTTATCTTTATTTATTTTGTTTTCTCATATAATATTAGATTGGAAGTTATGCTCTATGCATCTTAATTGTCACAATTAATAGTAGTGGGAGAAGATAGTGCATATATAGACCTGACAATAAAGAAGGGTGGCTTGACACAACTTTTTTGCCCCTTGGAATAACTGATTGTGCAGAGTTGTGAAGAGCTGTGTTCAATTTGTGTTAAAATCTAGCATAATCGTGTCATGCCCTACACAATGCTAATGCTAACCTAGGCTGGCCTAGATTTGTCGAAGCTCATAGTCTAGCATTTACTGCACTAGATGTTTCTCCTTTTATTTCTTATGGGCTAGGGGTGGTTCTGTCCTGGTTGTCCAGTCTATGTCCAGATAGTGGTGTCAAATGGATCGGCTCGGCCTAGCCCTACTCATTTTTAGGTGGCCCAATTGGGCCACCATGCCTTGCCAAGCTCGGCACGGCTTCAGTCGAGTTGGCCCAGCACTGCCTGTCTGCCCGGATGTTTAGTTTTTTGGGTGGGGTTGTGCATGGATTAGCCAGATCTGGTCAGTTTGGGCATGATATGGGGTGAGGTTTGGCAGTTTCGGTTGGGTTCGGGCTATTTGCAAAATTTTTAATCCAAAATTCAAAATAATTAAAAAATTTTAATTATAATTATTTAATACTTAAATTAAAATATATAATTAATTATTTAATTATTTAATTTATTAAATTAAGAAAATATAAATAACTAGAATTTAAAAATTAATATGTCTGATTTTGAATCAATAGTAGTAATAGTGTTTAAATTAATAAAATTAAAATATTAATATAACAATTCAATACAAATCACAAAAACTTAAGTATCTGAATTCCAAGTCTCAAAATAAAATGAAAAAAAAAACAAAGATAAATTAAAAATGATAAATGAAATTGAAAAATTTTAATCTCGTCAGCATATTATTAATGATGATAATAGTACTAGTGAATCAATAGCAGTAGGTAGTAAAGAAAGCTCAGATGCTCAGCTCGTTTATCAATGCATCAATCTCATATCAGTCATCAATCGTCATTAACATTAATATCCTACGAATTATCATGAGCAGCTAACTCTTTCACTTTTGCTGTAGTCTCAGCATGATCTTTGATGTTAAAGCATGAATTCTTCTAATTTTTTATGTATATTAATATCTCAATAATATATGACTCTAATTTAAATTTCTTATTTGAAATTATATTCACTATAACAGAAAAAGTAGATTTTGATATTATGCTCGACATCTTAGACTGTACATGATAGGTAGACTTATAATTTTTATTGATGTAAAATATTAAGATTTTTATAAATGGAATATGATAGAATTGAGTAGTAATCAGTATCTAAATACTGAGACAGCTTGCTTCTAATCAACAGTCCATTTTGTTATTTCTCTCTCGCTATCTAAATAGAAAAGTTATTATCTTTAAATATGGTATTTATGTCCGTGCTCGGAGCATCATCATTTCTACCATCATACTTAATATCGTAGTATGCAAAGAGGTTAGTCAATTTCTTATGAATGAATCTTTCAAGTTAGCTTTTCAGGTTCATGCATGAGAATATGTATTTTTAAAATTTATTTTCATCTTAAGTTTAAGGGCTATGTTGGCAGTCAGACAATAAAGAGATAGAATCGTAGACTAATACTTTTAAGTAATTGGTTTTCATCTTTATAATCATATTGCTAAGTGCCGGGTCATGTCTAAATTTTCTAAAGATGTTAATGATGTTGTTTATGCACTTAAGTGTAATATAAGTTGTGCGAGTATTAACTGACGAACATCTGTTTGGTGTGCCATAAAAAAATTTAAAAATTTTATAAATAAAATTTTTGTTGCATAATCAGTATCATCAATAATAAGTTTATTTTTTTTATTATTCATATAGTCAGATTTTATATATTCATATCTGACATATGACTTCAACATAAGGTATGTGCAATACCAACAGTGTCTCATATTCAATTAGAATTTATTCTTCTTTAGATCTATATTCAAACATGAACTTGTCTGTGAGGTATATGAAGAAATTTTAGTGAGCTACATATTTTTCTAAATTGGTTGAAATAATCATTATTCTCGCTTGTACTGTGAGGTTAATTACGTGATATATGTATCTAATATAAAAAATCTTTCCGAATGGTCTATATTTAATCGTTCTAACAAATATATTAATGATTATTTCATTATCAGATTCATTATTAAATATAATATTATATATTTTATTTTGAATATTATATTCTCTAAAAATTTTTATTATGCACTCATAAATGGTCAGGTCATAATTTGGATAGAGAATTTTTGAGAATCCTAATATTTTTTTTTTAAATTTAGTATTTATTTAGAATCTATTTAGTTAATGATAAAACAATGTTAAGATGTATCGTTGTAACTAGTCAAGATATCGGACATCATAGATATCACTCCACTATAATGCTTAAATTTATTAAGCACCCTGATGGCATGTTGTTGCTCTAGGACGATCTAATATGCATATTCACAAAAGTATATAGAATTCCACAAGTATTTGTCACACATATTTACTACATTTCCTATGCTCTGTCATAAATTAATATATATATATGTGTGTGTGTGTGTATGTATATATATATATATACTAAATGAGTGTGTGTGGGTGTGTGTGGGTGTGTGTGGGTGGGTGTGTTTGTGTGTGTGTGTTGTCCAACTTTCCTGTGCTCTTTATTTGATCCATCTTCTCCAAATTTATTTATTTTTTTGCTTTTTTTTTTGTTTGTTTTTTGTTCTCTCGACTTTTTTCCCTACCCCCAAGCTTCTTTTATGGTCTTTGATTGCAGTCAATCAGATGGTGGTCGACAGTATTGTAATTTTGAGGAACGCAAAAATTGACATGTTCAATGGCAGGATCCGCGTCGCCATTGACCAATGGGGACGCATTGAAGTCGATACACAGAAAACTGAATTTCCTGTCAATAATGGCAATGATGTGTCTGCGGTGGAGTATGAGTTAGTATCAGTCACCAAGTGACTCTCTCTCTTACTCTCTCTCTCTCTATATATATATATCTCTATAACTCTCATATCTCTTCCAATCTCTCTCTCCCTCTCTCAATCTCTCTCTCTCTCTCTCTCTCCATTGTCTCTGTCGCTCTCTGTGTGTTTGTGTGTGCTCTTGCCAAATTAAGCTGTGTTTGTAACTGTTGTCTGTCGAATTTTCTCACTTTGGCTTGCACGATGTTGAGATGCTTGATGGGTTCTCTCCTTCCCATGTGTTGAACTCGAACTCTCTTTTTGCTTGTTGATGTGCAGCAGCTTTTTTATCCTCTTGTGTGCTTATGTAGGAGAAATATAAATGCCTTTTTATCCTCTTGTGTGCTTATGTAGGAGAAATATAAATGCCTTTTTATCCTCTTGTGTGCTTATGTAGGAGAAATATAAATGCCTTTTTTATCCTCTTGTGAATGAGCATGGCAAAGGAGTTTGTGAGATTTGGAGAGGCAAAAATGCTCCTCCAGTGGTATTTGACAAACCCAAATTGCTCTTGAATCGTTGTGCTTGTCTAGACATATATTTATATACACATATGTATGTGTGTGTGTGTGTGCGTGCATGGTGTATGTGTGTGGGTGTGTATGTATGCATGGTGTATGTGTGTGGATGTGCATGTGGTTGGCATAGATATATTTGGACGTGAAAAATTTCACGTCCATCATGAAAATTCTGAAATAAAACTTTTGCTAACATAGAATGCTACTAATGTGCAAAATCGGGCTTCCATAAACAAAGGTTTTTTTGATTAGTTCCTTTCCCTCAATCAAATGTCAAGGCTTGGTTAAATTTTCTCGTGGCAGATCAAAGTGGAGATGTGGGTATTGTTGTATTTTTAAAACATTGATTTTCTAAATGATAAATATTTTTTCTAGAAACATAATTAATCCTATTGTGTGCAAAATATGAATGAGCCAATAACTAGTCGAAGGTGGTTTTGGAGAATAAAAAGAAAGAATAAAAAAATTGAATTTATAATGTAATGATTTTTGTTCTGAAAATCTAATTTAATTTATATTTCTTAAATATGTGGTTGTAATTCTCGTGGGTGTGTTTATAGCCAAAATTTCAAAAAAAAATTATAAAAATTTTATGCATATACAAATATTTCGTTTATACGAGCTTTGTGATTTTTTGTGTATTTGTTTTTTGTTTAATTATATAATTTATTAAATTTTCTAAATATTTATCTAGATTATTTGGACAAACTTTGTCTAGTATTTACCCTAGAATTCAATCCCTCAAAAAGAGTGATCAGCAGATCCGCTCACAAAGCTCAGCTTACTTAGGCAAAGGAATTGATCATAGATTGTACGAGCTATAAAGTCAGGCCTCCTGAGTTTGGGAGGGGATGAGACAAAAGGATTTTTGCCCCTGAGCTCTGCCAGGCACTAGACTTAGCAACAACATTGTTGCTCATTCTAAGCACCCCATAATTTTCAAATTTATAAGAGATAAACAAATTAGATTGGTAAGATGCATGAGTGATGACATACTGTTTGTCATCCAATGTGAGTAATCAGTAGTCAATTTGACAAAGTAATCATAAAGAAGATAAGAGTCGTCCACAACTATGAGAAAAATCTCACCATCATTTGTCTCCCTTTCATGTTGAGTTCCTTTTAATATAGTGGGTTTTCTCTTAAGAATATAACAAGATCTCTTAATATGTCCTTTCTTTTCATAGTGATAATATTCAATCTCACAAAATTTATTTCTAAAATTCCCATTAAATGTACTTTCTCCAACTTCAATAAAATAGGCTTAGGGCAAGGAAGTATAACATTGAGATAATCTTTTTATTTCTTCATCTAAAATGATTCCATTAAGATTCTCATGATCAAATCATTGGGGAAAATTGATGGATTGATTTCTAAATTACTTTTTTGTTAGATATATATTAGTCTGGCAGTACACTAAAAATTATAATTTTTCAAAACTAATATGAGTTTTTTTTTTGTTTGTATAAGTTGCCCTCTTTAATAAAAACAAATTCTATTTATAATTTGGTTTTTATTAAACATTTTAATTAAATTTTTTATATCTAAAAATTCGATAATTATTCTCGAAAATTCTAACAATGAGTCTGCATATATTCAATTGAAATTGCACAATAATAGTTTATGTATATGTTTCATCATGATATTTCCAATATAAATCAAACATATTAAAATAGATATGTTAATTTACAAATTATAACTGCAAATTAAAGTTTAATATATCTTAAATACTTATTCACCCTTCCAAAAATATGACATAATTTCACACATCGATAACTACATTTGAATCTAAGATTTTTTATGACTTTTGGATAGTTGTTCTCGAAAACTTATATTTATCACAAACATCATATGCCATCAAGAGCATGATCAATATGGTAATCCTGGACATAATAGAGGAAATAGTTCCTACCTAAAAGAATGTATATCTTGAGAAATGTCTCTCCTTTTATCAAGGAAGAAATGTTACTAAAAGTAGCTAAGTTTTTTTTTTATATTCGGTTATTGGATAAAAATGTCATGTTGCTCTTTTTTTTTTTTATTTAAGTGCATTTTCAACATATTAGAAAGATGTTCCCTCTCATTTGTAGTGATTCTGGTCTTCACTCTCTTTTTTTTGTTTTGTTTTTAAAATGGAAAATTACTCTCCGTTTTTGGTCTATCACACAACTTGACTGCAAAAAAAAAAAAAAAAAAAAAAACAAAACAAAAAAGCAAAAAAAAAAAAAAGAAGAAGATTTGATTAAATAATATAAAATATATAAATTTAAAATAATAAACACTTACCGATGTTTAATTAATAAAAAAACAAATATAAAACTAAAAATTAATGAAAACTTTATGTGATACCAATTGACAAAAAAAAAAAAAACAATACAACATAAAAAAATCAAGAAGAAAGCAAAATTGGATAAGTTGAGAAAATTGAATAAACTAATACTAGAGATGGGTGGGAATAATGGAGAAGGATAACTCAACTACAAATTGACAACAATTAGTGTGGCATGCTGGTATCAAGAATTTCATAATTACAATAATTTTGAGAGAAAGAGAGAGAGAGAGCACATGTGACATATATATACATATACACATACACATATAGATAATTATTTGTAAAAAAATCGTGTATATATTATTGAGTATGACAACATTGAGGACACTAGAGGCCAAATTTGATTTGTTTTGTGGTTTGATTTAGTAATTCTTAATTTAAATGGCAAAATATAATTATTATTTTAAATATGTAATTTTTTTTCATCCACTTATTATTAATTATTATTTTTAGTTTTTTTTGTAGGCAAGGTATACGATGAAATAAGAATGTGGAATAATTTTACATGTTTGAGAAAATGAGAAACTTTATATTTTTTTATTGACACTTGCATGGTGCCTAAGGGATGTTATGTTCCAGACAAAGAGGAAATGTTCCAGACAAAAATGAGACACAATAATAAAATGTTTTTCCACATATTGATTTGTTCTAGAATCACAAATAAACAATGTTGGAGTTACATAACTAAAACAATAGAAAGTACATTTTTGAAAATTCATAATCAACAAAAATAGTGTTGAAGTTATATAATACAATTTTTTTCCGAGTACAAAAAATTAATAAAGAGTTTCATTATTTCAAAGAAAGTTGTTATAATCATCTTTCTCACTTTTGTTATTTTCTTTTCTCTCATAGGTCGCAAAAAAAGCTATTCCAGAAATGTTCATGATGATATTGTGAAACGTTTTCACATAAACTCTCCTATTCGGTTGAAACGTTTTATTTTATAGGGTTTTATATTCTAGAAATTCATGTTCTTGGATCATAATGGAGTTTTTGTGTGTTAATCATTATACAAAATATTTATATGTGTGAATAAGTCTTTAATATATTTTTTGATTCGTATAAGCAAGTTCAATTAGGCTATGAATTCTATGTTTAAAGTGTTGGAATGGGTTCTAAAATTAGTTGTGTTTATAGCATTGAACTTTATATTCGAACACAATATAAAGACTTAGTTGGAATTATTAAAAATAATTCAATAAATTTTAGAACTCAAATCTAATTGATTTTAATAAAAACTAAATTTGGCATAAATTTTTTTTGTATCAATAGCGTACAATTTTACTACAAAAAATTTCTCATTCGGATTTTGAAAATATAAAACTTCTACTAAGCCAAACAAATTTAATACCCTAAAAATTTATTTTTATAATTACCACTGACCCCAAGATTTTTCCCGACAATTCGTATCAAAGCAGGTTCCTAACATCAACAATTAGTGTTGAGCTATTGTTGAGGATGTCCTCAAGTGATTCCGACATGGTATCAAGTCTATTCAATATTATCAAACTAATATTAGAATATTCTATTATAGCTAAAGTGATATTAGAGATGAATTGGGATATTTTTGCCTGTGAGCTGTATATTTGATTGAATTTGACTTTGGTGATCAAGGGTAATCACTCATTGATAATAAAGTTAAATTCAATTGCCTATTCCATTTGAAAAATGGAATATGTGATTATATTAGTGTCAATCATCCATATGGCTCTATGATTGGAAAACCAAAACTTAAAACAAAGAGCCCAAAATTAGGAAGAGTTGCATTTTAAAGATGTCTCTGCCATCCAACAATGAATAAATATTGATAGTTATCACCATATTTTTGATGAAATTAGGGAAAAAAATGATAGAAACTAGAGTCTATGAGTTAAAATTATATGTTTAAAAATAAAATATTACTAATTAGGAATATAGTTAATTTAATAATCTAGAATGGAAATCAAATATCATTACATTAACCTTCTAAGAGATGGCGAATCATTAGTTTTTGTGAACATGTACTTGGAAGATAAATTACTTCCTTGCTTACCACTTGGCTCGCTTTCGAATAATTGATATCACTTTGTGATTTTTTAAACACGTCATTACATAGAGGTATTGTCTCAATAAATGTTATCTCCAAAAATTTGTTGACCAAAAAATAGGGAAAAAAAAGAAAAAAAATCTCATGGTATCCCTTTTTTTAGAGTTGTGGTAGGAGCACCACTGGGCATATATAGTGAAAAAAGAATATAATTTTCCAAATAAAAGTCAAGAAATCAAAAAATAATCAAATATTATCACTATAATAAGTTAACACATATCAAAAGAGATTATTATTCTCGGGAGAGATCACAATAAGAGTGTTCTAGAGGAAATAGACTATGATGAGATGTTGACATCACCTTGGAAGGTAACATCATGCTTGTTAGCATTGATAATTTCATCAAGCCAGTGAGTCAGAATAGTGCTTAGATGATTGATTCAAAAAGTTTATTTCTCATCACTCCTCATATTGAGTTTTTAAATACATATATACCTGATGATTATGGCATAATAAAGATGAGCAATATATAATAAGACTTTATATATATTAGGTATATGAGTGATTAGTGGACATATGTACACTAGATATTAGTTGGTGCTAAGAAATGTCTATCACATATCAGACATTTGTGTGAACCTGATGTCCATAGGCATGTTAGATGACATGTGATACATGAGTCAATTCAATAGTTATTGTTGGTGGAAACTAATCAATTTCTTATTTGTCATCGTGAGAGGTAAGAATGAGAGCATGCCTTATATTACTCAATAAAAAATGTAGAGATCAAATAAATGTTATTCACCATAAGAGTAATATTAGACTCTTGCACATGAGACTTTGTCAAGTGAGTGAGAACGACCTTATCCCGCAAGCTAGAAAAAAAATATATATATTTTGACTTCAAATTCTCTCTTGATTCATGTATGGCCTATATCGCTAGAAAAAATTGATAGAGTATCATTTCACTCTATTTTCCCATTGAGGAAATCAAATATGATATTGTGCATACTGATGTTAGCTATATGTAAAGATGAGTACTTAGTGAGGATCTTTAAGTTGTGATTTTCATTAATGAACACTCTAGTAAGGTATAAGCATATATATTAAAAAAAAATCAAGTGTTTCATATCTTTAAAATTTTCTACACCAAAGTTGTGAGATAGACTGGTAGGAAGATGATCTCTATATGTTCTGATAATGTGAGATAATACAAGGGTCTATTTGAAAGATAATGAGTATCCCATGATATTAGACTTGAAAAGATGCCATCAAAGATGCTTAAAGTATGAAGTAAGCTTTATTACACACATCTTTCCAAATAATTTAGTAGAGAAGCTATTGGGTACCATTATTAATTTAATTAACATGTATCTTACTTTTGGACTAGATTGATATGTTGCTAATAAAATATAATTGGGAAAGATATCTACTATGAACTTGAGGAGATATTTTTTTAAAGCTTTCATTCACAACTTAAAAGGTAAAAATTCAAAATTGAATGATATTGCATGTTCATACATCTTTCTTGGCTATAAACTTGATGAGTTTGGGTACGCACCATGAAACTTGAGAGCCATGAAGCTTGTTCAGAGTAGAGAAGTGACTTTTTTGAAAGAGAGATCTATTGATGACACTCATTTGATTAGGAGGATAATGAACCTTTAGAGATCCTTATTTGCATAGATTTGATATCTCTTCTTTTCATAGTTTAAATTGATCAATATGGAGTAATTGAGTAGTCATTTCATGATTCAATTCTCTAGTATATGCTAGTTGAGGAGATGAATGAAATTTTATATGGAACTCGGCAAGACCTAGTTCTCCCAGATGATACATTTCTAGTTGAACTGAGAATATCTGCTAGTCCTTACTAGCTATCATCTAGTTTTTGTGATTATTCATTACTAATGGATTTTTATGAACTCGAGATATTTTAAGAAGTCATCCCATTGAACTTTGTAAAAAGAGATAAAACCTTTTTATATCAACTAGACTTACTATTTGGTACTTTTACCTAAAAAGAAGCAAACTCTGAAAAATAAACGACTCTTCAATCTAAAGCCTAGCATGATGACTATTAACTAAAATATAATGACTGATTAATATACTAAATGGGTTTAGTCAAAAAAAAAAAAGAATTAATTTGGATGTGATATTTTTTATAGTATTGATGATATCTTCTATTCAAGTAGTTTTGAGTTTGGCTACTAATTTAGATTTAGAAATTAATTTACCCGATGTAAAGATAACTTTTTTTCATGATGATCTTCATGGATCTCTTTAGATGGATCAACCTGACGGATTCAAAGTAAATGGAAAAAATATTTCATTTGCAAATTAAAGAAGAGATTATATGGACTTAAAAAAGCTCCTTTGCAGTGGTCCAATTATTTTTATTCATTAATAAATTCTCATGAGTTTTAGTATATTTTTTGTGACCAATATATATTCATCATTCATCAGTCATGTGATGACAAACTTATACTTTTATTTTATGTTGATAACACATTAATTATTGGATGTAATTGAGCACGTATTGATAAGTTGAAGTATTAAAGTTGGTAAAAGTTTGTTCTATGAATGATTTTGGCCTTATCATGCAAGCTATAAGGATGAGCATAATTCCTTTAGAAGTTATATATGAAAGAGGCCAAGTCAGTATCAAACCTTTTAGTCAAAAATTTTAAACTAAATATTGAGCTTTATCTGAAGATTGATGAATAAAATAGAAATATGAGTTGTGTTTCTCATGACTTTATTGTTGACAATCTTATGTATGATATAGTCTATACAAGATCATATATAATACACATTATTATTATTGTCAAACATTTTCTCTTGGATTGGGTAGATATTGGTAGGTCTACCCAAGTTTTGGGCATACCACTTTTATTTTTGAAGTTTAGTTTAATTTAAATTTAATGTATTGTTATATTTTTTATGTGTGAGTTTTATTTAATTAATTTATGGATCGTTAGGGTGCTTATATTAATAGTACTCTAATAGTTTTATTAAATAAAATAGAAATAGAAAAACATAAAGAAAAAAAAGGTTTTTTTGAAAGTGTGGTGAGCACAACACTTGGAAAATTGGGACAACCCTATTTTTCAAAATGAAAAATGGGCTATCCCCATTTTTTATTATATAAAAAAAAAGATTTAATGATGTGTGTTGCATGAAAACAAAAAGATTCTCCGCAATGGGTTATCTAAGCTATCCAGGTGTTTACTATGCCTTTTTCCTCTTATTGTAAGGTTTTTCTAAAAAAAAAACATTACACATGGTATTCTGCCAACAAATTTTTGTGAGGTTTGAATGAGCTAGTTATTTCTTCTAATATTTTCTATATATGAGGGTATGATAAAAAATTGTTCGATGTTTGTGAATTGTTTATGCGGAGGATGTAGGTAGGACATGTAGCATTCATACAAAAGGTGTGTGATATTCATTCAGTATTAGTGCAATGTTCATGTGGTATACATGTGAAGGATGTGCAAGTGTTCGTGTGGTGCTTGGGTACTAAATATTATACTGGAAATACAAATTGAATATCAAAGTGTTTTATTTCATTTTAGCGTATAAACATTAAACATGATTGTTTGTGTATTCATATGTTATACAAGTTTGGGCAAAATATATTATTTTTATTTAGTGTGTGTGTGTGTGTTGAGCTTAGTTTTGGGAAGAATATATATAAATATAAATAAATAATATATATATATATATTGCTGTATATGTAATTTATTTTTTGATAATCTGTTTGTATAACCAAATGTTTCTGGTTTAATATTTTCATATAAGTGCAGGAAAGGAAATATTACGAGGCCGAGGATGCAGCAGTAACACAATAACGGAGGTCCTACTGACCGGTCAGCGGAACGAAATTTTTGGAGCAGAGCTTGACCCGTCTCATGATCCGACCCGCTCTGGTTAAATGAACTGATATAATTTTTTTTTATAAAATATTTTGTAATTTTAATTATGGGTTGCTATTTTTGGGCTCGAGGAACTGTTCATAGTCTTCTTATCTCTCTCTTTGTGATTTATCATGACTGTTTTGTGCTGCATATTGTAAGACAACTTTTTGTTGGTTTAATCTATAACGCACAAGCATTTTCTAGTAGACGTAGCTAGTCATACTGAGCGAATAGCCAACCACGTTATTTCTGGTATTTTATTTCTCGTTTTTTATTCTGCTGTGGTTGGATTGCTAGATTGGATATATATTGCTTATTTTTATGTTATTCTTGTTATCTTCTGAATCTTAATGTCACTACCGTGAAAGCGCAATTGCTCAACATATATATATAGTGTGTGGTTGTGATATGTTAAATTTCAAAATTGTTAATATTATATATATTTGACATAATGTATATTTATACATGGCCGGTATTTATAGATTGATAGATAGATATATATATATATATATATATATATATATTCAAAATAAATTATATATTTGGGCATATTCATATACATGTGTGTGTGTGTGTGTGTGTGTGTGTGTGTGTATTAGATAGATTGGAATATATATATGTATATATTTTGGATAGAATATATTTGTGAAATCCAAAATACATTGGAATCTGTCATGTTATGTTAAAGTTAACTATATAATTTTAAAATATTTGAAATCATAAATAAAATTAAAAAACACATTTTTAGACCAAAAATTCATTTTAAAATATTTCTTAGATTTTGGGCAGCATCTTGATCGATCCCCAATATATATCACTAGGCTATATTGAAATTATTCCTTAGATTTTTTTAGGATATATCATCTATATTTGTAAATAGGAGGGTGAAGATTTATTCTTCTAAAAAAGACATATTCTGATATAGCCATTAAGTTACATTGAAGGATATCAACCTCATATTATGTAATAAATTTTGTTGGGGGAATAATTTCATATCAATCCAAACTACAAAAGCTTGTATCATTGTATTTAATGTTCATATTGCTGAACATCATGTATATTTTGGTAGCTGATAATGATATGTAAATGTGAAAATGAAGCTAATATATGTTTATTTCATAATTTTGTTGTTTTGAAGACTTTTGATAAATAATCATGAAATGTATGAGTTTTTGGAGGTATTTAATCAGCATGACAATGGGACGGGGTGGGGCCAAGGTGACCCTCCTCGTGTGTCACTTGATTGGGAATTTTGCAATCCCCACCCTGCCCCACGTTAAATGGGGCATGGGATGGGGTAGTGAAGTCCCTGCCTCATTGCTTTGTTAGGCATGACGAAATGTTTTGCCCACCACCCACGTAGACATGCACTCATGGGCAAAACATTATAATAATATTTTCAAAATAAATAATTTTATTAAATAAATAATATTTAAATATTAATATTATTTATCAGTTATTAAGGGAGGCGGGCAGGGATCACGATAGGAAATTGTGCTCCCCATACACTCCCAAACCCTGACACATAGAAAATTATTTTGCCCAATCATCACCCTTCCAACCCATAGGGGTAGAAAATTTTCACCCCATTTGGGTTGGGTATGGGGGGGTGGCTTAGGGTCGGGGCAAATTATCATTCATAGTATTTCACAGAGATGGTAGATCAATAAGTTAGTAAAATTCTTAGATGAAACTCTACTTAATTGGTTAGTAAAATTCTTGTATGCTAAGACCCTACCAACTTATTAGCAAAATATTTCTACTAAGAACACATTATCAATGGCTATAATATTATTATAGAGTCACAACCATACTTATCTAGGAAAATTTTTAAGGTTGGGACATTATTTCTTTGCCATATTAATCAAATATCTCACTGGTATTTAAGGTCATGACCAATTTGAATGTTATGACTTTATTTTTATATGACTTAATAGTCTCAAGTTAGAATTATATCTTTTTTTACAAAGTCATAACTTTTGAGTTATATAAAATTACAAAGCCACAACTACTCATGTTGAAGATATGACAATTATTCAAAGCTGACTTTTGGGACTCTAAATATTACAAAGGACATTAATCAAGTATGACTATTTCCAAGGTAGTAACTTATATCCTCAAAGGAAGGTATAGCTACAATTTGTATACACAATATAAATTTCAGTACCAGGGTATCCTAACATCGTAACTGCAATTTGCATTACACCAGGACTAGTTCCCAATATTTTGGTCACAACTAACACATGAAATACCATTTGACAATGTCATGGCCTCTACACAATATCGTGAATATATAAAAAAATGAGAAGTGATCTCTACTCCATGGTCATTTCATAGTGTCGCAATTTTTTATGGACTACAAATGAACAAAGGCCTGAAGTCATGGGCATTTCATAGTGCTGCAACTTTGTGTTACCAAGAGAGTTGGCCTAAGTCATGGTCATTGTCAGCTCCACAACTTTGTGTTCCAGAAAGATCAAGATGAAGAATAAAGTCATAACCATTTTTTAGAGTTACGACCTCAACATTATGAGATGAAGACTATTGTTATGACTTTCTTATAAAACATGCAACTTTCTATTTAAAGTATTACAAAGAACAATAATTGAGTGTGACTCTCACCATCAAAGGAAGGCATAGCTGCAATTTGTATGCACAATATAAGTGTCAATACCATGGTATCCTAACGTCGTAGTGGCATCATATTGTACAAGAGAAGAAAATACTAATGTTGTGGTGACTCATAGTGTCATGGACACTTAACATATATGAAATATAACTTTTGCACTAGGACTAGTTTCCAATATAATGGCCACAACCAACACATGAAAAACTATTTGACAATGTCATGTCCTCTACACAATACCGTGAATATATAAAAAAAATGAGAAGTGATCTCCACTCCACGACCATTTCATAATGTCGCAACCTTTTATGGACTACATATGAACAAAGGCATGAAGTCGTGGGTATTTCATAGTGATTAATTTTGTGTTACTAAGAGATTTGGCCTAAGTCATGCTCATTGCCAGTTCCACAACTTTGTGTTCTATAAAGATAAAGATGAAGAATAGAGTCATGAAACTTTTTAGAGTTGTGACCTCAACATAATGAGATGAATGCTAATGTTGTGACATTCTTATGAAAGCTGCAACTTTCTATTTAATGTAATGCAAGGTAGTCCGAGTATAAAAGTGAAAGAAAATATTCCAAAAAAAGATTTTCCATTTTTCTTATTCTCTCTCATGCAAAAAGTAAAGTCATGATAACTACCAAATCTCAGGTACAAAGTTTACACTCCCTATAAGTTTCACAAGCAAGCAATTGACACATGATTTATGATAATTCCCAGAGTTAGAGATGCAACTCTCAAATCTCTCTCCTATAAATATATATTCAAGAATTTAACCCAACTAGTGTGAGTCTAAGATTTGTATAATTTGAATTATGTGATATAATTAATTTTATTTAGGAATGAATGAATAATTTAATTGATCTTATTTATGGATATTGACGAATAGTGATTAAATAGAACTTGAATTACAATTTCAACTATTAGTTAGTTTGTACAAGATTATCATTATAGATAGTGATAGGAAAACTATGAAGCTTACTCATACATATGATAGGAAGGAAATGATAACCCTTCTAGCTGATATGCACAATATAAACCTTTGAGTTTAACTTTAAAATATTGGTATATTAATCATTATGAGTGTGGTGTTTAAGTAGCCAAAATATGAATACATTTACATGAAAATTCATTATATCCATCTTAAATGAATTACTTATCAATTGGGTTGGATGTTATATAGATTATTCTCCCAAGGGGTTCACCTTTAGTATGGACGTCACATCAACATCAATGAGGATGATGATTGACAATCCTTAGGACATGCATGATTTTACTGTGAATCATAAGGTAGTGATTGCCAATGTAAGCTACTTTTATTCGTATGGTTCATACTAGAAACTTGAGGGAAGCATATATTTATTGTGAGAGTATGATACTTATTAAGTCAAAAGAATAAATATGTACAAACTATGTTAATTATTGGACTTTATGATAATATATGTTAAAGAATAAGATAGTGTATATTAAGAAATCATCAAGGTTAGTTGACATAGTTGCCTAAAAGGTATGAGACTATGAATAGTTCTAGAATAAAGATAAATTATTCTTTCAGTAGTGATGTATCAAGGGACAACTAGGAGAAGATAATTATTAGGATGAGCTCAATAATGATAACCACCTTAGATGTCATTGAGGTAAGAAATCATTACATAATACCACAATATTTATTCTATGCCTAACATAATATTTGTTGAGCGACGTAATGACATCACTTAGATTTAATGAATAAATCATGAACCTAAAATTATCTAATAATCTAAGTATCCATTTTACTAAAATTAAGTTATCTCATTACTATTCAACCAAATTGCTGATACAATCCCTATGAGATCAATTTCTTTATAAAAGTAATTTATACTACTTGTATGACTCATGCACTTGTGGATTCTAATTGATGAGATACTATCATTACTGAACTTTTTGGATATTACCCAACTCATAAAATTAGGCATAGTAACAAAGTTTTAAAACACTATTAATGATAAGAATTAGTTGATTACACCTATTAGAACATGTAAATAAATTTTATGAATAAAAAGTTTTTAGCTAACTTGGATGTATGATATGATACATATATTATTTTGTGTGATAGTAATAGAGCAATATATCTTTCTACTGATTTGATATTTCATAGTATGTTGAAATACATTCATATGTGATATCCTTAGAATATGAGATATATTAGAGATAAAATTAATATTACTTTGAAAAAGTAAACAAAAACAAATTATTAGTGATTTCTACAAAATCTTTGTCATTAATAAAATTTAATTTTTTTAAACCATTTGTTGTTTTGTATCTCCCCATCTAGGATAGACATAGAGATTTGTTGGATATATTTGAGTTTGTTACATTATATTTGGTTTGATATGTAGTTTGATTTGATTTATTTTAATTTAAATAATAATACATAATTATTATTTTTACCTTTCAAGATTTATTATATCCAGTTATAATCAATTTGATATTTTTGATTTTTTTTTGTTATAGGTAAAGTACCTAGTAAACCAATAACATGAGATAATTTCTTATGTTTGAAAACAAAAAAAAAACTAGAAAACATATTGTCTTTCCATTGATGGGTGTTGGAGTTACAACACAAAAAAAAAAAAAATAACAAAGTGTGTTTTTGAAGAGTAACATAATAAAATAATTATTTGAACTTTTCAAGTTAAAGAAGAATATGATAATTTGGAAAAGAATCCCACAACCTTTTTCTCACTTTTTATCCTCTTCTTATCTCTCTCTTGAGCCACTACATAAGTTGTTCCAAAATGTCAATCATGATGTGATTAGTTCGGACAAAAGTTCTCTTCTATCAAAACAGAACCTTCAAAATACAAATATTATTCGAAAAATAACTAACATAAAGAATAATGTATATCAATATATATAATCTTCACATAAAATCGTTGGTATGTTAAATGATATACACATATTATTTTGTGTGCAAAATTATATAACATATGTTTTGATTCATATAGGTAGCTGTAATTGGGTTTAGAATTTTATTTTTAGAGTGTTGGATTCAATTCTAAGATTGTATGAGTTTATTGACAATTAAATTCTTGACATACTCCATTATATTTATTTATAATGTGCACTTTCAAAATAAAGAAAATATCTTATTTGGGTATTAATAATTTAAAATGTCTATTGTGTCAAACAAATTTAATACTCAACAAATTTATTAATTTCAAAACCACTAATTCCAAGGTTTTCTATTTCCCCCATCATATAAGTTATTATTGCAATTTTGTTATAGTACCAATATATTTTTTGTAACATAACACCAAAGTTCATTTGGTGATTGAATACATATAATAGGAATTGCATACGTGTTGATAGTTCTTGATGATTTTCCTCCCTAACTTGCTCCAGGGCTAAGTCATTGGGAAAAGCATCCAATGAACTATCACTTGAGTTGTATATATTATCAATAGTCATTTCTAATCCACTTTTGGGATTGTGTTTAATTTTCTATACAATTTTATTATACTTTTCTCTTTTCTCAATTGAAAAGTATAATTAGAAATACTTGAATCACTAATTACCCCATTAAAGTTTTTTTTTTTGATTTGCTTGTTATGATCACACTTCTTTTGTTTTGATTCAATCTGAGCCATAATATCACATATTTCACATTTCTCTAAATATTTAATCAAGATTTTGGTAAATTTACTGAAATCTTTTCTCAACATATCATCCTTTTGATTTCTATTGCCATTATTTTGATCAAAATTTTTATTCATTTTGAAATTGTGTTTATCCTTTCAAATTCTAAAATTGAGTCACTAGGATTAATTTCAGAATTTAAAATATACCTGTTTTAGCTTGAATTATATAATCCAATATTTGAAAATCCTGAACTCAATTTTTTGAAACTCCATTATAATATTATGCATTAATAAATGTGGTTTTCAAGCATTTATACCTTTGGGATTTTGTATTTGGAATATGCATTGAATAATCTGTAAAGGAATCCTGATGTTGGGAATTTTTTGATTCCGAAGCTTTTATTTTTTGTAGATCCATAATCTGATTTTTAGAAAATCAGATTTATACACATGAAGTTGTTGTCCTATATGCACCATCAATCCATACACCTAAAACCATCTATAAGCCGCCATACACCAGCCTTTATCCTGACACTAGATGCTCGATGCAAACTGCCAAACACCAAATTCCAATTGCCAACCTGATGAATGTTGCCAAGAGACCACCTTCTGAGAATATGCATTCATTGACCGACAAAGTACGATAGTTGGAGGAGCTTATTGCCGGAACTAGAATTTCATGCCACAAGAGCTGCAAGCCACTTGAACTACACACCTTTTGAGATGAGATGCATGCCACATGCATATAAATGTGCTTCATGTTGTAACTTTGTTACTCAACCTTGTTTAATTAGTTAGGCAATATCACAAAATGATGGTTAATGAGGTTGTCCCATTAATTGAGATCAACAAGTACATGAATTATACAAATAATATATCAAACTTGTCTAAATATCAATCTTATATGAATTATTTCATAAATTAAGCTATCCAATAAAAGAATTTATTTTCAATAGAAGATAAAATGAGATTGTAATCAATATTAGGTATAGGATCTAATTACCTAAATTATGTGCTACATTTAATTTCTTCGATATATCTTATATTGGACATAGAATGAATATCGGGTATTATGGAAATATTTCATTTCCCAATTGGTATACATGGTATTTATCACCATTGAGCTCTTCTTAATTATGGTCCTCTCATTATTATCCCTTGAAAACATCATTATCAAGACAAAATTTCATCTCTGCACAATGTTCATTCACAATCTCATATCTTTTAGAAAACTTTGTCAATTTCCTCGATAATTATTTTAGACACACACTCTTATTTACTAGTCTTTATTGTCTTGAAGACTAATTATTGACATGATTTGTAAGTATTTGTATTTTTAGCTTAAAAAGTATCATACTTGTACAATTAACATATTTTTTTCTTCAAGTTTTACCAGTGAAAACCATATAATTAAAAAAACTCACAAGGTTTATTACTTCCTTATGCGTCACTACGCACTCATGCATTACTTGATGAATAATTAATGACTTAGACTTAGACTACCAATCCATATAAAGTCACTTTGGATACTTGGTTAAAAACAACAAGTTATCATTATTTATTTTTCTAACTCAAAAGTTGTAGCATTATGAAAATGACATAACTCAAGACCGTGACTTGAGACTATCAAGTCATGAAAAAATAAATTCACATCACTATAAAATTAGCCATGATATTGAGCACTTATGGGGTACTTGGTTGCTATGTTGAATAAATAATACTAGAGCCATTAAAATTTTACGAGCTAGGTCTAATAAATAGTGGGCCCCACTCAACCTCGATCTCTAGGTGGCCTTTATGAGTGTTAACTGATTTCTCAGTCCTCTCCATCTAGCACTCATGTTATCCATTTTTCCCACCAAGGTGCACAATTTTATACATGAGTTATGACTTAATTTCTAGCTCTCGTGTTATGTCCCCTATAATTTGAACTTGTAACCTTTTATCTATAGTTCAAAATCACAATACCAGAATAGCAATTGAGTCTTATATGTATCAAATAATGGACCTGACTCAACCTAAATCCATAGGCAACCCCCTCTGACTGTTAACCAGTTGCCCAGCCCCTTTCCCCAAGCATACTTATATTGTCTACTTTTCCCATTAGGATGGATAGATTTACATTTAGGTTAGGACTTATTTTCATACCTTCCATGTCGTATCCCCTAGGATTTGAACTTGTGATATCTTATTTATAGTTTTAAATCCTAACACCAGAATACTAGTTGACCTATGAAATTATCCATGATCATGAGCACCAAAAGGGTACTCAGCTACTATGATGAAGAATTAATATTAGAACTATTAAAATTTTATAAGTTAGTTATAACTAGTACTTAATAATATCATAGCTATTAAGAAAGTATCACACAATAAAAATATTATACTAATGATAGAGTAAAGTCATGACATATAATATTTTTTCACGACTATTTAGATCAACTTTTAGCCAAAAATATACGTCAAAATTATAAAAAACTTATAGACTTGCCTTTGCCTCATTTTCTAAACACTTCCAAAAACTCATCAATCTCATAATTATTAATCAAAATTTTTTAAAATACCAACAATTATGAAATCAATATAAATCAACCCCATTTACATGCATAAACACTCTGTTCAACCCTCAAAACATGCCAGAATATTTGGTAAATTATATACCAAACAAGCTCTCAAATTAAATTGGTTGCTCATCCCAAAGCAATACTTATCCTACTAAAAAAATAAATAAAAAGAAACATAGTATTCCAAATTTCATTTCTATTCCATACAATGGATACATCTTCATAACACGAAAAATAAAAACAACTATGCTACAAGTCACAACACTTATTGAGATAATCGATATGATTTATTTTTAGGATCATACTTTTTAAAAGGAAAATCTATAGATGCTTGATAAAGGAATGAAAGGAATGGATGGCCCTATTAGAATCTTCTTTCAATATCGGTAACCCATCCAATATCTTCGCTAATATGCTATGATAGAGCTTTCAGTCTTTGTCTCATATAATTTAGTCTAACTTCAAAGCTTGCCATTGCATAATAATTTTTTTTAGTTGGCACTTTTCATCAATCCATAAGTACTCCTTGAATATGATTCCCTTCTCATTTGTGATATCTCTTTCCTCCATTATTCTTTTTGATTCATCCATATCAATTTGATATGAAACTCCAAAAGATTTAGTGATTCTCATCAATCCATATATGCATTCCATTCCTTTTTCCAAGAGTTTATAAATTTGTTCTTTAATTTTTTTAACCTTTATAACTACTCTAGTGCATAGGGAATGAATTTTCATTTTTTTAGCTCTTTCTTAGTTTGCTAAATAATTGATTACATATTTTTTAATTTATGTAAAATATTCATAACATACCACTATGTATAGCTAGGAAATGTTCAATATGGCCTTGTTCATCTTTTTGTATGCCTCACTTTTTTTTATCTCGTGTATGTCACTTACAGTGAAGGATGCATCTTCTTCTCAAATCTCCACCAATACTTTCCCTTCTAGCATTGGCTTCTTCTCTTTTTTATCTCTTTCAAGTTTTCTTTTCATGATCAAAAATGTTAGGGAGGATACCATCGGAGACATTATATTCACATATTCATCTATTAGAACTACCTTGGGCAATCATAATAAAGTAATAAAAGAATGATTAATTATTTGGCCAAAAAAATTTTTTTGGTGAGATCTGAGAATTGACTTATCCAAAATATTTCTCATATCAAATTAATACCCAGCAAGAATGACATATATCAATATCACTCTCTCCAGAATAATAGTAGAAAGGAGAGTGTGTAACAAAAATGAGCATATGAAATACAACCTCTGTGAGTTCCCACCTCATTAAATATGTATATGTACTCTTCGATGCCACACTCCGTGTGCCTTTTCCATTCGTCATTAGGTTAGGGATAGCTAGAAAATCTGTCTCTATAAAGAGATTTAAAATCCATAATATCTTTAACTCCAATTAATCCTATCAATTCAATCCCAAATATCTTCCACATAGCACATATTTTTTTACTTTTCCTCTAAGTTCACATAAAATTCGTTTATAATAATAGTATTTTTCAATTCTCTATGTGTACAAAACATCATTCAATTTTACTTCTTAATAATATCACCAAAAGGAAGAATGAACTTGTTGAATCCCCTCTCTCTAATTAACCTATTTTTGCAAAGCATGAGATCCATCCATTTATGCCTAACTTCTATAATAAAAGTCACCTTGGGTGCCACAACTTTAGGCAACATCTTTGTGAGACTAGATCTCTGCTTCTTTCATTTATCCTTATGGTTCACCTCCATGACATTGTTATTTAAAGATCTCATTCTTTTCATCATCGAATCAACAAGTAATGAGGGTTTTTGGTGGATCATTATGGTTTTTCGATGAAGGTTAGGGTTTTATTATAGAACACGTTTGGGTGATATATATTTATAGTCAAGACCTAATAATTGAAATTCATGACTCTTCGATTTTATATTTTTTGTAAATGAATATTTATAAATTTGGAGCAAAAAAATACCATCAGATTCATTGTATTACACCAGAGTCATGGTTTTTCCACATAGCTTATTTATTACTTTTCTATTTATAACACATGAGTTAAGACTTTAAAAAATCGTCACGATCTTATCATTCATTTTCTATGATATATTTTCTTTTTGTAGCACTAAAGTTACAACTTTGAAAAACTATCATAATTTTGTTATGGGGCTTCTAATGAGTTATTTCTTTCTATAACAACAAAGTTAGAGCCTTAGATATCTGAAATTTCACACGGCTTTGGGAAAAAGAATTTTTGAATAGTTGGTGGTTTGAATCTTCTATTCTTTTATATGTGGTAGGGAGTGTTAGTATAGCTATGTACATATAATTTTATTCTCACGACATTAAAATTCATCACACAAAACAAAAAATAATTAGGTTGCCTCCCAAGTAGTGCTATGTTTAATATTCATAACTTGATCTTTAAAGTTTCTTCTCATCTATCAAAAATCTTTACAATCCCAACAATCTTTTAAATATATTATCCTACTTCATTCTTTCTTATTATTTCAATATGATTGTAGATTATGAATGAATAATTATTTTTATTTCTTCATTCATATAGTTAAGTTCTTCACGTCTCTCCATCATACCCTTCATTTTGATTGTTAGATGAATGGTATGATGATATAAATTTTTTATTTGTCCCCTTGGCATGCTGGGTGGTATCAACCTTGAACTATTAATCAAGGAGACTCTCCTTGTAATTATGTATTTTCTATTCTGCCACCAAAATAATACTTATTGTGTTCACGTGTATTCCACATTTTACTCATTTTTGGTAAAACATCAACTTGCCTTGATGATTACTTTGAGCGTGCATTTATATTCTCATACCTTAATAGTTCTTATAGATGTAAAATAATCTAGTAATAATTATGTTCGATCTTTTAGCTTCATGAGCAACATACTCATATTAATTAATATACGTCTCCCTATCGATTTAACTTATGGAAGTGATACAAGAGGCAATGATCACATGACGACTATCACCACCTTATAAAACACAACTTGTATATATCTTATGACTTACCTATTATTATCCATCATAATCAACATATGACTCACATACTATGGTGAAACCTATGATTAGATGTTTTACATAATCTACATATCATTTGAAGAATAGTTCTTCTAGAATATGCACAATAGAATGCTCATAATTCTTTATGTGCTTACAATTTCATGAGCATCATATTCACATCAATCAAACTTACATAGATTTAAGATTTTCACACATAGATTAATATCATGACGAAAAAATATTAGGACTATCACTCCCTTTAATGCCAATCTCGTGAATGTGTGTATGTGTCTATGTATATATGTTATGCATAAAAACTTATGCATTCATACACACACACACACACACAATATATATATATATATATATATATATATTATGTGTGTGTGTGTGAGTATTACCTATATAATATATGTGACAACACACACACACACACACATATTGTGTAAAAACACATACACATATAATTGTATCTTAAAAAATCATGCATGCATATGTATATGCATATGTAATTGCATATATACATATAAAGATATAGATATGCACACACACACACACACGCGCGCACACGCACACGCACACAACTTATGCATGCACAATGCATGGGTCTCCAATGGGCCAACCAGCCGGCTTGGCCCAAAGAAATGAGGCCTTAAGCTATTTGGCCTTAAGAAATGAGGCCTTGCCCACCCTCTCTCACCATCTCTTCTCCCTTTTCCAATGGTCAACCTTCTCTCCATCTCCCTTTTCCCTTCTCAAAAGTCAATGTGATAGTTGGAACCTTTCCCAATCCCACCTCATTTTTTTTTCTTTCAATTCTTTTAGTTTCTCTACAATTTTACATAATTAGTTTACTATTTTTCATCTAGTTAGTTTCTTAATTCCTCATTTTGTTTCATAGATTCTCTCAAATTCCATAGTTTTTTTCTCACATCATTCAATACTTCATTGTCTTCCTTTATTTTTGATATTACATGATATTATTGGTACTGAAAATTAAACATTGGTGATTTTAATAGTTTAGATTTTAAAGAACTTTGTCTTTAGTGTTCGATCCTCCATAAGGGTAACAATTCTCCACATCAACTTTTCTTTATTTGCTACAATTTATTTTGATTTATTATTTTATTCTTTAGTATAATTTTTAATAAATAAGTTTTATATGAACAGTGCATGTGCATCTTCTTCTAGTCCATGTGCATCATCAAGCAAAAAAAGTAGGTAAAATACATATAATTTTTTTGAAAGAAATGAAATTATTTTTAAAATAATAAAAAAATAAAAGTAAAATATAAAATTTATTACAAATTTCTTAGTTGTAGATCAACTTCAGACATAAGTTATCTAAGCATAATGTAGATATTAGAAATTATGCAATTAAGTAAATATGAATGTAGAAATTAAAAATTATTTTTTTATGCCGAATCATGTCATGACCGAATGATTGATGATATAATGAGAAATTAACAATCTTTTAATATGATGGAAACTCATGATGATTAAGAAACAATTCAAATATTGATTAATCTTAATTCAAACATTTGTCCATAAATACTATTCATAGAGTTATTATGAAAAAAAATTTACAAAAAAATTAAATTTAAAAAAATATTTTGCAAAATTAAAAGGAAAAACATATTCAATATATGATATTTAGACATCTTTAATGCGTAAAAGTTTTTTATGTGTTACTGCTCATTATATAGACAATGAATGAATGTTAAATAAATGAATTATTTCATTTAAAATAATAAATATTCTACATAATGGTAAAAATATAACAACTTTAATAAATTATGAAATTATAGTTTTAGGTATCAATTATAAAATATTTACGATTATCCAAGATAATGCTTCTAATAATGATGCAATAATACAAAGATTAAATATACAAAGATTAAATATTTGTAGAATTAGAAACCATTAAGTTTTTATAAAGAATTTTCAAAATTGGATTTGACAAAATTGAGATTTAAACCTCTATCTTCAATGATGTAAACTAGCCTATTTGCTACTTCAATACACGCAACAAATCAATTATCATAAGATTAAGATAAATTAATATATCAACATACAACAATAGAATTAAATATATATATATGTAGATATGTTTACACACACACACACACATATATGATTGTGTACATATATATATATATATATATATATATATATATATGTATATATATGTATTTATTTATTTATGCATTTATTTATATACATTTATATAGATTTTTATTTATATATTTATATATCTACATATATTTAATACACACACACACACACACACACACATACATGTGTGTATATATATATATATATCATTTGTAGACAAGTGGTCAAATGATATTAATGTGAGTATGTCAATGTATACTTTTAGTGTCTTACATAAATTGTAATGTATGAAATAATAAATTGTAAAAAAAATATAATTTTTGGTATTCAAAGGAATTAATATCCAAAATCAAGTATTTTTTTTGTTATCATTACTAATTAGTTATTATATATGGATTTCTTAAATATAATGACCCACTTTAATTCTATATTAATTTTTAGTATTATTATGTTGATAGTTTGATGTGCTAATATAAATTTTTTCTAAATACAATAATGATGAGTTATGTTGTATTGTAACAAATATAGGAAGCTGTGGAAAATATGATTATCATTGCTTCATATTTGACAGATCATTCTACATAACTGCTAGAGATTGATATTATACATATTTACCTATAGACAATTGAAGTGGAGCCAAAAAAATGGTGAGTGTACGATATTGGTACCCATGCATATATATTTTGTCTAGGTTCTATTTGAAGCTCTTCATCTTCATCTTCCAATTATAATAATTTGTTTGATGAGCTGTTACACAAGGAGATGCAGGGAATTCAAGATACCTCTATTCACTTGATGTCAAATATACTCTCAATGGTATGTATGAGTTGATCTATCTTATTGTTGAGATGTAGCCTTTTTATCTTATGTGATCCTAGGGTCCCATCACAAATATTTGTATATATATTTGTCCTTGTGAAGTTTAGTATAAATTTGTAAATGGGCATATGGCATGCCCAAAAGGCACAAACATACTTGAGGTGGGTGCCATGGTGGGTCATGTGTGTAGCGCGTGTTGTTGTGAAAAAAAAAGGAATTATGTTCTGGGGTATTTCCCCATAAATTTTTAAAAAATTAGAAACTAAACTTTTAATATTTAAAAAAAAGTCACAAAACTATAAATAAATTAAAAATTAGTGCACTTGAATTCGCAAAGTCCTAAATTACCCTCGCTCTTCTCCCCCTGCCAATTGCCCATCTACCCTCCCCCCGCACATCTCCACGAGCTCCACAATGGAACCCGATGAGTTCTAGTGAACTCCATCGTGGAGCTCGATAAAGCTCCATGATTGAGTTTATCGAGAGGTGTTGGGGGGAGAGGGGGAGATGGGCGAGAGAAGAGGGGTGAGAGAAGATGACAAATAGGCACGGGGCGAAGGGCAAGGGGAGACGGGCGAGGGGCTAGGGCGAGGAACGAGAACGAGAGGCAAGGGCTAGGACGAGGACGAGTGTGGGGGGCAGGGGAGGGGCGATGGTAGTTTAGGGTTTAAGAATTCAAGTGTACTTATTTTTAATTTATTTATAATATTGTGATTTTTTTTTCAAATATTAAAATTTTAGTTTCTAATTTCTAAAAATTTATGGGGGATAACCCAGAACATAATTCCCACACAAAAAAATTTATTATATCATATAACGGAAGATAATTGAAACGGTTCTAATATCTTATTAGTTATTCCCGACTTTCATCTGTTTCCCTCTCACTCCACGGCCACTGGTACAGACATGCAATTGGAGGTGGTGATGTTGAACGCTAAGGTAATGCGAATCAGCATATGTAATTGTCGGGTTTCGATCACCGTTGGAGCCTGCTGAGTTCTCCCAGATTGAAAATTTTCGATCCGAGGTAGCTACGCATCCCCTAGGCTAAGAATTTATGATTCATCTTTGTTATCGGAGAAGAATGTGAAATCGTTATTCATATTTCTTTCTTCGCTGACGCACTAATCTCCCGGTGTTATAGGCGACAGGCTCTGCAATTCTTTGTGGCGATCCTGTTGTCGTCTTGGTTTGTGTTGATTCAAACATGATTAGGAGGCAGAAATTAAGATTTTCTGTTTCGATAACTTTTGAACGAAACAAGATTGTGCAATCGAAATCACGCATGCGACTGCATCGCGTTGATGGAAATGGCAATGGCTGGTGGCAGATTTGGGCGTCTGCTCTTTTTTTTTTTTTTTGGAAGGATAGCTACGTGTTTTTTTATTTTCCGTATGCACGTGATTCTTCTCTCTTTCAGTCTTTCTTATTCTCACGATAAAGTACGGTTATCCTCGAAATGTCCTACTCTTAATTTTCTACCTTTTCCATCTCTTCTCATGCAAGCGATTCATGGAAATGGATGGGACTGGATTTCTTTCGATCTGGACTGGCATACTGTATTACAATGTAAATCGATATTCTCTACGCGTAAGTAAAAAGCACAATAGCAACGTGGTACGAAAAGTGATTACCCTGGCAAAAAGAGTGAGGCATGCTCTTTTGGATTTGCGGAATGACTATTTTTAGTTCTAGCAAAAATAAAAAACAGAAAAATCGTCCTCTTGGTCATCATCTTCTACCATCAACATAATGATCTATTTCTGTACCTGTAGACCGGTGTCTCTTCTTAATGATCTCATAGACCTCAATCAAACCAAAACTTTAGCGCCAAATAAGCCTCTTAGGAGCTGTATAGGTGATACATTATCAGTTTATTTAATGGGAACTCTTCCATTTATGGCTACCAGACTCAAGGAGAGGAGTTTCTCACATTGGGCATCTTCTGTTAGAGTCTTATTTTTTGGGGTAAGAAATGGTTCATTAACTGCCCATTGCTTTTTTTTTCACCTCATTTTTCAAGTTGGGTTAATGTAATTTTTATTCTTATTGGCCGAGAGGTTTCGGATACCACATTGTTCATGTATAGCAGCAATGGGATGCTAGGTTATAAAATTATTTCAGATTAATAAATTTAAAATTGATTGATTTTAGTCTTGTTGGAACAAAAATGTTCTTTCTCAAATGAGGCATACATATTATATACAACTCACACCACATTAATACAACTCCAAGTTACATCTTGATATTGTCAAACACATCTTGATATTGTCGGCAAGCTCAAACACTCCAAGTTTCTCTTAACACTCTCTCGGGTTGAAGTAATACCTAATTTGTCACATAAAATATACTCGAGGTCTTAATATAAGTATATCCTTTGTTTTTTTTCTTTTTTGATGATTGTGTGTAGTTATCGATGATCACTTTTCTTTGAAATGTTGTTGGTCAAAGTGATAATTTATTCTTGTATTTTATTCTCTTATGGAATATTAGATTTGTAGACTTGTAGTCACACCATAGCCTTGCAAAAGTGTCTATAGAGGTGTCAAGCGGGTCAGGCCGGCCTGGCACGGGCACGACACGCTACAGTTCTATGCGACGGCCCATCGTGCCATGCCGACACGTGGACACATCACGTGACCACGCACTGAATATGATCAATACGAGTTGATGCTCGACAGGTGAGGCTCACCAAGCCCCAAAAGGGTGAAGACGCGTGGCAGGACGTTGCCGAAACCCTAATTTTTTTTTAAAAATTAGGGTTTTATCCGACTAGAACTGGGCAGAATCCAGCATTTTTTTGCTGTTGGTCCGTGCCGGGCTAGACACGGTATGGTTACTGATCGTGTTGGGCCTAAAATTGGGCCTGGCCGTGTCGGGCCGGCTCGTTTGACAGTTCTATGTGTCTACATCAATGCCAATTTGAGTTCGTAATTACTGCATCTACATACTAATGTAGTAATTAGAGCAAAAAGTACGATGTATTTGCAATTAATTTTGCTATGAATTATTGTTTCTTGATTCCATAGAATATCATATTTGTACTTAGAAAAATATAAAAATTAAAAGTGGAATGCCTTTTAGCTAGACATGCATTCTCACTTGTGCCGGCATGTCTCAATCATTGAGTGATTGGGTGACCCAAAGTTCCTATACTGGATATGCACGAAGATAATAAAGAATAGGCATGATTACATTTTGATGTAAAACATGATCATCAACTATGAATTGATGGATGCTACTAACTGCAAATACAATGTTTGATCTCGTCATTCTTACTATAGGTATCAACCAGGCTGGGCTGGCTCGGCTTGGCTCGAAGCTCAACATGATTTAGTTGTGCCTGTCCCGGCATGGCACGCTACAGTGCCGTGCTCGGGCCCATGCCGAGTCACCCTTGGCACGAGCTGTGTTGTGCCTGGCCGAAGGTTTTCAGCATGTGTCTTGCTAGGCACGGCACGGGTGCTTGGCACGTGGGTACGACATGCTAGCCCACACAATGAGCGACACTCAATGGGGGAACAATGCGTCGATGCTTGACGGGTGAGGCTCGGCACGCCTGATTAGAGACGGCGGCGTGGCACCGAAATTCTATTAAAAACTGATCGACATGACCCGAACCAGCCGACCCGAACCGGCCGAACCGTCTAGAACCCGGGAAAATTTTGGGCGTCTGGCTCCTGCTTGCTTGCCCTCCAAGGAAGAGTGCCGTGCCAGTCATGGGATGCCAGCCCGGTTGGGCCTGAAAAAACTATGCCGGGCCGGCATGACCCGGCCCGGTCTGTTTGAAATCTCTAATCATTACTAAATAATTCAGATTTTCTATTATTCATTTGTTTTATAAATCTTTCTTTTTGTAGGAATTAGTTTCATCTCTAGATTCATAGGGACTTTGCTGCCTTGACATTAATATTCTAGTTTTTCCCAACAAATCATAATCATATTTTTTCTGCAAGATCAAGATCAAGATCCTCTTTATGCTTCCTGTCACTTTAATATGCAAACTCTAGCATGCTTATTAGAGGTTATTTGTATGAAATTGAGATCATAAGAATCTTTTTAGGATTCCATTTTTTTTGGAATCATTTACTATGATAATAATGTTATCAATATATATATTACAGGTAGAATATAACTCGAAGGAAAATATATGAAGAATATTATATTATAAATTATAGATGGTTGCAACTCAAAGTCCTTTACCAAAATAGTAAACATTCAAATCAAGCTCAAGGAGAATTTTTTAGGCCATACAAACAGCTAATCCTTCACACCTTCTGACTCCCCTTGAACAACATACCTTGGAGTTTACTCCCTGGATATGTTTCTTGTAATGAGTTTAATGAATAAAGATATTTTTCACGTTCATTTGATATGAGATCCCCTGTTGAAATGTGTTCCTGGAATGAAGCTAGCAAAGTGAAGTTATCTTGGTCTGTGATGAGAAGATTCCAAAACAATCTACTCTATAGGTTAGAACATACTGTTTCACAACAAATCTTACTTTTAGGCTAGAGTCGAGCAAGAGAATCATTTTGGTGTACCCCAAATTATTACATCCAAAATATACTGTTACAACACAAGATATTGACATTTAGGCTAATGTCATTAATATAAAATTTAACAAAACAACATTAAAATAAAATTACATCCAAATTTAAAAATATAAATTTGTTGATCAATATTGTGCCGACTCTTTTTTAAGATATTTAGAATTATTATTTTTAATTTTTTTAGAGTGAATTCATATTTCAGATATTTGTCTATATATTATGTTCATTACCATAGATCAATTAATGTGATAGTTATGTTTTTATTTTTTTAAAATTTTAGTTTTAAGGATATTTACATGCTTACTTAAAACCTAGGTTTAAAGAGTTATGTGTTTTTTACTTTTTTTTTTTCTTTGTTTATATTATGGATGAGAGCATTCAAGATGTAGGCCGCCCCAATACATTTCAAACATATTTCTAGAAACTTTCACTCATTTCAAACATATCTCATTAATCAGTTTTTCTGTTGTGGTTTATGGTTTGAGTTTTTACATAATCAATTGATCTTATGTTCCTTTTGATTTGTCCACACACACACACACACACACACACTCTCTCTCTCTCTCTCTCTCTCTCTCTTTGTGTAGTTTCACTTGCAACATCTGCATCGCTTCTTTCCTCTCAAACACATTCTTCCTTTGGCTTGTGTGATGGGGCAAGTAAAAAAATTGAAGCCTTGAAGATACTAGGTAGGCAGTACTTACACTAGTATGATAAGTATTCACTAGTATGACAAACATAGGCTAAATCTGTTTTTCATTTCGTGCTGAATTAAAATGGGAAAACTTACCAAATTAGGCTCAAACATCTGACCTAATGTATTCAGTTTCTATATTCATTTTCAGGTCTGGTGCTCGGAGCTAAGAGGCTCAAACATAGGTTAAATCTGTTCTCATGAAGGTCAGTTTACATTGTTCTTGCACAGATATGACTGGAAGGCAGTGTAATGGAAGTGTTCCCTTGTAGAATTATCACAGTTTGGCAATGCTTTTTATGGGTTAAGGAAGAAGGAACGAAATGATTTTATGTTCCAAATATCTATATCAGCATGGATGAGGCACAAGATTATAATGAGCAAACAGAGCAACAGCTTTCTAGTGCTGTTTGGTGGGGTTCAGATCCCTTGGAGAAATTCGGTTCTCTTTCTCTTTATTCCCAAGAAGATTCTTTAAGCAATAAAGAATCGCCAAGAAATTTTGAAGGTGCTTCCTCTTCACTGACTGCATCTGATATTCTCTGGAGGACTGGGGTGTTTTCTGAGAGGATTCCCAATGGCTTCTACTGTGTTATACCTGTAAGTGTTGAATTTTCTGGTATATATTTGTATTTTGTTAATTTTAGGGTTTGCATCGTGCCTATCATATGCGCTGTTTACTGTAGTTCATCAACTCCACAGAGGCATTGTCTAGGGCAACTTTTTCAATATGATCTGTTTACTGTAGTTCGTGTTCACCATGCAACTAGTACATTCCTCATTAGCCCAATGCAACCTCAAGTTTATGATGCATTGTGAAGGTGCATGATCAATTTAATCTAGGGTTGCCTGCAGCTTGGGCCGGGTCAACCCGAGTAACTTGAACTCAACCCAAGAAAAAATTGGGTTCTGGTTGAAATATTCTTGAGTTCAGGCCGGGCAGGTGGTGAAAATTTTCAACCCTAGCAAAATTCGGGTTGGGTTCGGGTTGACCCCAACCCGACGCAACCGCCTGAGTTGCACTTGCAGCTTTAATAATAGGGATAAAAGTGTTCCTATGAATTTGGATGATTGGATTAATACTAATATGTTAGCAACCCTTTTTTTTACAAGTGCTCACATAAATTTTGGTGATTTTGATTGCTCATGCTCACATTGCACGACTTTAAAAAATTTTTGATTGCCATGCCTATAAAAACAAGGCTCTAGAGGCAAAAAGAAAATATTTACATCTAAAATAATCATAATCAGTTTTAATATAATTTTTGTATTGTATAAATTTAAATTTTAAAAATATATTTTAAAACTAATAATTGTTTAGTTTTATATTATTTAATTTTATTAATTTTTTATTCTACTGCTACAAATAATGCGACCGACCTAGCCCGACCTTACCCGACCCGACACCAACCCAATCTAACACTACTGCAACCCGATCTTCATAATATCAAATCAAGTTGGGTTAGGGTTGAAACTTGGGTTTGGTCATAGCCTGGGTTGACCTTTTTGAATTTGGGTTGTGTAAAGGTTGACTCTCAATCCAATCTAATGTGCCTGACTTGTGGCTCTATCGTAAACTCTTTATATTCATAATTAAGTTTGAGAGTATATTTTAATTTTTTATCATCCCTGGTACATTATATTCAATGGAATACCTAGAACAGGCTCACTTCTGTGCCCAACTTGATTCTCACATATCTTTGCTGCATTAGGTTTATCTTTCTATGCTCCACAATTTTTTCTAATGGATCGAAAAGTATCTGGGAGGTGTTTTTGTATGAATTTTTATTTGGCTAACAATATCCTAAGAAACTAGAACTGGGATATTTGATTTCCCAGGTCACTTTCTACATAAGGTATTGTAGTAAGTGATCCAACATTTGATGTGTTGATATGAACTAGACTAGGTCTCATTTGTTTAGGTTCAATGGGTTGACTTTACTAATGTATTTGGTACATATTGTTTTAAATATTTCTAGTACTGTATTTCTAAGTAGTTTTCATGTGATTTGAAACTATTAGCATGACAATCAAATTTATTTGAGTTAATCTTGTGTTCTAATTATGTATTTGAAGTTGAATAAATGATCAATTAGAATTTGGTTTAATAAATTGATGAGACTAATTCATTCTTATTGTTGATGTTTCATTTAATTTATAAGTTAAATGTTTTATTTATTTACTTATTATTATTTTATTTGAGAGTATTCAATATGTGAGTTGTCATAATTCATATATAATTATAAATATATTTTTATTCCAAGTTTTAATAAAATAACATGATTTTTGCTTTAATCCTTACGTTTTTTTTCCTTCTCTCTCCCTCTCTTGCTCCTTTCTGAAAAAAACAAAGGGTTGAACCTTATAATGGTGTCGACATGGTATCAGAGCTTGTTTTTGGTGGTTAAAGGACCAAGCCTTCATGTGTTGTTGGTGGTGCACTTTTTCCTTGTGTGGGCACAAATTGTGCCAATATTTGTAATAGATGACTACAATGCTATCTTGTTATGGAGATTATCTTCAGGTGTGACAAATTGGCCATGCTGTGCTAACATGACTGACATGTCTGCTAATGAGGGCAACCCAACACGACCGGGTGGCCCAATGGCAACCTTGACCATGCTGAGTCAGGTAAGTCTATCTTTCAAACCCACCACAACCGAAGATGAATAAATTTAATGGTGATACAATGGTGCACTATTTCTTTGAAGTTGTGCTAGATTCAAATGAGTTGTTATTTTTCCTCGAGCACAATATTGCATTTTAAATACAAACGTAATTTGTTTCCTAAACAAATGGTATCTAAGTGCTAAATTTTTCTCAGAAAGATACGAAGATGTGTTGCATAATATTTTTTTTTCATGTTCTAGCTAGAGTACTGGAAATCTAGTTTCGTGCATTCTCATCATTGGAAGAGAAAACTAATTCATTATTTTTAGAAAGCATAAAAATATCATATTATCTGGCTAAGGTTGTGGCATCCCACATGCCAAGTGCTCTTATACAAGTGAGGAAAAATAGTAAATAAATAAAACAAAATAAAAAATTAAATGATAAATGTCAACTTTTACTCTTTAACTGATAATAGTACTTTGAGCAAAAGAAAAATATATGCTATCTTTTAAGTATTTTCATGATGTTATGTATAATATGATCACTCATAGGCACAAATAATAGAGATTGAATAATCATGATACTTTTTACATATGAAATGTTAATTTATTATAATATTTTTTTGTCTACTTATAAAATACTAAAATGATAGTAATATGTTGAGCTGTCTAATTATCATAGTAAAATTTTATTTGCCTTGTGATTGATAGGTCAAACTATTTTAAAAAGTGATTGTTCTACTAAAATGCATGAGTAACTCATATCATAGTTTTGTATTTTATATCTGTATTAAAATTAAAAATAACAATTTGTTATTTTCTTTTTTAGGAGATAAAATTATTTCAAAAAAAATAAAAAGCATAGTGATAAATTTTCTATATGATCATGTGAGTCAAATTGTAATATGAATATATTTTTATTTTACTTTGCTCATGGTATTTTAGATAAATCTTATATCCTAGAGCTCTCTTTATATTTCTCAGAATCTAAAAAATTGTATTTATGTGAATATGACTAAGAGAATTTAAGAAAAGATACCTATACTAACAACATAGGTGATAAATGATTTATAAACTATTAGATAATTAGTCTTTATGTTTTTATTTTATCTTAAAGAACCAATTGAAAATATAATAATTATGTGTGTTTATATTCGAATCAAGTGGTGAGTTGAATGGCACACAACCCAAAATGCCAAGCTCATATAATATGCTTAGAGCATGCATATTCTTAGAGGTAGTAAATAGAGGTGACAAAAGGGTCATCCCTTTCTAGCATGACCTATTTTTTGTGGCTTGGATGTGCCTTGGCACGACACGGAATGGATCTTTTGCCATAATGGTATGACATGACTTTCATATTACTAGGCTTGACATTATTCATTTGGCCAGTAACTAGGCAGATCCATGCTGAATCATGCCAGATTGTGCTGGTCTTAGTTAGGGCAGTGGTCAGCTTGAATTGAATGTTCTTTTAAAATATTTTGAAAGTTTACTTTTATATTTACTCAAAAATCTAAATATAACACTTACATTTAAAAATAATATAATTAAAGTGACAAAAGTGCTTATATAATGTGTATTACATATGTATATTGTATTATAAAATTAATTAAATTAAAATAAAATCAATAATTAAAAAAATTATTTAAAATTTGAATTAACTCCAAAATGAAAATCATTCAAAATTTTAAAAATAATTCATAAATAATATCAATTTGATACATAATATAACTTTAAACATAATAAATAATTCATAAATAATATCAATTTGATATCATATCAATGAAAAACATAATCCAAAATAACATGAGAAATCAATCCATGTTTATAGTATGGTAGTGTGTTTGCATATCGTCATTACCATGTATGTGTCTGATGGTATCAATAGTGGTAGACTCGATGTCTTTGATCTTGACTTCTAATGAATCATCATCCGCTAGTGTTTTTTTTTTGTTTTATCTCGAATATTCAATCTTGAATCTTCATAGTTTTTTATGCATGCAAACGTCTCTATGTTATATGGTCGCAATCTTAATTTCTTATTTAAAATAATATTTGTTATTACAAAAAAGTAAATCTTGATACTATGCTAGATACTAAAAGTATTAGTAGATTATACTTCATCTTAGATAGTATGAGATATGTAGATTCGCATTATTTTTTTGAACTCAAAATATTTAAATCTTTCTTATCATGTGAAATGATGGATTAGTAATCGCTATCTATGCATCAAGATAGATCGTTTCAATTCGACATACCACATCATCGTTTTCCCCTAGCTAGTTGAATATAAAAGTTTATTATCTTTGAATATGAATTCTTTGTTCCTACTTGTAGCCTTGCTACAACTACTATACATTGAATCACATATATAAACATATTACATGATTTTTTGTGAATAAAATCTTGAGATTCATATGCTTGGTTAATGCAAGTAGATATAAATCTTAATATGTTTTCAATTTCTTTTATCTTAACCATAGGATTTATACAGACAACCAAGCAATATAGAGTTAGAATGGATGACAATATTTAAAATACTTAGTTTCTATCGCAGTAACTATAATACTAAATACATAGTGTTTTCTATACTTGATAAATATTCTACTAATATTGTGTATGTAACTAAGTATAATGTAGATGATGTGAGTATGCATAGACAAACATATGTTTTTTCCTATTGTAAAAAGTTTTTAGAAATTCATAAAAGAAATTTCATTATTATAGTTTGAATCTTCAATAAATTCATTATTCTTATTATTGATGTATTTAGATATTACGTATTCTTAGCAATACATGACTAATATAAAGTAAATATAATTTTAACTACATGTCACATTAAATTAGAATTTTTTTAAGCCTCTTTGACAAATCGATACTATTAAAATTTTATATTTTGTTAAGTATTTTAAGATATTTTTGTGAATTTTTTATTTTTTCTAAAGTGGATAAAATAACTTTTATTCTTGTATGCACTATTGGATTGATTATGTGACACATACACTTAATATAAAAAATTATAACTAAGGGGCAATCCCTAATAGTTCTAACAAATATACTAATAACTATTTTGTTATTAGAAGCATTATTGAATTTAATATTAAATATTTTATTATGAATATCATATTCTTTAAAAATTTTAATATATTTGAAGTGTACGTGTCACATATTCTCTAATAGTTTTAAAAATTTTATATAAAGTTTTTATTTTGGATTTTGATTAGTAGGTGATGAGATATGTAAATGATCTATTATCATGATTAATATAGATATTGAATGTCATAGACACCACTTTATTCAATTTGTGAATTTATAAATTCAATATGTCAAATGGGCTAGGCCGGCCTGGTTATATGCCGCCCAAATGGGCTACCGTGATGGGTCATGCTCGGCACGATACAGTAATCCCCGGGTTTAGCTCGGTTTGGGTTAGATAAAACTTTAATTTTTAAAAAAAATTATCACCGTAATCTTGCGCCTCTTCGCCCTTTTCTGGGTTAGGAGTACATTGCCTGTCAAGCATCGGCTCGTATTGACTATATTCGGTGTGTGGTCAGGTGTGCTGTGCCCACGTGCTTGGCATGACATGATGGGCCGAGGCATGCCACTGTAGTGTGCCGTGTTGGGCCCGGGCCGGATCAGCCCTGCTTGTCTCTTTTGACACATTTTAATCAAATGATATAAAGTTTAGAAGTAAGTATGTATAATATTGACTATTATAGGATTATTTAAAAATTTAATTAGAATACTTATGATCATAATTAGTTTAATAACAAATTTTTTCTTAAAGTCATTGTGATATATAAAAAATGTAAAAGAATTTAAATTTGATCCAACTTTAAATATCATACTGCTCAATTGGGTTTACTTGAGATCTAATATATTATATTTTTTAGTACATTGATCAACATGTTTTTTAAGGTTGTCATTATTATTTGTACTCTTATATATATATATATATATTATAATATATTTATTATGTCAATTCTTATTAATTATTTCTTGAATTTTTATTTTATATTAGTGTAAAATATGCTAATACTACTGAAATTTACTTAATTTTAGGGTTTTTAGCCAAATGAATTTTGGGTCGAGGCTATTGGAGAGGGCCTAGTATCGGCATTAGACCTTTAAGTTGAGTTGTTTATTATTTATATTTTCGTCAAATTCATTAATATTAGTCTCACTATTTATTATTTTTTTAGTTATCTTTTGAAAATTAAATTATTTAATAATAAAATATAAAAAATTGATAATAAAAATGTGTACCATAACCGCATCCACATAAATTTATTTTACTAGAAGCCCCAACCTTGTTGTTATATTCCAATTTAAAAATTCTATAACCTCTTCTATTTTTTTAAATTTGCAGGCTCAGATTATTTGCCACCAAAAATAATTAACTATAAAAAATTAAAATTCTAGTTGGGCACTTAGCATAAAATAAGAGAGGAGAGAGAGCATCAGAAGAGAATAGGAGATATGAGAATGAAATTTAAGAAAATTTTAATCTTATTTTATAGAAAATTTTTATATTAAAATAATATATATTTTTAAATTTTTTTTTAATTTTAAATGGACAGAAATTTGACAATTGTCAGATTTTTGATTCTAGCTGTTGAAAAAGATTTGACTGCTTCAGAATTTTCAAATTTAAAACTATTTTTTTACTATTTTTAGGCAACAAGGAAAGCGACAGACTCTGCTTGTCACTTTCTGTGTTGGTGCCCATTATGTGAAAATGAAACGAGCAAGATAGCTGACTAAACTATCATTTTAAAAAAAAAAATTGAGCTAGGACATGTTAGAACATGACCTGTGACTAGTGCCCTATCATGAGTCATGAGTCATGAGTCGAGTGCATCTGGATCGTGCTAATTAGTCATGCATGTAGTTAATGTGTGGCTCGACATGAGGCACGACTAGCCATGGCCTAGCACGGCACAAGTTGCCCCTTGCATTGGCATAATTATGGATCATAGCATGCCAAATCAAGCACGACTAATTTTGGATGTACCTTTTGTAGTGCTCGACACACCTTGCTCACTTGATATCTTTGGTGATTAAATGGGCTAGATGGGCTAGGTTTAACTTGGCATAACTAGTTTATATAGGACGTGCTTTTCTTGGAAGGTTAGCTTGCATGCCACAATAGCACGAAACACAATACGACCAGAGTCATTGGCCTATCTGGGTCAAATTGGTTTTAGCTGGCAAAATGAACTATGGTCGTGTTTATGGGTGGAGCTTGAAATCTTTATTGAGTATGACACATGAGATCATGTGTGAAACCCAAATTAGCTTGAACCTTACAAGGCTAGCGTGCAACGAATTTATAGACACTCTTCCTAAAAGTCTTTTCTTCACTCACGTAGCAAATTACTTGATTGAGTAATATTGTGGATGTATCCGTCTAATATGCACCATTATATTGAGATCATCGTGTCTCTTAATTCCAAATGCATTGTGGGGAGTCTCACACTTTGTGTCATGTGGCCAATCTCATAGGAAGTCTTCTTCTCAATCAAACAATTAGGAGTCAAAATTGTGGTCTAATGGGGTACTAGGAGATATCCCACCATTTTTTTCAAGACCAATCATAATAGTTATATCAAATGCACGAATAAGTTTAGTTATCATTCTTTGAGGAGTACTAACTGGATATGGTAAAGATCTTATCATTATAATGTTTGAAAATGCATCTTCTTAGATCAAATTTTGAAAAAAAAATAATTTTTAAATAATGTCACATCTATACTCATAATAATCTTATTAATATCTGATGAGTACCATCGATACTCGTTCTAAATACCAAAGTATCCAAGGAATATATACTTGATGACATGAAAAATCTTTTTTTTTTTCAATCTCGATTGAGATTATAAATAATATAAGTACACTCCAATTTTGGTGACAAATAAAATAACTTATCTTCTAAATATATAAGCTAATTTTAGATATTACTTAAAAAAGACAAAAGATAATATTTAGGAGTGTTTTGTTTGATCAAAAAATTTTTGATTAATATTATTTCTTTTCAAAAATATCCAGTAATATTTTATTTGTAGTAAAAATTTTATAGTCGTGTCAACCAAATGCTTGGTTTTTATTCTCAACTACTATATTCTACAAAAGAGTGACAACACATTATATCTATTGAATTATTTCATAATTATTAAAAATGATAAAAATATTGGTTTAAAGTCTATTATAAAGTAATATGTTTTTTAAATATTTTGATATTACATCTAAAGTATATTTTAATTATTTGATAATTTTTTATTTAAATAGACAATTTAAACTATTTTAAAGTTTGGATAATCTTGTTTATTAAATATAATAATCAATAAATATAATAAAATATTCCAATTTATCAAAAATATTTGTTAATGTCTAATTAAATCAAATAAAATGAGTTTATATTATTATCATCTTGATTTTTCATGTAAAAATTTTTAATATATTTTTCTAATTAATATCTATTATAGACATCTCTGTTGTGTTTGTTTCATAATCTTTAATTTTTTTAATGATGAATGTGTAACCTAAGGGCCTTCTAAGGGCATTGTCAATGCTCAATGGTATTCAAGCATCTAAAGAGTTTTCTGAGGGTCGCAAATAATATGTATTATTCATTTCGTTCAATATTTTGGGAAGTCATCTATATATTATATTGTTTTCTGCACAAAAATATTAAAAATATCATGCTGTATTTTTGTTGTTTAATAAAATAATCAATTAAAAATAAATTATGGTATATTATATGTAAAAAAGAATTCATTAAAGAACAGATATGACTTTAATGTTGTCTGTTGTCATGCATTTTGTCTTGTATAACTGTGTTATTGCTACTAAACATGTTAATAACTATTTTATTTTTAGAATGTTATCAAATATGATGCTAACTATTTTATTTTGAATATGATAATCTATAAAGATTCTTAACGTGTACTCATATATGATAAGACAATCATCAATATAAAAAATTTTTGAAAATTCTAAAATTTTTTTATTATGTATTCATTTAGAATCTACATAATAGGTGGTGAGATATGCATAATATGTATTATCGTGACTAGTTCGGATATTGGACGTCACTGACACAACATTGCTATATTGCTTAAATTTATTAGTTATTATTTATTTTTTTAATTTATTATATTTTAGTATATCGTTCATACATGTAGACTTATGAATCATATGATATGAAGGTTGAAAATAGATATGCATGAATTGACTATCCTAAGATCCTCCAAAAATTTAATCGAACGATCTGGTGATCAGTTTAATCATGTCTTCTCTTCCTAACTTATTCTGGTATATGAAGACAGTCAATACAGAAATTTTATTAGATACAGCCTTAAAGTTCTTACCATATAGTTGAGTTTGCTTAGGATTTAATATACTATATTTTTTGATATAATGTTCAACATGTCTATTTAGATGTTCAGTCCCAGATGCACTTGTATGTGTGTGTGTATATATATATATATATAATATTTTTATTGTGCCGATTCTTAATAGACATCTCTAATATTTTTATTTTGTATTATTATAAAGCGCGTTCAATTATAAATATTTTTTTAGTTTTTTTGTTTTTTAAACATTCGTGTTTTGGTCGAGATCATGGGGGAAATTTGGTTTTGGCCTCTGGAATTTTATTTTCATTAAACTTACTATTAGTCATTATATATATATTTAATCTCTTGGGGGGTTCAGCCAACCATGTGGCGGTCAAATTAAAAAACCTGCCATATGTACTAGTCGGGGTGGGGCATTCTTTTTTTTTAAATTTTTAATAATTTTTTATTTTAAAAAGATTGGGTGGGGCTGGCACGGTCTGATTGGATTGTGCTCGATGCCCTATCTGAGGTCATGGGACCCGTGCTGCTCCATCATGCTTAAGGGCCAAGCACTTGGGTCGTGCTTGGACCGGCACGAGTCCCGGTACCCCTGGTCCAGCACGGTACTAGCTTGCCTAGGGCCAACATGACCTGGGTCAGGGCACAGTTCTAGACCGTGCCATGCCTAATCTGGCAAGGCTCATCTGGGCCGTGCTCTGGATACCCAACCCATTTGCTTCTTCTAAGTTTAATTGACAAAGGGGCAAAATATCTAATCATGGGGACATGAGTTTGATCTTTATGGTTATCAGATACATGTTGTAGGATATGCTCGTCAAATGTTCTACTCATATTATTGAGATGATGATGTTACCTGCTTTGATTTGGGCCCCAAATCTTGTATTTTAGTTGTCAAAGTATAATATGATATGGGTTGGGGAGAGGTCGACAAAAAAAAAAAAAACAAAAAATTTTATATTATATTGTTTCATGCGATAAAGTGATAAATCTCCCACTGCACAGTACACATCAAACACTATTACTTCTCCCAAAATCCCAACAGCAACACCATGTGGCAAAGACACCGCACACTTCACTGTGCATGAGTCATTGAACATACTCCCACTGCACATGCATGCCACACTGCCTCTGCACAGAACACGCAGGACTGCTGCATGGGTTTGCCTCCACCGCGTGCCTTATGACTAGAATGTTGACTCATTGCCACCGAACACACTTGCCTTGACATCTGCTATGCGACTTCAGCCGTTGGTAACTGCATCGTGCAATCTTCACATCTAGTTCTCACCCCTCTTTCAAATTTCAACACTCACATTCTCATGCATCTGAAGGCAGGTTTGGTAGTATAGATCATGTCAGGTGCTGACATCTGCCAATCAGATAACTAATTTTGCCTAATCTTTTTATGACTGAATATCATTTTGTTTGCTCTATTATGGACAGCAATTATGACTGATCTTTAGATTGTGCCATTATTTTGATTGTCAATTGAGTTCTTGTTTAAGCGAGTGGCTCATATAGTGCAAGTTACATTTGCTAGCATAAAACTTTCAAGTTTCCTTTCTAATGGCAATTAAATTTTCAGTTCTGAAAGTCGTGCTCTCAGATATTTGTGATAATGAACAGGATAGAAGACTCAAGGAGCTTTTTGAAGGTATTCCAACCCTAGATGAGCTGTATTCTTTGGGTATTGAGGGTTTGAAGGCTGATATCATTGTCGTTGACCCAAAGAAAGATAAAAAGCTTTGCATGCTGAAACAATTGATTGTGGCTCTTGTGAAGGGATTGCATTCAAACAGTGCTGGAATAATAAAGAAGATTGCAGTGCTGGTCAGAAACTTTCAATGATGCCTTTTGTTATTCGATAAATCAACACTTTATTTGTGTTGCCGAACTAGTTGCTTTTTCTATCGTCATGATATGTGGCTCATTTGCGAACACTAATTTTTGAGTTCATAAAATAGAAATATGTTTAAAGGTGTCTAGTGGATAGGGCTGCCCGAAAAATCCTCCAGCACAACCCTCCAAAAGGATGGTCAGGCATGGTGAGGCTCAACTATTGTAGATGCAATGGCATTGCTGGGCTTGATGGGTCAGCTGCTGCACCTTTCATGACTGCATGCCTACTGACCCGTGACTCCGCCTTATGACTTGTCAGGCTCATGGGGGATGGGTCAAAACTGTAGCCCATGGCTCGGCCTGAGTCAGTTTAGTCCCGTGATGGGTCAAATCTTTCAACACTCTTCCTCTTTTCTTAGGGATGCTTGTACCTCGTGTGATATGTCTAATAGGACACTCATAATAGGCTTCACTCTTATCTGTATTGCCCTATGAAAGATGTCACTACTCTTTTTGAAACTTATTGTACTAGTTGTATTAGGTATAAGCATTTGAGCATGGTCAATTCTTTCTCCTTGGTGGTAGATAATAATTGACAAGGAAAAGAGTATACTACTATAATGCCTGAAGGTACGTTCTGTTGGATTGAATTTATAAAATAGCACTTGTCCAGAAAAAAAAATGACATTTACACTCATAATGATCATTCTAGTCTTTAGTGAATAACACCTATATTTATTATGAGTAATAGAGTACACACTGAATGTATACTTGATGTCACTTAATGTCATCTTGTTCATTCCCATATAAAAAATTTAAAAAAATAGGTACGTAACAAAATTTTGGGTTAAAGATCGAAGAATCTTTCTATTGGGTATAAAAGATAATATGAGATATGATCCGAAAAAATAAAAGATAATATTTGGTTGATTATGAAAATTATGATTAATATTTTTTCTCTAAAAATATTTCTACACGTCCCTATGAAGTATGAGTGTTCTAACCATCCCAATTCGATGTCACATGTTTTTTTTTTTTTGGCTATCCCTTTTTGTTAGCGGTGTCAACTGAGCTGGGCTGTTCGAGCACGGCCCTCGCAACGACACGACACATTTTAGAAATGTTTCTGGATGTGTTGTGGGCTGGCTTGCCGTATGGCCCAAGGCATGCCGAGCCAAACATTTTGGCATGAGAGGCACGATACTACATGACTAGACATGATGGCATGTGGGGGCCAATTTTGCTTTGGATGGCCAAACCGGCTAGCCTAGTCTTGACCCAGGTTAGCTAGGTTTGATCCAGGCAAGCTTGACTCAGGCTAGCCTTGTTTGAACCCATGCTATTCTTGAATGAATTGGGTAAACCTAGCATGGTTTGACCCAGCTTGGCATCACTCGACACAATCGGCCCAAAAACTGTGCCAACTGGCTATGCTGGGGGCTACACCTTTTTAGAACCGTGTCAATACCTAATGACTCATGATAAATGCCATGTCGTGCTTGACATAGTACGACTCATTTGATACTTCTATATTTTATTCATTAATACTAGCACAAGATATTTGATAAATGATTTCGTGCTCCTCGAAGAAAAAAAATTGACTTGAACTTTGAAGTATATTTTAATATATTATTATTTGTTAATATCTTAATGTCATATTTATTTAAAATTTTTGTCTTTCATAAAATTGAAAAAAATTGATTATTATTTTAAATACTAACAAATATATAAATTGAGTATAATAATCAATAAAAATAATAAAATAATCTAAGTTATTATATTTGATTATTCTAGAGGTGTCAAACAGGCTGGGCCAGCTCGGCACGGCATGCTACAGTGCTGTGCCTCGGCCTATCTTGCCTTGCTGGCATGTGGGCACAACACGCGTGACCACGCGTCGAACGTGGTCAATACGAGCTGATGCGCTACATGCTAGGCTCGTCGAGCTTCTAAAGGGCACAGACGCGTGGCGGCACCTTGTCGAAATATTAATTTTTTTTTAAAAAATTTGGGGTTTGTCCGACTCAAACCGGGCCGAACCCGGCAGTTTTTGGGCTACGGGTCCGTGCCTAGCCTATCACAATAACATGGTTGGGTGGCCTAAAATCGTTTCGGGCTGTACTCGGCCGGCCCTTTTGACATATCTAGATCATTCCATAAGATTTTAAAATATTTTAGTGAATCAAATAAATAAGTATGTTCTAGCACTCTCCTGAAATACCCGATAGCATGTTCTAGTATATTTCTTAGTGGAGATGCTTACAATTAATGGAATTATTCATATGATATCTGACTCTAAAATATTTAGTTTATTTAATGAATATTATTTAAGTTGAGAGTGAATAATTAATTGATCAATAATATACAAGTCTTCGTCTAGTTTGATGATTTTGCATAAAAATATTAATAGAAAAGGAAATAATATCATAACATTGTTTCTTAGTCAAATTACTAACATAAAATAACTTCTGATTAAACTATGATACATATTAGACATATAAAAAATAAAGGAATAATATTGATATTGTTGTTCTCCTTGAATCATATAATGGTGCCATTGACCATAACAATCTTGGAATTTCTGAACTCAATAACAAAAGCAAAAATAGTGTGATTTTATATGAATATTTACTTCTGAACCTATTATCTAAGAATTTGAAATGAGTTGATCAACAAAAAATATAGCGGATGTAGACTTGTTAGTACTAGTAACATGGCAATGACACAATCAGTAGCACTTCCAGTTTACTTGTACTTAAAAGAACTAATATGAGTAGGTTAAATAATTTATCGTATAGTCTTTGAGTCTTGAAAATTACATCATAATTAAGGATGAAAATTCTATCACTTCTCCTGAGTCTCTCATCATTCCATGGAAGAAGAATATTATTATTGCTTTTCAGTCTCTTGGGATAACTATTCTTGATCTGCTAGCTCTATTGTTGTCACGATGTGATGAAAATGTCATATTATAATGGCTGAATTTTTGTGATCTTACTTTAAATTTAATAATTTTTTCAATTTTTTGTGTCATAGTACACTTGCATAAAAAAAATATCCAAAATTACGATTTCATGTAAAAAAAAAAAAAACTAATCTTCACACGCCACAATGATATGTTGCAGCATTTTTAAAAATTCAAATTTCATAGAATTTAAACTTATTATTTTTTAGCCAAAATGAAATTGTTGAGGTTTATGTCTCGGTGCCACCGCCGCACCAATGGAAATAGAATTTAAAAAAATTGTTGAGGTTGAAATTCGAATTTAAAAATTCAAATTTCATCGAATTTAAACTTATTATTTCATAAAATTTATGTGAGTAGAAATACTCACATACAATGAGTATTTTTACTCTTACAAATGGAAATTGCCGCCGCAAGTTGTTGTCGCAGACCACTGATGTTTGCTATTGCTAGCAATGCCAAAGGTGCGCCGTCAACCACTGACTCCAAAACCAGCGACACTTTGCCCGAATATATGATCTGATACCATGAAAAATGCCATCCTAGGGTTGTTTTGAGAAGGAGCTGGAGAGGGAAGAGAAAGGGACGAGAGATATTCGTAAAAAAGGAAAAAATATTATTGAAAATAAAAAATTAAAATTTTCTGAACACACAATCTTACACCTGATTTGGGGTAGCCCACAAGTTGGACGATCACAAAAAATGGAAAATAAATAAAAATTAAAAATAATAAATCAAATAATTTACCCCCGCGTATGCGGATTAACAAGATATTTTTAATTATAATTAATAAATTAAAAATTAATAAAAAATTCATTTATTTTTATGAACGAGTTGTGATTACAGAATAATTTTATTTTTTATGTATGTACATGATATTCTGGTTGAGGGAATGATGAACTAAGGATCACCCAACCCGATGAGTATTTTTAACTATGATTTTCGATGAAGGTTCTTATGAGACTCAAACTTTTCTTGGTATGGAGATTATTTACCGTAGGAGAGATATTATCTTATAACAGATATAGAACGTGCTTGATATTTTTACACGTGCTTGATTTTTTGCTTATGTTCCAATAGACACTATCTTTGATTAATGTATTGATTTTACTTTCAACACTACCTATGTAATTGACTCTATTTCTAGATTTTCTTCAGAAAATTTGACTTAGACACATGTGTTCGGAGGCTCAGATATGTGAATAAGACTCTGGAATTTGAGTTATCTTTCAGTGATAATTAAAATTTGTAGTTAGTTGGGTAAAATAAATTCTAGATAGACATTAATTAATGTCGAGAGTATAAACATTAAAAAGTTGTCCTTTTTTTTTTGAAAGCAATGTTATTTGTTTGAAAAGTAAGATAAATAAATTTTAAATTTAATGCCGCTTTAGTGTTCTTGATGATGATTGTTATTTACGAGTTATTTTAGTTCCAAAACATACTCGAGACGATCAGATATTCATTTTATTCTCATACTATTTTTTATTATGATATTCATCTAACATATATACTATTTTATATATACATATATATATAAATACATAGAGCTTATATATATATACATATATACTATATATATAAAACACACATATATACTATATATACATAGAGCTTATATATATACTATATATATATACATATACACACACACATATACATATAACACACACACATATACATGGAGCTTATATATATATATAAACACAACATATATACTATGCATACATATATCACACACATTTGTATATATACATACAATACACTAAGCACAAATATTTGCGTGCTTTTCAATATTCAAATCAATTTTCTGAGTGTAGATGGAACTATTCCTCCTGGCATTATTTTCAAACAGGTTTCAGATTTCTATAAAAGACCCAATGGGGAAAGTCCAATAAAAGCAGCTTCAGCAGAAGCTGCTCTCACTATCGATAAGCAGGATATGCATTTTTTGGGGCAGATAAAGCATGGGTCTTGCCGTCCCAGAGCGATCTTATTTAAAGTGTTAGCAGATACTGTTGGCCTTGAATCTAGGATCATGGTGGTAAGCCACAGTTTTTGTACTCATGACAACCATTGTACTCCATAGATGCTTTTCTAAGCCTTCATTTTTTTAGGCTATCATGTTTTATACTTTCTTTGCAAATTTCTTCATTAATTTATAGTTAGACATGTGCTTAATAATTTCTTTCAATTGTGATTTTGGTAAATTTAAAGAAAAATCAACCTCTAAGTAGCTTGTTATTATTAGTACTATTTTGTGGTGTTTTATATTACCAACATGAGGTACTATCTTTTAGGGGTAGGTGTGATAAATAATTGACGAGATAATAAAATTTATAAAATTACTCGGAAGAGTGAGAATAAAATTATAGTGTAGTATATTAATTTTATTTTACACCATAACTATTCAAAATATATTTTATTTATGTGATATGATTTTTAATGTTTTAGAAATTAATTTTTTATTTTTTCTCATATTTTCTTTTTAATATGATTATTAGTTAATGCTCGAATAAGTCAAAATATAATCTCTCTTTCTTTCATGCACACACACATATACATATATTCTTTTTCCATCTCTCCCTGTTTTTCTTTCTTTATTTCTCTTCCTCCCTCATCCCTCCTCTCTATTTCTTTATTTCTCTCTCTCTCTCTCTCTCTCTCTGGTCTCTTCTCCTTTAACATTAAAGTTTTTCTGCTTGGGATGAAGCCAAATTGTAATTTTTTGCCAAAACAAAGATTCTATATTCCTCTTTGCTCTCTCTCTCTCTCTCTCTCTCCCTCTCCCTCTCCCCTTTTCTCTTATATAAACATTAGTTAGGCCACTAGGAAGAAGCCCAATCTCCAAACCAAAAACTCTTTTCTTTAACTCTCTCTCCTCTGTCTCTCCGAATCAAAAAAAATTAACTTATCTTTTCAAGCGCATCTGCCTATGTGTGGAAAAAAAATAAATATATTGTTGTATCAAATTTCTCATTTCTCTTATAATAAATATGCAAAATATATTTTTCTCAAAGTAAATATTTTTCCCAGCTGTCACTAATATATAATTGCCTCTTATCGAAATTTCTTTTTTTTGTAAATGGTAATCATTTTATATGATCATAACATTTTTCTCCGCCGTGCCTAGACCAATTATTTCGTATCCAACTTTTACCAAACTTTGCCTTTACTAATTTTGAATTGATTTTCCCCTTTATTTCCAGGGTTTACCCACCGAAGGGTCTGTTCACTGTGTTGACTCTTGTAAGCACATGTCGGTGACAGTGGTCGTGAATTCTATGGAGTTATTGGTTGACCTCATGCGTTTTCCCGGTCAGTTGATCCCGCGGACAACCAAAGCTATTTTCATGACTCACATCTCTGCAGCCGGGGAGAGTGATTCCGCAGATAATGACTCTTGTGATTCGCCCCTAGAGCCAAACAGTCCTTTGTATGGTTTTTGTGAGAGAGTGGATCCTGATGGGTTAGAAAATGTTGTCCGTCACATTTGAACCTTTGTTTGCAATTCCTTTCTGATCGAGAGTGTTCATTTTATTTTTTGAATTACAGCTCTGAAAAAGTGGAGGGCCTCCAGATATATGGGAAATCAGAGGTATCTTCCAGTGTTTCAGGTCCTTCTTTCTGCAATATGATAAGAAGATCTATCAGACCCATCAATGAAAAACTCAGGTAAATGTCTTCCTTTTTAATTTGACATAGTTTGCATTTGCTTAAGTTATTTGCTTATTATCATTGTCATGATCTTTAAATGCTACTCTGATTTATTCAATGTGTTTGCAGGTGTGTATGCCTCTTTGTGAAAACCGATTAGTTGGAAATATTTCAAATGATGTGTACTTTTATCACGGCCATACTCACCGTGCAAGGCTCATGCATATAGAGGAGTCAAATGGGCCGTGTCATGGTGGGCACGACACTGTAGGCTTACCGTGCTGTGCTTGGCACAGTATGGGAACCAGACTGGTGGCCCGGCACGGCTCAAGAACCAGATTGGTGGCCCTGCATGACATGATTGGCCCGCGAATTGTAGGGTCTGGCCTGGAGCGGGCTTTCAGAAGGCGTGCTCTTCGGGCCGGTTCATGCCAGCATTAACTATTTTTTTTTTTAAATACCGCCCAATCACGATCTGCCACATAAGTGATATCTGTCTTACATGGCTGTTTGAACAAAAACTGCCCCAATGGGTGGTCACCCTGCAAAACCAGACCCGTGAACTGAGACATGACTCGCACGAGGCACAAGGCACGACTCGTGCCATACCAGTCCAACATGGTGCTGGGGCTGTGCCTGGGCTATCTAGCTCGGTTGACACCTCTACATACATAGCGTGAGGCTTAAGAGAGGTTAATATCCCACCAGCTTTACCCCCCAAAAAAAAACTGAATTACTGTGTTTAATGAGTCTTGATCTGGTGATCAAGGAAGCATGGACACGGCATGAATACGTGTCTGATACGCCACGTGGCGTATCATTGATCAATCCGTATCCGATACGCCACGTCGCATATCGGACGTTTCCGTCGGCTGTCGTATCCATGCCGAGAGTGACCGATGTCCGACGACGTCCAATGGACAACGTCGCCGCTTGGGCGACGTTGGCCACTCGACGTAGGCGGTAGGCGTGATAAGTGGGGAGGTAGGGGGCGAGCGCCATTTGAGGGGGGGAGGCAGGGGCGAGCGCAATTTGAAGGGGGGAGGCAGGGGGCGGGCGCAATCTGTGGGGATGCAGGGATGGCATAAAATAAAATAAAAAAATTTTATATTATAAAATAAAAAAAATATATTTTTATATAATATAAGATAATTTATAAAATATTATTTTATAAAATAAAATAATTATAAATACTATCTTATAAAATAAAATAAAAAAATATATATTTATTCTATAAAATAAAATAATTTAATTTAATTTATTTTATTTTATAAAATACCTAATATTTATAAAAAAATAATTTTTATTTTTAATTTTATTTTTTTTATCATGCCATATCTTAGTCGTATCCGTATCCTTTTTTTTTTTTAATTTGCCGTGTCTCCGTATCTTACCGTGTCGTATCGTCGTGCCCGTGTCCGTGTCCGTGCTTCTTAGCTGGTAATTCACTACTCTTGGGTGAAGACTCTTGCCATTGTACCGAGGCATGCTCTCTAAATGATATGTATTTTAATCACAACTAATATATTTTTTCATATCATATGAAGCAAATAAAAGTTGATTTCACATGACAACCATAATTTAATTGTTTTTTAAAGCAAGACTATCAAATTATGATAGCAGAGAACATTTTTTCTTGAATGTTTGTGGTTTTATTTGTTGATTTTGTGCATCCTCCAGTTTGTCACATAGTGAACCAGATATTGCAACAACATTTTGGCGACGTAGCAGGAAGAAGGTCATTGCCGAACAACGGACAGCTAGTTCAAGGTTTCTTTTAGCTACTGTTTTTAGAATTGTGAACTTTTGTTGCAATTCTGATCGTGTAGAAAACCTCACCAAAATATGATTTCCGTACTTGAAAAGATTAGGCCGTCAAAAAATGATTTTGCTTTCATATTTTGAGAGGCTGCATCATTATAAACTGTGATTAATTATTGCAAGTTGGTTGAGAATATTATTTATATATTTACGACACTAAAAATATGTCGAATGTATTATGCAAAATAAAGAAGAAAAGTGACCCATTAAATTAATTGTTCTTGTTTAGCGTGTCAAATGAAAATTCAAATTTATGCTCATAAGTTAAAGGAGACTGACCAATATATGTTGAAAAATTATAATTGAATAGTGTGTTATATTAATTTTATAAAATATACCTTACTAATATTTTGCTAGATAAATTAATAGGCTGATAAAATTGAATTATGAAAAATTGGTACATTCTTCATTACATATTTACTTAATAAATTCTCTTTTTAAAATGTTAAGTTATTAAATTTGATTGAGACACTATTAAATTATTTAGAAATATAATCATAAACTAATTTGTTTCTTATGATAATAAAACTTTATTGTAAAACATAGAAATTAATAAAATAATTCATTAGATATAATAGTGTATCTCATAAAATAATTTAGAAAAAATAACTACAATAATATTCATATTAAAATTGATACTTAAAATTTTATTCTATAATCAATTTTTTGAGGCAACTTATATGTTTGGTACTTCTAACAAAAGTTCAAAAAATAAACAATAAAAATAATAACAAAATTGTAATTTCTCTCATGTAGTTGGTGTTTACAAGTTTATAATATAAGGTTTAAAGAATAAAAATTTTTTTTAAGTATGTGAAATATCAACTGTTTGCTCTGTAGTTTGAGTATATATTATAGTAAATATCTCATCTTGAATTTTTTCTTAAGGAATATGTAATCCATACCTATGTATTCCTTAGATCGTGAAATTTTTGATTGGAAGTCATATGTCTTGTTTGATATTCATAGTAATTATCATAATCGCTTTGAATCCTTTTTTTGTATTATATCTCAAAATAAATATATGGTTATTCTTTTTCTAGGCGACAAGATTAATCAAGTATCTTAGTTAATGATTTAATATGAATCTGTACTAGTGAAATCTCAGAGACTACTGCATCATCTAACCTTGAAGCAGATCTCTATACATGGAAAAATTTATTTTTCCATGTATAATATGATATAAGAAATATAATTAATAAAAAAAATTTATTTAATAATCTATGAAAAATTTATTTAATAATCTGAACTTGTTGTTAGATATGTTGACTCTTTGTGAATAATATGATACTGAATACTAACATGCTCAAATATAGTCGATGGGCCTTTTTACTAATTGGTAGTCCAAGTCGAGCTAAACATAAGAAATGAAAATTAATAAATATAAGTATAATATTTGAATTCATACTTTTCATATTTTTGTTAAAAATGAGTTTTTGTAAAAAAAAAGTAAAATTCACTCATTAAAATTCTATTAGTTTTTGTTTAAAAATGCTTGTCCTATCTTTGAGTACAACATCAACAAAAGAAGACAAATCTTAAAATTTTACATACTAGTTTGTTTTATGTCGGAGAGTAATCGACAATAAAATAAGTGAATTTAAATATTATGGAGTCAATCTATATAGCCATTCTCCAAGATGTAGTATTTAAAATGGTATATCCTAAGAAAAAATATAAGTTGATATTTAATTAATGAGATAGATTATGATTAAAATCATATCATTTAGAAAATTATTTCTGAACACTCTTTTCAAGTAGGAGTAGCCGAGCTATCTCAATCACATGTTTATTTTGTTTAGTAATATCATTTTCTTAGAATGTATTGACGCAAAAAATATAGTATATAATTTAATGATTCATTTAGTAATTGTTGCATTGGTATTAGTTTGACATGTATCCTAATACATTGTCATTTTTATATTTTTTAATATTTGTATCAAATTAATTTTTTATCTTTTTATGAAATATTTGTAAAATAGAAAAAATATATAATGTATCTTGAAAGATATATATCCTAATACATTGTCATTTTCTCAATGTCTTACAATCATACTAACAAATATATGTTGAAATAAAAATAAAGATAGAATCGTGTTGTCTAGAAATATAATTTATAAAGTATAAATTAACATAATAATTGGGAATAAGAATTGGAAGAGTGACAAATATCAAATTGGATACCATCATATTTATTGACTTTTTAATATTAGCTAATTGCTATAATAATATATTTAGAGTAATAAAAGAATATTGTGAATATGATATGATTATCAATAATATGAGTATTAATTTTGATATTGATAATCAATCAATCAGAAGTGAGTGTACGCATAAAATAATAAATAATACTTGAAAGAATATAAAGATTTATTATTGTCTTAGATAAAAAATTTGATATTTTTCTCTACTAAGTATAAGTATCATTGTGAATAAATTCTCTAAGGACTTTTAGATAGCTCTAGTAATCAGTATATTCTGTTAATGCTAGGTGTCAAATGAGTCTTGTTGGGGGTGACATGACCTATATTTTGATAGCCTAGTCAGGACACCATGGTATGCCAGACACAACATGAAATGAGTTCCTGGGTCATGAGGTATGTTAACATTGGATGTTTGCCTGATATGGCCTGATTGCCTGACTTCCTCAGTCGGATATGTCGAGTCGTGTTGGGTTGGTCCGTGTCCATCACTGGCTAAGTTGCCTATGGCTCGTTATTTTGTCTTGGTTTGGACCTTGGGGGTCGGCGTAGAGGTTTCAAGTGGGTTGGGTGCCATGAGCATGACACAAGACATGATCAAAATTTTCATGCTTGGCCCGACACGTCATGGTTCAGAATCGTGTCTAGACCAGGGCTAAACATGCCTCGTGTAGTGTTGGGCACATGGGTCATGCCTGGGCTTAGATGTTGATTACAAATGTGAATTTTTGCTCAAATAATTTACGTTGTTACGATACATTTATTTTTTATTTTTCATTTATTTAACATATTTTAATTAATATTTTTTAAATATTTAAAATTGTAATTTTTTTAAATTAGAAATATAAATAAAATAAAATAATGATAGCTATTGACTTTAATTTAATAATAATAAGTTTGACATATATATAAATAATAATAATAACCTATCCAAATTATCTGAGGTCGAATCTATGTTCTCTGCAATGATCTCAATCTAATTTTAAAAAATCTTAAATTGTATGGGTGTCTCAAAAGAATTGGTACAATATATATATATATATATATATATATATATATATAAATAATATTATATATGTAGAAAGATAGGGAGCACTAAGAACTTTAAGGAGCATGTTGATTTATGCTCCAAAAAATCTTATACATTGGATCCCGATTAAACTTAATTGAGTGGAGTTACTTTTGAAGTTGAATCAAGTTCAGCTTCATTGTCTCACTTCTTTAATCATAATGATTTTGGGAGGAAATACATCAAAATAATTATGACCATGAGTCTTCAAATTTGATTTTTCTAAGAATTTAAGGTAGTCAGTATTTTGCTGACTTATTTTTAACTAGCTTATCATAAAATTTTTAGGTTGACTAATATGAATGACATAATTAAATATTATTAATTATAAAATCAATTAATAATTAATAATTAATAAATTTAAGAAATAAAATGGAGCGATGTCTTTGATATTCATTATATGAATGCCATGACAATATAATATTTGTATACCTCATCTCCTACTATATTAATTTAAAATACAAACTTAATAAAAATATTTAAAGATTTTTTATCTACATGATGATCATGTCTTATATAAGGGTATGATGAGAATCTTTAAAAAATATGATATTTAGAATAAAATTTTTAGTATTATATTCGATAATATTAATAGCGAATTCATCATTAATATGACTATCATAACTATTAGAGAAAAATAATTAGGTTAAAATTTTTATGTTAGTTGTATGTGTTATATAATTAACCTATTAGTGCAAGTGTGAATATAAGTTGTTTCCTCATTATTAGAAAAAATAAAAAATTCTCTAATATAACTTAAGATGCCTAAATATTAATAAGAGTTTAGTAATCTATGTTTATTATTGGGATATTCGATTATGTCAATAGTAAGAGTGTCAAATTTATTATTGATGATTGAGATTGAGATATAATTTTTTTAATAAAATTTTTCAAAATATTTTATGACATGATGAATATTTTTTTGTGTGTGTAAACTTTTATCATTTGCTTTGTACATAAGTTTATATGTAATATTAATAGTATGTTTAACAAAACTAGAGAATATGATGTATTTAGTATTATGATTATTAAGATGAAAACTATATATTTAAAATATTGATCATTTATTTTAACTCTTTGTTGTTTGGTTGTTTATATGGATCATATGATTAAAGTGGAATGGATAGAAATATTTTAAGATATATATTCACTTGCATGAATCAAGTAGACGAATATGAAATTTTATTAATAAAAAATTAACTTACATGTCTATATTATGACACTAAATATGATAGTTGTAGCTAGACTTTGAGTATGAATATAAACATCATATTCGAAGATGTTAATTTTTTTATTCAATTATCTAGGGACAAATGATGAGTGATCCGTCTAATAAAAGTGAGATATCTCTATACTTAGATTTTGATTACCAGTCTAACCTATCACATAATAATAATAAATATTTGGAGATTTGGATTTGGTGGAAATTATATAAATCTACTTATTTCACGCTATTTAAATTGATGCGTAATCTACTGATCTCTCATTTGTATAACATAGAATTGAAATTTACTTTTATAATGCAGATATTTACATATATCATAAAGGCACTTGCATTAGAGGTGTCAAACATGCCATGTTGTGTCGGCAATTTTCATTTTTGGGCGGCCTAGTCGGGTCATTATGCTGTGCCATGCACGACTCAGTTGGGAAGCCATGACGTGCTAGGTATGATATGAATCAAATTATGCTCGGCCCAGCATGATCTGATTTGCATGAGTCCAGGCAGCCTCATGCATTTTGTGCCTGATTGTTTTTGGGTTGTGTCATCATGTCATATTGTGATATTTTTTTTTGGGTGGCCGAAAGCTCGTTGCCCTCAGCATCATGGAAGCACGGACACGGCTCCCTACAGCCGTGTCCACGTTTTCGACACCTGGACATGGTGCGGACACGGCATGAATACGTGTCTGATACGCCACGTGGTGTATCATTAATCAATCCGTATTCGATACGCCACGTGACGTATTGGACGGTTGCGTCGGCTACCATATTCAAGTCGAGAGTGCCCGACGTCTAACGACGTCCGGTGGCCAACGTCGCCGCATGGGCGACGTTGGCCACTCGACGCAGGCGACGGGCACGATTTGAGGGGGAAGGTAGGGGGCAGGCACGATTTGAGGGGGAAGGTAGGGGGCAGGCACGATTTGATGGGGGGAGGTGGAGGCAGGAGGCGGGCGCGATTTGAGGGGGGGGGGGGGGGGGGGGGGGGCGGGCGCTATTGGAGGGGGAGGCAGGGGATGGCGCTATGTGTGGGGATGCAGGGCTGGCATAAAATAAAATAAAATATTTTTATTTGATAAAATAAATAAAATATTTTTATTTGATAAAATAAATAAAATATATTTTTATATAATATAAGATAATTATAAATATTATCTAATAAAATAAAATAAAATATTTTTATTTTATAAAATAAAAAAAATATATTTATTTAATAAAATAAAATATTTTAATTTATTTTGTTTTATTTTGTTTTATAAAATACCTAATATTTATAAATAAAATAATTTTTATTTTTAATTTTATTTTTTTATCATACCGTATTCTAGTCGTATCCGTATCCTAGTTTTTTAGAATGTATCGTGTCCCCGTATCCTACCGTGTCGTATCCTCGTGTCCGTGCTTCTTAGCTCAGCATCACTTGTATCATACCAATTTAGCTTCAAAATTCAATGTCTGTCACTCGATCACAGCCACCATAATGAATATTTTTTTTAATTTATGCTTTTAAATTAAAAAAAAGGATAAATAAATACAACAATAAAATAAGAAAAAAATAATCATTATTAAGCGTTAAACAAAAAATATATAGTGTAACAAAAGTTAAAATATCAAAAATTAAAATTGAAATATACAAGCAAGTGTCTATCTCAATCCCAATGTCAATTGGTGTTTGTATGTATATGCAACTCATCATCATCATCATCATCATCCTGTAAGTGTTTAATGGTATCGCTAGCAGTGGGGGTGGCTTCAACATCTTCTAAGTTCAACGAGTCATCATCTGCCTCTGCCATCAACTAGTGCGCTCTAGAGGTGTCAAACGGGCCGGCCCAGCACGGCACGGCTCGTTTTTCACGTGCCCGGCCGTGCCGGGCACGGCACGGTTTTTTAAATTCGGGCACGGCACGGCCCGTGGGCAAGGCCGTGCCGTGCCGGCCCGCTCGGACACGGGCGCACGGCAAGGCAGGGCAAGCGGGGCGGGGCGGGTCGGGTCTGTTTGGACCCGACCCGCGGTCTTTTTACCGGGGGCGGGGCCCGGTTGGGTCACGAGTCGCGACGCAGGCACGGCCCGACACGTGGTTTGTTCGCCCGGGCCCGGCACGGGCCCGGGCACGTTTTTTTATCGTGCCGGCCCAGGCACGGCCGAACCGTGCCGTGCCTCGTGCTGGGCCGGGCCGGCCCGGCCCGCTTGACACCTCTAGTGCGCTTCCACTCGGTCCCGATGCAGTTTTATCTTGGATGTTCATCCTTGAATTCTCTCAATCCTTCATTCATCCAAGTACCGTAATGATATCTGGTCACAGTCTCGATTTATTATCCGAAATAACATTGATTATAACATAAAAAATAGATTTGATGTTCATGCTCGATATCAGAGAAGTCAGTAGATCTCTTATCATCTTAGACAACATGTGATATGTAGATTTATATGATTTTTATCATAATAAAATATTAATGTTCTTGTTATCATTATGTGATAGGATCGAGTAGTAATCGATATTTAAGTACTGAGATAGCTCGTTCATATTCGATAGATTTAGACGCGTCAACCAAGCCAGACTGGCCCGAGCCGGCATGAGGCACGGCCCGATTTGGCCGTGCCTATGCTGGCCCGGCATGGAAATTTTTTGTGCCTGTGCTCGTGCTGTGCCTGTCCACGGTACCAATCGTGCCGTGTTGTGTCGAGGCCAACAGAGCCTTGTGTCGTACCTGACCAAGCATGGTATCGTGGCTCGTGGGTACGGTACCTCGGCACGAGCCGTGAAATCGCCTCAGTGGCAGAAGTTGAGCTCGACGTGCGAGGCTCGCCCGGCAGAAGTTGAAAAAGAATCGTGTGGCACACTTTGCCGCGGCACGCCGCCTAAACGGCGAAACCCTAATTTTTTTTAAATTAGGGTTTCAGCTCGACCGGGCCGAACCCGCCAGATTCTTGCTGCAGGCTCGTGCCGGGCTGACCTCCACAGAACCGTGCTTGACCAGGCACGACATGATACATTAATTGTGCCCTGCTTGGCCAGACACGGAAGCAAGGTCAGTCTGGCTAAAAATAGGCCGGTCCAGCTCAGCACGTTCGGTTTGACACTTTTAAATAGACAACTCTATTTTTTTTCTCCCGCTAACTGAATGAAGAAATCATAATCTTTGAATATAATGTTCATATCCGTATTCGGAGTTTAACTACAACTAATATCATACCTAATATTGTAATATATAAATTATTTAATCAATTTTTCATGAATAAATTATTTAAATTGGTATTCTTGGTTCATGTATATGAGTGTATATGTTTAAATATTTTTTATCATTTTCACCTTAATCTTTGGATCAATACAGGCAGTCAGACAATAAAAAGATGAAATGGTTGACTAATACTCTAAGTATTTGGTTTTTATTTTAACAATCATCTTATTAAATGCCGCGTCACTTCTTAACTTGCTAAACATACTACTAATATTGCACATGTACCTGAGTGCAATACAAGTTGTGGGTATATACACATACGAATATATATTCATTGCATCATAAAAATAATTAAGATTTTCATAAATAAAAATTTTGTATCTTTGTTTCTATTGTTAATAATAAGTTCGTTACTCTTATTATTAATATTGTCGAATATTACATGTTTGTATCCAACATATAATTTTAATATCAGGTAAGTGTAATTCTATCGGTGTCTTATATTTGTTTGAAATTTTTTTAGACCTGCTGACAAATAGAGATTACTTAATTCCTATTGTCTGCTTAGTGTCCAAAGATATTTTAGTGTGTTTCGTATTTTTTCTAATATGAGAGAAATAATATTGATTTTCGTTTGTACTATCAGGTTAATAATAAATAATGTGATCATACATCTAACGTAAAAAAATCTTTCATAATTAGAGGTGTCAAACGTGCCGGGCCGGCCCGGCACGTTCAAAAACCGTGCCCGGGCCCGTGCCGTGCCCGGGCGAAGCAAAGCACGTGCCGTGCCTTGGCACGGCACGCCGGCACGTGTCCATCCCGTGCCGGTTCACGCAGGCATGCGTGGCTAGAGGTGTCAAACGGGCCGGCCCAGCACGGCACGGCACGGCCCGTGGGCACGGCAAGGCCGTGCCGTGCTGACCCGCTCGGGCACGGGCGCACGGCAAGGCAGGGCAGGTGGGCGCGGGGCGGGTCTGTTTGGACCCGACCCGCGGTCTTTTTACCGGGGGCGGGGCCCGGTTGGGTCACGAGTCACGACTCACGACGCAGGCACGCGGGCCGGCGTGCCGTGCCAGGCACGGCACGGCTCGTGCCAGGCACGGCACGGCTCGTGCCAGGCACGGCACGGCTCGTGCCAGGCACGGCACGGCTCGTGCCAGGCACGGCACGGCCCGTGCCAGGCACGGCACGGCTCGTGCCAGGCACGGCACGGCTCGTGCCAGGCACGGCACGGCTCGTGCCAGGCACGGCACGGCTCGTGCCAGGCACGGCACGGCTCGTGCCAGGCACGGCACGGCTCGTGCCAGGCACGGCACGGCTCGTGCCAGGCACGGCTCGTGCCAGGCACGGCACGGCTCGTGCCAGGCACGGCACGGCTCGTGCCAGGCACGGCACGGCTCGTGCCAGGCACGGCACGGCTCGTGCCAGGCACGGCACGGCACGGCTCGTGCCAGGCACGGCACGGCTCGTGCCAGGCACGGCACGGCACGGCACGGCTCGTGCCAGGCACGGCACGGCTCGTGCCAGGCACGGCACGGCTCGTGCCAGGCACGGCACTGCTCGTGCCAGGCACGGCACGGCTCGTGCCAGGCACGGCACGGCTCGTGCCAGGCACGGCACGGCTCGTGCCAGGCACGGCTCGTGCCAGGCACGGCACGGCTCGTGCCAGGCACGGCACGGCTCGTGCCAGGCACGGCACGGCTCGTGCCAGGCACGGCACGGCTCGTGCCAGGCACGGCACGGCTCGTGCCAGGCACGGCACGGCTCGTGCCAGGCACGGCTCGTGCCAGGCACGGCACGGCTCGTGCCAGGCACGGCACGGCTCGTGCCAGGCACGGCACGGCTCGTGCCAGGCACGGCACGGCTCGTGCCAGGCACGGCACGGCTCGTGCCAGGCACGGCACGGCTCGTGCCAGGCACGGCACGGCTCGTGCCAGGCACGGCACGGCTCGTGCCAGGCACGGCACGGCTCGTGCCAGGCACGGCACGGCTCGTGCCAGGCACGGCACGGCTCGTGCCAGGCACGGCCCGGCTCGTGCCAGGCACGGCCCGGCTCGTGCCAGGCACGGCCCGGCTCGTGCCAGGCACGGCCCGACACGTGGTTTGTTCGCCCGGGCACGGGCCCGGGCATGTTTTTTTATCGTGCCGGGCCGGCCCGGCCCGTTTGACACCTCTATGCGTGGCACTGGCGGCGTGCCACGCGTGCCGTGTCGTGAGTCGCGAGTCACGACTCACGACTCACGGTCACGACTCACTGAGTCGTGACTCGTGACCCAACCGGGCCCCGCCCCCGGTAAAAAGACCGCGGGTCGGGTCCAAACGACCCGACCCGCCTGCACTGCTTTGCCGTGCGCCCGTGCCCGAGTGGGCCGGCACGGCATTGCCGTGCCCGCGGGCCGTGCCGTGCCTGAACGGCACGGTAGCACGGCTGGGCACGTGAAAAACGGGCCGTGCCGTGCTGGGCCGGCCCGTTTGACACCTCTATTCATAATGATCCGTCTTTTAAATGTTCTTACAAATATATTAATGACTACTCTATTGTTAGATGCGTTATCAATTATAATATTATATATTTTATTTTACATTTTATAATCTTTAAAGATTCTCGACATGCTCTCACATATGAAAAGGTCATCATGAGGATGGTGAATAACATGAAATCTTAAGATTATTATTAAGTTTCAGGAAGAATTTACTTAGAGGGCGGTGAGACATGCAAAAGATGCATAATTATGACTAGTTTAAATATCGTATATCAACGATACTAATTTATTATATTTTTAAATTCATTAATTATTAATTATTTTTTTAAATTATAATATTTTAGCATGTCGTTTCTATATGTTAACCTAAAAATTTTATAATATGCAGGTAGAGGTGTCAAACGGGCCGGCCCAGCACGGCACGGCCCGTTTTTCACGTGCCCAGCCGTGCTGCCGTGCCGTGCCGGGCACGGCACGGTTTTTTAAATTCGGGCACGGCACGGCCCGTGGGCACGGCAAGGCAGGGCAGGCGGGGCGGGGCGGGTCGGGTCTGTTTGGACCCGACCCGCGGTCTTTTTACCGGGGGCGGGGCCCGGTTGGGTCACGAGTCATGACTCAGTGAGTCGTGACCGTGAGTCGTGAGTCGTGACTCGTGAGTTGCGACTCACGAGTCACGACTCAGGCACGCGGGCCGGCGTGCCGTGCCAAGGCACGAGCCGTGCCGGGCACGGGCCCGGGCACGTTTTTTTATCGTGCCGGGCCGGCCCAGGCACGGCTGAACCGTGCCGTGCCTCGTGCCGGGCCGGGCCGGCCCGGCCCGTTTGACACCTCTATATGCAAGCTAAAAATAAGTTTTATTGATACTGATTATCCTTGAATTCTTTAAAAATTTAATTGAATCACCTATAATGGTGATTAGTTTAGCTATTCATTTCCTCCATAACTCATTGTGATAAATGAAAGGAGTCAATAAAGAAGTACTATATTTAACCTCAAAGATCGAAATACTTTGTTAGGTTCTTTTTGGATCTAATACATCATATTATTTGATACATTGATCAGCATGTCATTATAGGTGGCCCATACTACTACTACTACTACTACACAAACACACACCCACATATATGTTATAATATATATATATATATATATATATATATATATATAGTGCTGATTCATCATCTACACTCTTAGTATTTTTAATTTTCAATATGTTAAATTAAGTACATATATGTTTTTTAATTTTTTTTTTATTTTTTAGGCATTTAAATTTTGGTCGAGTTAATGAGAGAAAACATGATTTCGACATTGGTCATTTTCATAGGATTATTATTATTATCTATGTTTACGTCAATATTAATTTTTTTATTATTAAATTTATTATTAGTCATTTATATTTTTTTATTATATGTTCTAAGTTAATAAATAGATTCTTAAAAAAATTAAATAAAAAATAATATTTGGCTTATGGAGAGGAGAGAGATAGTCAGGGCTTGTATTTGGTAGCTTAGATAATGAAATTGAAATAGCAACATTAAATCTCCACTCAACTCATATTTTTTAAGTTTTATAAAAAAAACTTTTAAATTTAAAACTTAAAAGCTTTAGGTTTAGAGAGAGAGAGAACCGAGAGGAGCGATAGAGAGAGAACCGAGAGGAGCGATAGATAGAGAGAGAACCGAGAGGAGCGATAGAGAGAGAGAAAGAACCGAGAGGAGAGGTATAGAGAGAGGGAGAGAACCAAGAGGATAGATAAAGAGAGAGAGAACCGAGAGGAGTGATAGAGAGAGAGAGAGAACCGAGAGGAGAGGTATAGAGAGAGGGAGAGAACTAAGAGGATAGATAAAGAGAGAGAGAACCAAGAGGAGAGATAGAGAGAGAGAGAACCAAAAGGAGAGATATAGTGAGAGAGAATCAAGAATAGAGATAGAGAGAGAACCAAAAGGAGAGGTATAGAGGGAGGGAGAAGAGAGAAAATCGAGAGGAGAGATAGGGAGAAGAGAGAGAATCGAGAGGAGAAAGAGAGAAGAGAGAGTTGAGGTTGAGATTTGAGAATGAAATGCACCCACTTTTAGTTTAAGATCCCTAGTCACAGTAATCCTGCCGGGTGACCTTGCCAATGTGCCTAGGGCTCGTACGATTCAATTTTAGTCATGGTTCTGGATCGTGCCATGTTGGGCCAGACATGGCTTAGTCGGGCCTTGCCTGGTACTTGGATTTCCTGGCCCATTTTTCACCTTTAACTTATATGCTTGAAGGACTTAGAAGATTCAAAATTAGTTATCCAGGATAAAATAAATGGGTTGTTGTCGGATGATGACTCATGTGACATCAAGAATATTGATGGCATCACTAGCGCTACTATTTATATCAAAATCATACATTACCATGATGATTTGTATTTGTATGTGTACTACCATACTATAGACATGGTAGCATCGTCTATTTTAATGGTAGGCTTCTCTTTGGATTTCCAAACCCAAGAAATCCTATTCTCTTCAGATATAAAATTATTAAAATATGTTGAAATATTTGATGACTCTATGATAGTAACATCATATCAACTACCAACATGCTTAGATATATGAGCGACTCTATTAACTAGTCTCCTAGGCTTAGTTACGGGTAAGGAAGGACAAATGATGAATCTAAGTGCAATTTTTGTATTCATACTCTTTCAATGATCATTAAAAAAATGAGTTATTTTAAAAAACAACATTCACCCTCATTAGATTTTTATTCGTTATTGAGAATTTAGATTGTTAGATTTTATTTACACCCATCTTAGTGGTGGTTATATAGGTTTGTTATAATTTAATTTTATTTTTTTGGTTGAGCACTCATGTCAAAGTGGTTTTATTGAATGTTCACATAGATGATATTCTGATTATGAGTGATGATGAGTTGATAATTATCTAATTTTATAAGTTTTTTTAGACATAATTTTAGATGAAGGTAACTTGTGAGTTTGTTGGGTAGCCATTCAGCATACACACCAAATGTAGTTGTTAGATATTATTTTCAGAGAGGATATTAAGAATTTTACACAATATTGAGAGACAGGTTGATTATCAAAGTTTGTAACGGTTTTTTTACATAGTCCATCCACTATAATTCTTATTAGATATGAATATATGCAAATTTTTTGTAAGACAGTAATTTATGATTTTTTTTCTTTCAAACATTCATGGTTGTTTTATATGTACTTTAAATTTATATGAGTGACTCTATAAACTCATATCTAACAAAGTGTCGCAGGCTCAGTTATATGAGTGATTCTATTAACTAGTGTCCTAGGCTTGGTTACAAGTAAAGAGGACGAATAACGAATCTAAACGCAATTTCTGTAATTATACTCTTTCAATGATCATTAAAAAAATGAGTCATTATTACAAACAACATTTTCCCTCATAAAATTTTTAATAATTACTGAGAATTTAGTTTGTTATATTTTTATTTATAGCCATCTTGTTGGCTGCTACATAGGTTTTCTATAATTTTATTTTATTTTTTTGGTTGAGCACTCATGTAAGGTGGCTTTATTGATTATTCATATAGATGATCTTCTGATTATGAGTGATGATGAGTTGAGAATCACCTAATTTAATGAGTTTTTTTGACATAATTTCAGATGAATGTAACTTGTGAGGCTGTTGGGTAGCCGTTCAGCATACACACTAAATTTAGTTGTTAGATATTATTTTTAGGGAGGATATCAAAAATTTTACACAATATTGAGAGACAAGTTGATTATCAATGTCAATAAAGGTTTTTTACATTGTGCATTCATTATAATTCTAATTAGATTTGAGTATATGTAAGTCTTTTGTAAGGCAGTAATTCACAATTTTTTCTTTCTAATATTTATGGTTGTTTTATATGTACTCTTAATTTATAATTATTGATTATTGACACATGAGTTAGTTCTCATATTGTACTTAATTATATCCAATTTATATTTCATATACTCACTTTTTATTTTAAAAATATTATTATAATCATTGTCAAATAATTAGAAGTCAATAGTATAGTAGTATTTATTTTGAATATCTATTCTTTTATAATGTATTGTTTATGTTTGATTATCTTGTTAGTTTATTTTATGTTAGTTATCTTGAAAATAACCTAAATTTTATTTTATTTTTATTTCTGCTAATGTTTATTTTCATGATCGAGAGACTATAAGATATATTCCATTTGAGATCGAACAAGATAAAATGAATATCTCACTTTTTAATATTTTTTAGTATGCTAAATTATTTACTTGTATATGCTTAGCTTGTCACCTATCACTTTTTAAGGTGAGAATATTTTCTTCTTATACTAAGGATATATTGATTATAGCGTGTAAGAAATGTCAATTAAAGCTCACTAAAGATTTTTTGTCCTAATTTTTTGCTTGAGTAGGGGACCATTCAATTTGATAAATTTAGACGCATGAAGACCTAATCTACACGCGATAAGAGAAAGTTTTAGTTTATCTTATAATTTTTGTTGACCATTGCTTGATATATATATTTGAATATATCTTATTCATGATAGATGACAAGTTTTTTTTTTTAGATTTTTTATAAAATAATAAAAAATTAATTTCAAAAAAATATCAAAAAATTATGAAGTAATAATACATTATAATTTATCTCTGGTTGATTCAACAATTATTGTATGGATCAAAAGATTATGCACTAAATTTGTTGGCTTGTATATCTCGATAGAATAATTTTTTTTATTTCAATTCCTAAAAAAATGAGATTACTGAAAGGAAGAATAGATATTTGATTGAAATAGCTTAGATATTTTTAATTAGAAAGAGTGTTCTATACCACTTCCGGGGAGATTTTGTCATTATTTATCTCTTCAATCGGATATCTTTATGTAATTTCTAAGGATACATTCTTTTAGATCTCATATCTTAGATTTTTAAAAAATTTATTTGAAAAAAATATTAAAAATCAATATATGAAAATTTATTACAAAATGTATTAAACTAAATCTATACTTATTGTATAAATCAAAAGATTATATACCAGATTTTCTAGGTTGACATGTCTCAACAAAATTATTTTTTTTATCACAATAAAATGAGATTACTGAAAGCAAGAATATATATTTGATTAAGATAACTCGGATGTTCCTACTTGAAAGTGTATTCCAAAATGTATTTGAAAAGATATTATTTTAATCATTATTTATCTTATTATTTGGATGTTCTATTCTATTATTTTTTTGTATATACTTTTTTAGATCTTATATTTTAGAGAGAAATTATTTAGCTTTTTTTTAAAGTTTATTGATTAATGTGTTTTGTGCTCAATTGCTCTCTTAGATGGGATTTGTTGGAATCTATGGCCATAAGATATGTATTTTGTTGATACTTCAATATTTAAAGAGGATACGCATATTTTTTATTAGATATTGATAGACTTTTAATAAATACAAATTGTAATTATTTTTTTTTTTTTTTGATTTGTACTCATTTTTAAAGAGTATAAGAAGAGTATGTATCTTAATGTTATACGTGGATTCATTATTTTTTTCTCTCTCACCTGTATCTATGTTTGTGCTAACAGTTAGTAAAAAGTCATTTATTGATTATATTTGAATATATTAGTAATTTCATCACTTTGTTTACATAGTTATAATATTTATTAATTAATTCAATTCATGTCGAGTTTGGAGAGAATGAGTTTTTTCGATTAGAGAAATATCATTGAAGTCCAAATGTTGTAGTAGGTCGCGAGTCTTCACCATTGCAAGCTCATATTTAATCGGTAATTTGAAGATTTGATCACCCATGACTTAAGTCAATACCATGAGATAGACATACCTGACTTGCTCAAATTAGAGATGAGCCTATTGATGAGTTAGATGATCATGCAATCAATCTTTTGATATTAATCTTATGGTTCTTTTTGAAAGGGACAAACTAGCTATGCCTTAGTACTTAAATTTTACAATTTTTGTTTGATCCTTGTCATGTTTTTTTATTTTAATAATGCTTCATAATGGTATTAACATAACTAAATCTTAGGATTGACCCATATTTCTTAAGTTGTAATGTTTGTTCGATGTTGCTATTTGAATGAAGTTGCAACCTGTTATATGTCATTATGATTAGAAGTCTTGAATTCTAGTCGCATCTTGAATCATGAAGTTAAGACTTGAATGAATTAATCACACGTGTTTTGTGTCGCTACCTGACTTGTGAAGTCATGATATGAATAATGTTGCAAATTATTTTTGTATTTTTGTGATTGAAAGTAATAAAGATTCAAGTCACGATCTGAGTTATGAATTTGTAACTTGAGATCAATTTCGATTTTATTTGATTGTGTTGGCTATATCTAAGGTTGAGATTTATAAGCTTTTGGAAAAATAAAATTAAATTTTGGAAACTAAAATAAAAGATTTAATTGTTGATAGATATTATTGTTCACAATAAAAAATCACATGTCAACAATAAGTGATTAGAAATTAATGACAACATCTGTCGAGATTGTCAACTGAGATAAGTTAGTTTGAAGAGTTCGATGTTTGATATGATTGTGATTGATAAATAAAATATTGGTGAACATTTCTGGTGGAAGAAACTTGAAATGATATATCAAAATAAGTTATCGGTCAACAAATTATTTCTAAGAAAAAAAACTATATAAGTTATGTTTGAAAGAGGCCAAATTTTTTTTCCAACATTTACATGAGTCAGAAACGCTGATTAACTATATGTCATATATTGGATGTGAGGTTTGTGATGATGATAAAATAATAAATCTTTCTCTGTTCATTATCAAATTTGTATGATAACTTGAGTATTATTATTATTATTAGCGGTACAAAAAAGCTATTCTATCAGACAATGATTTCAACACAACTATCCAAGGAAGAAGACTGAAAAATGAAGTCTAGATCGGCCAACAAGTATATCAAAATAAGTCAATCCAAGTCATGGAATCTTTTGTACGTGCAACCTAAGTAATTGCTTGTTTGATGATTAATGAGCTATCTATTGGAAATCACTTTGTAGAAGCATGTGTCACTCGTGTTGATGAAAATATCTGATTCATTAACTTTAGTGCTTCATATCACATAATTCCTTATTGGAATTGGTTTAGTCAGTATAAGTCTTATGATAGATGAGATGTGAATATGAGAAGTTTTTCAATGATTAAGATAATTACGTATGAGAAGGTAAAGATAAGGTTGTATGATGAGACTTTTAAATTTATCCTAAGGGTTGTGAATATTCAAAACTCGAATAGAAATTAATTTTTGTGAATATATTATTGTTTTTGATCTTTCTGTGATAATACTTATTCTAAGATGGCTTGAGAATAATGATAATTTCTTGAAGAATAACATAATAAATCCTTATACAAGTTATTGACTAACACCATCAAGGTTCTAGGCAGAAGATCCTTTGTTTTTTGAGAAGAAAATCTTGAAGAATAAGCATGCAATTGAGCACAAGTTGTCCATGGAGAACTACAATTCAATGATGAAACTCAGTTCATAGTCATGACATAGAAACACAATGTTATGACTCAATTCAATGTTATGACATTGAAATATAATATTGTGATATCAGACTAGGATATATCAGTGATAAGTGTTTGGCTACTGTATCATCAAATAAAAAGTTGGAATGAATATTAGATTGTGAATAAGAGTTAGAATTTTACAAGGATTGCTTGTCTGAAAAAAAGGTAAAGTTTAAATCAAAAGCCATCAGATCAATGTGGTAGTGCTAGGTGAAATTAACGACTTGTTTGAAGAAATATCGGATGGAAGTTTAAGGCCTTGAGAAGAGGTATCATGATTTTAATGGGAGTAATCAACTTGTGAATTACATACATTTTTTTTTGCTCATTTTATAAGAATATGTATGTTTGAATTTTATTTTATAGTGTTAATATAATTTTATTTTTCGCATTGATTGATTATATTAATTATAATGTTAAGAAATATTAATCCAAAAATAAATTTATAAGATTTCAACGAATTGATTATGTATGCTAATGTATATGAGTATTCATATATATTTTTTGGGATAATGTCAATTTGTTCATAAATTACTTGAATTATTTATTTTTATGTTATTTTTCACATTATCTATCTCATTATATCTTACCTATTGAAGAAATTTATTCTATTTTTTAGAAATTGACATATTTGTTTTTTAAAACTCTTATTTGGAAGAGAAAAAAAAATGAAATTTTGAGTGATATAGTATATTTTTATTCGTTATTTTTCTTCTCAAAATGTGCTACAAGTATTTTTTATAACTTTTAGTGTTAATATTTTGTTTAGGAGTCATAATTTGCAGATTTTTTTTTGAGATATTCAAAATTTTTCTGTTTGAATTATGTCAGGGCTCTTACTTGAAGTTAGAATATGATTCTTCTCTTCATCATTATTTTTGAGCCTTCGATTTAATTTTACGTTTATATTCTGTTAGGTCTCAAGTAGGCCTTTATTGGTTTGAATGAGGGGATTCTCAGCGAGGGCTCCTCTTCATCATTATGATTCACTGAGTTTAATATTATTGTTGATGAAGTCGATTTAATTTAGGAAACCATTCCATTCTCTGAGAGAACTTGTCAAAAAATATTTACATCTTTATATTAGTGGAGTTTGTCATCCTTGATCCCAATTATTTTGCTATCCTAAGTCTGCTGATCTAATTGATAGATATTAAATAATAAAATATCTTGATACCAAATGGAAGAAGTGTGAATATTTTAAAAAAGAGTGTTTGAGTAGTATATTGGTTTATATTGATTACTAGATATTAATTACCCATTCCGAGCTAGACGCATGTAACGAATGCAAAAATCAGTTCTTGGGTTGTGTGTCTATTTATGCAATGATTTGTTTTCTTGAAATTATCACAGCTTTCGTGATCTATTGTTCCACATAAAAATAGTAAATTTTGATGGTTGGATCAAACTTTTTTGTGGTTAGGTTGTTTTTTCTTGTTTGTTGTTTGATGCGTCTCTTGCCTGACAATTAAAACTATTGCATATATCATTTCTAGTGGTGCTTATTATAAAATATATATTTAGATTGATTGTCACAAAAAGCTCATGATGGTTCATTTATCACTAGAGCTTAGCCAAGCTGCGCATGCGACAACTTGAGAGATAGCGGCACATATTTTGATGTCGTCTATGTCATACATATTAATATATTAGATCTCATAAGAATTTTAAAATTAAATATACTTGATCGAGAATAATATTGAGGTAACTAATTATATTACAAGTCCTTTTAACCCCCAAAAGGGTAGCTCGTCTGGCGTAAGGCTCTGGGCAATGTCCCAGAGGTTCCGCGTTCGAGTCCTCCCGGTGGTACTGGGGTATTTACCTGGTCGGCCGCTCCAGGGCCCCGAGGGATTAGTAGGGGGAATGGGCCCTGAAACCCTCGGTATCAAAAATTATAAAAAAAAAAAAAATTATATTACAAGTCCTTTTATTGTATGCATATATTGAAAGTTATGTCTTGTTGCGATGATAAATACCTTCAGAAGGATGTTAGGTCTCCAATTAAAGACTAATCAAATACAATCTCTCTAATTTTCAATGATAAAATTGTCGAGATATTATCAAATCACACGCCTTGTGCTAAAGGCGAGAGCTTCGCCCACTGAGTACCACCTCTACATGTCATAATTTTTTATTATTGTCAGAGAACTGCCCATAAGATGTCATTGTGTGCTAAAGTTCTGACAGACATTAACATGGTAGATTCATTTTTTCTTTTGGTTGTTTTTCACCAAAGGATTAATCTCAAAACTCAAATGATGCAGTCAATTTGACTCGAAAACAATACCTGCCGTCTCTGCGTGAGGGGCAGTTGCCATCACGTTTTGATTCATATATTTGAAACCTGTTTTCTAATTATTATTTGATTTTACAGTCCTGAACGTCGTTTCTTTCGGGTGCAAGGACGGTCAATCCTAAGCGGCAACCAGAACATGGCCAGAGACTATACTGATGATGTTGGCACATCAAGGTTTGTCGTCTTAGTTTTTGTCTTTATGTAATTCATAACATCGTGCTGCCTTTTTTGGTTTCTTCTTACATATAGTAACATTATGTTAATTATTGAATTGAAAGGAGGGGTAGCTATAAAATTTTTCTCAGTTTTTTTTTTCATGAGCATGCCTCATATTCGAAATTAAATGAATGGGGGAGGACTAGAGTTTTACAGCAGTAACAAAATTATTTTGCGAGCCATGTTGGTGCCCTCTGGGAAAGAAGCTCGTGAGGAGGTTAATGAATAGTGAAAAGATTATTTTTCTTAACTAGATTGATGGTGAATGGATGTCTTCTTGCGCAGGTCAGATGGTGCATCCTCGTGTGATGCTCGTCGCTTAAGAAGAAGAAGCTTTAGTATGACTCCGCAAATAGGTGATGATATCGTAAGGTTGGTGTCGTGCTTATGTATTCTTGTTTCCCTATTCTAATAATTCAATCCTTCTCAATTTATCTGCTTTTTTGTTGTAATTCTCTTTAATCTAGCAAATCAAATTGGTATGTGATTTTTATTTTGTTGAAATAAAAATGAATGCATAATTTGATAAGCATATGCTTCTTTTCACCGGGCTAAAAGCATGATACCAAAATGTGCAAGCATACAATAAAAATAGTAGAGTACTTTTACTAACGCTTAATTACATATTTTGGATCATATAATTCATACGTGTTGTAGTTTAGTTTTGTTTTTTATAGTTTTTTTTTTTTTTCATTTTGTATGAGAGCGGCCAATATTTAGCTACCCCAGTCATGGTGTATATATTTATATTTATGTGTGTGTGTGTGTGTGTGTGTGTGTGTGTATTATTTACATTTTTAAAGTTGAGGAAATTGTCATTTCACTTTTTTCTTGCTGTCTATTCTCTCTCTCTCTCTCTCTCTCTAACTCATCCTGAAATCTTGAAATCTAAAATGCCATTAGAGTGTGTGCATTGTAACATGCTTTAGGACAACAAGCTTTAGGACAACAAGAGAAAATCTTGTCGAATTTGAAGACACACTCTTGTTTCTACGAGTTATTTTTTGTGAGAGTTTGGTTTTTAGATCAAAGATACGTGAGATAATTATTTGTTTTTTTCTCATATATGTAAGAAAATTTGAAATTTAGATATGTCATTATATTCTTTTGTGATGTTTTACTTATATGATAAGATTATTTAATTATTGATATGTAGACTGATTGATCAAGCCGAGACTTCTCAATACGCGGCATGAACACACAATATCATAGGATTGATGAGGTGATATATGAATTAACAAATTTGATTATCTCGAGAAAATTAAGTGATAATTTTCATAATATTTTATAATTGTATTTATTGAGTAAGTAATGTATTTTTTTTATAACACAAATCTTTAGCAAGAGGATACTCCGTCTCTCAGTTCCTTCGACCTCACTCTGGTTTTTTATGACTTAGAGGCAAGGGCTAATATTCTTTCAGCAAGTGATCTTATTTTGTTTTTCTTTTGTTGAGTCTAGAGTCTCTCTATATTATTTTGGCCAATGAAATTATTGTATGAGTCAGATTGCATGACAATGTCATTATCGTCTCTATTTTTTTGACAATCCACTCTTCTCTCTTGTTATTTTTTATCGTGATAGTTAAACAAAGAGACATATAATCTCTAATATATTTTTATTTCACAAGCAAACAAAACATATCGAGATGGTCTATTTTTTCTCATGGAGAAAATATAAGATGAAACCTTGACTATAACATATATTTAGATGGGAAATAATTATCAAATATCTTTATGAATCCTCTAAAAAAATTTTAGCATATATTTCTTTTCTCCGGTTGGGTGGTGTGGAATTGTTGCATTAGATTTAGATGGGTGTTGCTATTTTATTTAGCTTTTATTTTTTATTTTATGTTATTTGATGGGAGCACACAATTTGTTGGCTGTGTTAATCATTTTTAGTCATTATATAACGATGGTGTATATGATATTATACATATTGAGTATTATTTCTTTTATTTTTTAATTAGTCACAAAATTCTACAAAAAGAAAATTTTATTAATTTCCTAAATTGTTTCAGGATATAAGTATGCATTATACATCATATATATATATATATGTGATTGGGGCAACCTATATTTTGGGCTGGCAACATGCTTCTCTAGGCTATGACATACATATTACAAATACCCAGGTTAGAGAACAAGAAAGCAACTTGTGTACATTTGAGTGTTTTTATTAAATTTTTTTGTAGTCGTATTATCTTGAATTTTTTCTTAAATAAATAATAATTAAGCTTAATATGCTTCTTCTACTTTTAGAACACTAAGTTTGCAACAATATGGTTGACTCTTTAGCTATCATTGTAAAATGTTATTGATTTTTGAAATGATTTAGAGGTATCAAACAGATTGTGTTATGTCGGCATTATCTATTTTTATGCCCTTTTGGCATAGTTATAAAAAGGGGAAGCTTGAAACGGCCTGTTAACACAGTTTATGGTCGGGTTGTGCCAAACAAGGGTAGGCCTAGGTTCAGACCAGGCTAGCATGGGTTTAGATGAGGCTAGCCCGGGTCAGGCCAGAATGTCATGGGTTAGATCAGGCTAGCCTGGTTCATTCTAGACTAGCCCGGGTCAGGACCAGGCTAGGCAGTTTGACCAACCGGGCCAAAATTAGCTTGCATGGGTTGTTATTTTGGTTCGTGCCATGTCACGCCTTTGATGCCAGTATCTTTTCTCCAGCACTACCTGAGCCATTCAGTGTTCCGGCTCGTGGCGCATCTAGGCACGACTCTGATTCGGGATGTGTTGTGCATGTGCTACCCGACTCAGTTGGCACCTATAAATTGATTGATAAGCTCATCAAAGAAGTGACAGATCCACTTGAGCTCACATATAACAATCAGCATAGTCTTATACTTAATCTATATATTGAATTTTTAAATAATTATTTAAACATTTATTTTTTAGGAAATGAGATTATCTGCAAAAAAAAAAAAAACCCAAAATATGTTGTGGATTTTTTCTCTATGATCGTAGAATTAATCTAAAATCTAAATAAATTTATATGGTATTTGTTCTCTAAATATAATCTTATGTTCAGAAGTTTTTTTTTTACATGCTTGATAATCTTAAATATTTCATATATATATATATATATATATATTTGTTTAAGAGAATGTAGAAAATAAATAATTTTATAAATGTCATAGCCGGGCCCGGCACGGTTTAAAGTAGCCGGGCCCACAGGCACGACAGGCCGTGCCGTGCATTGCCTGGCCCGCTCGGGCTTGCATGTCCGTATGGTTCGGGATTCGGCGGGACCGCGGGCTGGGTCGAATCATACTTGACCCGCGGCCCCCCCGAATCCCGAACCATACGGAAATGCAAGCCCGAGTGGGCCAGGCAAGGCAAGGCACGGCCCTCCGGGCCAGGCACGGCATGGTACAATAACCGTGCCTGGCCCAGCACGGCGGCACGCTCGTGCTCAGAAAATTTGGGCTGGCCGGGCCGGCCCCGCCCATTTGACACATCCACTATTTTAGGACATACAAAGTCTTCCATAATCTACATGCCATACTTAAGCTATCAAGAATAATGAATCATGGTAGATGCTGCATTGAACATTTTTTTATAAATAAATATGGAATTATATTTTTCTTATGTCTAGTTGATGTTTGGTTTACTTGTGTGGTGAGATAAGAGAAAGTACTAACTTAATACTGATAATTTTAGGCATGTGATCGAAAGTTAACAAATAGTCAATATCATACATATGTGTAAATCTCTTCTTTTCCGAGCTAGCATCAAGTCAAATTGATTTTTCTCTTCTTTATCGTGTGCTCTCATCTATATCCCATAAATGGCTTACCCACTTGTTGCAGAATGTGTTTTCATGTATGCTTATATCTGTCTGTATAATAGTTATTTGAGGTGCAAGGTACAATTACGGTGTGTATTTTTTTGTATGATTCGTACTTTGCCAAAAGCCTAATATATATAAAAATTATATATTTTACTTAATATTATGTATAATTTTTATCTATTAATAAAATATAATAAAGTAAATTACATAAAATATAAAAATCAAATAAAATTAGTATTTTTAATTAACACAAGTATTTAAATTTTTAAAATAAAATAATGAAATTTTAATAATTCAATATATATACATACATACATACGTGTGTGTGCGTGCGTTTGTGCGTGTGTTTGAATATCTATGCTTATAAATATAGATATGTTTATATGTGTGTCATATATTCTGGCTGGCCAAACAAGCTGGCCTGGTCCCAACCCATGCCAGTCTGGACCTGACTTAGGCTAGCTTAGACCCGACTCATCATAGTGAGGAACGAACCAGGCCAGCCTGGACCAAACCCAGGCCTGACCTGGCCCTACCCTGGCAAAATGTGTATGAACCTTCATGCAAACTCACGGCATGTTCAAAACCAACAATGTCACATACTTGCTTGAGCAGCTAATCATAAATTGCTCATCATTATTTGTCAGGTTCTTTTTTTTTTTTTTTTTTTTTTTTGGAATTTTGTCCTTCTGTTTTGTGTATGCTGTCCAGAACTAATAGCGTGGATCCCTTTTTTTTTTTTTTTGGGTGAGAAAAAAGTAGTTTTCTTAAATGAATTTTTTTTCAGGACAGTGCGTGCCATGAATGAAATATTAAAGCAAAATCGTTTATACAGTGATGGAGACAGCAAACCATTTTCAGCTGCTTTAGATACTGAGGACACCAGTTTGTATCTACATGAACGTGTACGCCTCTCTTCATCGATAGCTCTTTGCATTTGATCCTGGATTTCTTCAATTTTTAAGATCTGATAACTCAAGTATCCATCACAGATTTATAATTACCAGCGACAAGTTTTATGTGGAACATGTCGCAATGCATTCATGTGAGACAAGCATGGGTCAAATGTCTTTGATATAGTTACTGATGAAAGTAGGACATTACAAATAATGTCAAATCTACAATATCTTTTTCCAAACATATGAAATATAATCTCGAATCTCATATATAAATAGATAAAGAGATTGATATAGCTCACATGATGGGCGTATTCATCATAAAAATTAAAATTTTTTAAAAATTAAAAATTTGCAATATTTTCACCCAAATTGGTGTGTAAATATATAGAGCACTAAGTTCTTGGGAGCAATGATAAAAATTTCTGATATATCCATCAATATATCCGTAAGTTTTAAGTATCGATATACTCTTTAAGACCGATATATATAATTACAAATTTTAAGATGCGTGAAGAAATATGCACTAAGTTTATATATATATATATATGTATTTAAAAAAAGGCAAAAACAATAAACTTAAGTATCGGGAAATTTGTTATACCGAGGAATCTCATATATAATTTGATATATATATATCGCCCGAAACCCTAATTTTTTTTTAAATTAGGGTTTCGGGCATGCCGAACCCCTAATTTTTTTTATATTAAAGGTTCGGTCCGACGGGGCCGAACCCGGCGGGTTAGTGCCGCGGGCCTGTGCTGGGCTGACCTCCTCAAAACCGTGCCTGGCTCAGCACGAAAGCACGGTTGAGCCAGCTAAAAATGGGTCGGCCTGGCACATTCCGTTTGACACCTCTTATCTGGCGCAGATTTTGATTTTTTTTGCGTCTAGCTTTGAGGACAACAGTCCGGATTTTGCTCTGGAACTGCTCAAAAATTTTTTTGAGATCATCGAATTCTTCTTCGGCTTCTACTTGAACCTCAAAACAGAGTAGCTGATCTTCTATATTGAGATTTCGCTTATACAAAGCTTCGAATCCCTGAAATTGAACCACAACCTCTGAACCAGTATCTGGCTCTTGCTGAGTAGCATCGTAATCTTCATCAAATGCCGAGGCATATTCTACACTGCAACGAAAAGCAAGCGATTTGAGAGCGGAGAGTCTAGAGTATGCACCTACCGGTAAAATACGTACTAATATCTAAGGCTCAAGTTGCGTACTTAAGCTGGAGACTACTGTACTTGGCAAATGAAATTTAATTACTAAATGTATGTGCTAAAATTTTTATTGTCACTTTTTTTTTAATCCTCTTTAAGATGGCCATGTCACAAATTTGTGAAATTAAAATTTTTGATAAATTTTTGAACGAAAGAAAATAGTTAAAAAAGAGAATTTTATTAATTATCAAGAATTATTTTTGAAAAGAAAATAAAGAATGTATTTTCCTCCTAGTTCACGTGGTGAGATCCTTGAGAGGGGGGGGGGGTTTTTTTCAGGTAGTTGGCTCAGACTTCATCGACTGCGACGAAATTGCTAGGGCAAATCCTGCTCTCTATGGTCCTCAAAGAAATTATTTGAATTCTCAGAGGGCAGTTTCATTGCCTTCATCTCCACACGAATACAAAGGCATAGCATCTGATAAAAACGGGCATCCCGTGTGTTCGGTAAACAATGAATTGGCTTCGATATGGAACGATGTTCTAGAATCTCATGCATCCCACGGCAAACCCGTATTACTTTTTGAAGAATGGAATATTGATTTCTCAGAGCTGACTGTTGGTACACGGGTTGGAATTGGTAATTCTCTTAATCTATTTTCTATGCTGCTTTTTTTTCCTTTGTTTTTTTTTTTTTTTTTTTTTTTTTTTTTTTTTTTTTTTTTTTTTTTTTTGTTGCGATGCTAGAGGAAAATTTTAATCATCTCATTGTGGTAAAATTTTTTATGTCTAACAAAAGACTAAATTGGAAAGAACACGAATGGTTGTATAATTGTTACAGTAAAAATTAGGACCTAAAATTATGACATCATTATTATAATATATGAACTAGAAATTATTGATTTTTTTATTTTTATTTTGATATGAGATTGTCTAATATAAAAAAATAATAATTTATTATGAATTTATTGTATGAACAAGATCAAGTCCAATTAGAATCATAATAAATAGTCAATAAAATATTTTTGTGATTAATTTAAATAATACAAAGTGTCAAAAAAATAGTTAATTATATTGACACTATATAATATATAAAATTTTAATTCTTCTTGTACTATTAAATTAATAAAATTATATTTCATCTTATATATAAGCGAGCTTATAAATTATTGTAGTTTATAGTTTCTTATTATTGTTTTTTACTTTTTTTTTGTTTTTTGATGGGTGCATTCAAATAAACTCTAGGATGTGTGTGAGGATGTCAAACTCAAGATAGAGGTTGACCCTGACCCTCGCACCTAAAAATCTAAAAATATATAAATATTTATAATATTAATTTATTTTTAGATAATTAAAATTAAGAATTCTAAGGAAGTCAAAAAAATTGATATAATATATGTGTTATAAATAATATATACATGTAGGAATATTACTGGTACTAGACACTAAATAATATACTAAAAAATATCGTGTATTGGATCTCGAGTAAACATAATCGAGTATGACCGGTCGGGTCTTTGAATATGGATAAACTTCTGGTTCATCGATCCTTTTTATTTACCTTCATGTCAAAGTTATTTACTAGCATGTTTCTAGAGGTGTCAAATGGGCCATAATGAGTCGGCCCGGCTCATTTTTTGGTGGCCCAATCGTGCCGCTGTGCCGTGCTTGGCCCGGCACGTGGCTGGCCCCTGTCGGCCATGGCACGACACGAACCGTGCAAAGGGTCGGCTCGGCCCGCTTGATCCTTGACATCTTTATATGTGCCTCAAGGGTCGGCACGAATCATATATATTCGACTTACTTATTGTAGAATTCCTATATGATCAATAGAAATGATGTAATAAAAAAATATAAAATAAAAAAATAATTACTAATAAACGCCCTTAGTACTTTCAGCCCACTTATCGCATTGACCTATTTAGACTCTCGAGGGTCCTCTAATCTCTATACCATAAGTTATATCATAAGTTATAAAATTACATCATATATATGTGTCGTCTACATTGTGAACACTCTAGTCATCGGGGCCAGACACACTGCGCCCTCACTGCACACACACAGCACTTTTTTGTACCCTAACCAAAGATGGTGCACACTGCACTAGCTCGACCGTTGTGCACCATCCTGCACCACCTAACACATGCGGCACACCTTCTTTCACACGTGGTGCAGCTGCCGTGCACCATTGGCGTTGACATTGTGGCTGTGACACGTCTGTATGCTTTTTTCTCATGTGCACACACATGTGCTATTACATGCGCAGCACACGTGCATTATATTGTTGTAGTGCATATCTCTCTCTCGATAATTATCATTAATTATAAAATAAAAAAAAAATAATGCAAATGCAACTGTAGCATGGCCTCTTTGTCAGATGATTTTTAAAATCAATCTGAAATATGATATGCTACATGGCCTAGACGTGGGACCGGTTTGTGGCCTGGACCCACAAACCGGTCCCACTGGGTTCGGTCCAATGGCCTCGTCATGGACTGGGTCGCTTGGAGCAAATGATCTGATATAGGGTGATGTATTTACAATTTTATCCTCAAAAGTCAAAGAGGCTACGTCTGATGTGTCGTGAACTTGAGGCCTACCATGCTTCTTCAATATGAATGCATAATGAGAGCACGGCTGTGCTTTCGTGCCGGCCCGTGCCGTGTTGGGTCGGCTCGGGGGACAGCGGGTCGGGTCTGATTGGTCCCGACCCGCGGTCTTTTTTTCGGGAAGGGGAAAATCCCGTGCCTACGGGCCGTGCCACGGGCCACCGAATCGTGCCGGGTCAGGCATGGCATGGCACGGGGTGTGCCTTACCCGGGCACGGCCGAACCGTGCCGTGCCTCGTGCCGGGCCAGGCCGGCCCGGTTGACACCTCTACCTCCGTGCCTGGGCCCGCCCCAAATAGGGAGGAGATTCCCCGAAAAATCGGGTTGACATGCACAGGGTTGGGGCAGGCTTGGGGAATATGATCCCCGTCTGGCTCCTGGAGTCGTGGAGCCAGACAAGGCGGAGCAAGGGGGCAGGGAATGCACCGCCCTGCCCCATGGCATAAAAACCCCGCCCCTCACCTCACCGCTAAAAATAGGACGTGGGGCATGCTGGTTGTTTCGGGAGCTTTCTCGTGTCTGTTTTGCGTACATTTTTATTGTTCCTTGTTAGGGTCTGAGCTTCGCTTTTTTTGGCACGTGGTGTCCCTAGGGTTTTTTGGGGAAGTTTTCCGTGGCGTATGGAATGGAACTGATGTGGCAATTAAAGTATTTCTAGAACAGGATCTTACGGCAGAAAACATGCAGGACTTTTGCAATGAGATATCCATTCTCAGGTGTGCTAGCGCTGGGTCGGGTCCTTCCCATGCATGTGACTCGTCTACGTACTATTTACTAATACTATTTCTTGTGGCTTTTTATGCATGTTTGTTTGATCCTCAAGTCGCCTTCGCCACCCGAATGGTAATTCTCTTTCCTTTTTTTTTTTTTTTATTTGTCTGCTTCAGTTTAATCCGCCCGTGCTTTATTTAGGTCAGAATGAAACGATTAAAGGGTAGTGTACATATGTGATGTCGAAGTACAATTTGTGTAGTTATTGGCCACTTCCACTTGACTAGTAGCAGGTTGTTTTCAATGCAGTTATCTTATTTTTAGGAGCTTGCATAAAACCTCCATGCTTATCTATGGTTACAGAGTACATGGAGATGGGATCCTTGTACTATATGATTCATTTGAGCGGTCAAAAGAAGAAGCTTAGTTGGCGACGGCGGCTAAAAATGTTGCGCGATATTTGCAGGTCTGTAAATTCTTTCTGAAATTTGTGGCCAGTGTGGAAATAATTTCTTGCCGTTTTTTTTTTTGCCCAAAATTTGTTTTTTTTTTTTGTATCAGCATCTATTTACATGATTGTATTTTATTATTAGATAAAAATTATAGATAATATTTAGTAAACATATTTATAGTTGTTAAATCAAGATTCGAATTGAAAATCAGAATGCTTGATTAATGAATCGATAATCAAGAATCGAATCGAATCCTGAATCAAAATTTTTATGATTTTTTTTCATGTTAATTAATTTTTATTTCTTATTGTTGATATTTATTTTTGGTATGTTAATTTTTATTTTTATGTTTTTTTTTTGGTATTTTGTTGTTCTTTCATGTTAAATTCGTAATGTCAAATGTTGGAGGTATTTTTTTTTTCACATAATTAATTCCTAAAGTTGGTAATTTTTTTTGTATTTTATTTTTTATTTTTGTGATTTTTTTAGAATCTTGGTTACTTAAGAATTGATATTAAATTGATTCATGTGAATTAATTTGAAATTTTGATTTACTATTTGATTCATGTATATTTTTGATTCTTTTAAATAGTCGGATTATTTATTCTCTGAATTATAAATTGAATCATAAATTATACGATTTTAATAATAGTGAAAATATTTATTTTATATATATATATAAAAGATAGAGTGTCTTAAGGTCTTTAAGGTCCTTAATTATGTTGTCATTTTTTTTTGCCTAAATTTTTTTTTTTGTAAAATTTATCTATTTTATGCCTTACATTTCTTTATCGAAATTTTTTTTTTTTTCTTATAATTGAAATTCTTTTATTTTTTGAAGAGCACTTTTTGGTAGCTTGTCAAATTTGATTGTTGTTCTTAACATAGCTATTGACAGATCACCTCGGGCATGCCTAAACTTTTATGCCACCAGACTCGTGCAAGAGTTTCTCACCTCAGACACTCCTTTCAAAATCTATTTTTCCCACATAAATCATATTTTTGAAGAGCACTTATATATTTTTCTTCTCCCTTTTAAATTATAGATAATATATTTAATATTTTAAATATACTAAATATTTTGTATTATTTATAATTATTTTTAAGACTCGAAATTATATCAAGTGTTCATTTACTTGATTATATTTTATTATTAGATAAAAATTATAGATAATATTTCGTGCGAGCGCGCGCGCGCGCGCGCGTGTGTGGTAGAGTGCCTTAAGGCCCTTAATTATGTCACACGGCTAAAGGTTCTAAAAGAATTACTCATTTCAGTGTGTCTTGTGCCTCAAATAATTATGAATTTAAAAAACATTAGGAAAATGAGAAAAGAAGCACATAAAAAAGCTAAAAATGAAGTTTTGTTTTCTAAAAATTAGAGGAAAAAAAAAGAAAAAAAAAATGTTACTTATGAATTCTTGGAGTTTAAAAATAAAAAAAAAATTATTCATTTATGCTTGTTGATATGCAAGGGGTCTGATGTGCATACATCGAATGAACATAGTTCATCGTGATCTAAAAAGTGCTAATTGCCTCGTGAATAAGCATTGGGGAGTTAAGATCTGTGATTTTGGGCTCTCGAGAATTGTAACAGAGACGCCTATGAGAGAGACATCGTCTGCGGGAACTCCAGAATGGATGGCACCCGAACTCATTCGTAACGAGCCCTTCACTGAAAAATGTGACATCTTTAGCCTCGGGGTCATCATATGGGAACTCTCTACGCTCAATAGGCCGTGGGAAGGGGTGCCTCCCGCAAGGGTACGTCCCTCCTTCCTCGTTTGATGATCGGCAAGAGACTGTTCTGCGTCCTAAGACTCTAAATTTTCTTCTTCTTTTTCACTGTTCTTCAGGTCGTGTATGCTGTTGCTCACGAGGGAACCCGTCTGGAGATGGCCGAAGGCCCGCTCAGTCAGCTTATTGCTGGTAATATTTTCGCTAGATATTTTTTTTCCCGACCCCGCTCTTCGAACAACTTCTTTGGCTTGCCTTTTGTTTTTAAGAAACGGTTTATTCCTCTCCTCGACATGAAATGATGAATATGCCAATGGCCCGAGAGTGTGGTTCCCAGAAAAAAACATAGCCGTGGGCGCGAGGCCCCGACGGGCGGTCACCCTGGCCGGTTTATCGTGCCGCTGGACCAGGCACACGGGTCCTGCCTAGCCCGGCATGAGGCACTCTTCTGGACTGTGCTGTCCCTGGCCCAGTTCAAATGCGTGAGAATTTCATATGACTGCCACATATAATAATTTGAGCTATTTTATTTTTTTTTTAATGATTGCGATATATTTATTTAGTTATTTGACCTTAAAGAAAATTCTTTGATAGTATTTATTTTGGTAAAATATTATTAAATAATAAGATAAAATCTTGGATATTATATTAAAATATTATGAAATAGTAATATTTTAGAATAAATTTTATATCATGTATAATATATAATATTTGAAAATAACACTTGTTTAATTGAAAAGGCTATGACACTTCTACCTTATAGTTGTTTTACCACACACGCACACACACACACACACACATATATATACTTGGTCATGTAGAGTGGTGGCAGGGTGTGTTGGATGAACAAAGTGTACTCATTTTCATGAAAATATGGATGTTGTCTTAAAAGTATCTATTGGGATGCAAATGAGTTTATACTGTGAAAACTCATCATGAAGGAAAAATTAATCGACTTAAGACCAGTTTATTAACAATGAGATTTACATAAATTTATGATGTTGATTATTGAGATATTTTTTTTTTTATTTTCAAAATAATTGTTATGAGATTATTATTTTTTTTTTATTTTTTTTAATCATTTTTATTTATTTTTTATTATTTTTTATTATTTTTTATTATCTTTTATTATTTTTAATTATCTTTTATTATTTTTTATTATCTTTTATTTATCTTTTATTATTTTATATTATTTTTAATTATATGTATTTTATTTATTATTCTTTTACTATTTTTTACTAGCGTTTGACGTGATGTAACAAAATTGACTCATTATTATTCTTGAGCGTAGACTTGTTCATAAATATTGATATTTCAGTTAATTTTTTTTGATACAAGAGAATTGTAAGAAATTTGAATATTTCTAATGGTTACTTGATTATATGTCACATATACAGTTAGTATTTTTAGTTATGTCATATATTTTCATAGTCAGATTCATGTTGACTTAGTTGTTGACTAAGTTTATGGTTAGCTCATGCAATAACAAGTAGGAACTATCTCCTAAAGAACTGGGCTTGTACAAATACAGATTATAAATTTTTGATATCAATTATTATTGAGTTGTAATAGATCATATTTATCTTATTTATCTTTAAAAATAAATAAATTTAATTACATATATATTACCTGATATAATAATAATAATAATTATAGATACTTATTATATTAAGTAATATATATGTAATTATAATTATTTATTTTTTAAAATTTTCTCAGATATATTTATGTGAAAGTAGTTATTCTAATTCTTAGATACGTAAAGAGAATTTTATGAAATCAGAACTAAGACAGATTATCAATCAGACTATCATGCTGTTGATAGTATTTTAAGAATAAATAATTTATTTTCGACATATCACTTTGTTCATAAAAGATTAATTATCCTGACTGTGATTTTATATAAAATAAGTATTATAAAGGGATATGTGCCAATAAAAAATAATTTACTCTTTTAAGAATAAATAAAAATGAAAACCACATGTTCATGCTTAAATGAATTTAGAAATATTATTAATATCATCTGTTTTATCAATTTATTTTAAATTATTAAATATAATTGAATCATATAAGAATAATTTAATTTAATTTAATTTTTTTTCTTTTTTTTTATATTTATTTTTAGCACTTGGCTTTCATAAAATTATGTAATCGAATGCAATTAAATGTTTATTATATGAGGGTAATTTTTTTTTTCTTTTTTTATTTTTGATAATCAGTAGTGATTTGATCATCTTTTTTTATTATTTTAATTTCAAAAAAAAAAAATTATTTAACTTTTTTCAGATTTTGTTGAGTAGTTTCCCACAGCTTTGAATGCCAGTTAATTGTTTGCAACAAGTTACAGATTGCTTGGGAGAACCAGAAGAGCGGCCCAGCTGCGAACAGATACTAGCCCGTCTGCTGGATTGCGAGTATTCCATGTGTTGACGATGATGGGTCACGTTCATCGTCGCCGCTTATTTATCGTGTTCTTCCCTGATCATCTGATCTTCAATTTTTTCTCCAATTTTCTGTTTCTGGCTAACTGGAATCCTTGAATTATTGAAAAAAAAAAAAAAAAACTAGTGGGTTGAAGAAGATTGGCGTTCTTATTTATTTAACAATGGCGTGCAAGGGGGGGAGATAACTAACTAGTCGGGAATAGGGCGACTATTTATGGCATCTTCAAAGCGCCTGCAGGAGTCTGCTCTGAACTCCGAGCTCAACTCATTTTCTGATGCAGGGTAGTAGTCTTCTCTAAGCTGCACGTCCCTGAGATTAGGGTTTTGTATGAGGAACATCATGAAGTGTTCATAAGCCGTTCCATGGATGAACAATTTTCTCAAGCTTCTGCTTTCTGCAAGCAACCCCGCCGCAGGAAGGGACAAGCTTCTCTGGTTGACGTCTCTGTCGTGAGGAGGCCAATAATGGAGCTCTGTGAGATTCAAACTCCCAATTCCCCTGAGGAAAAACCTCTCCCACAGGCTTAGATCCATGTGCCCAGCTGGTGCAGTGAATGAGAACCCTATCGTGCTGCTGCAATTCAACTCCATCTTCGATAGTCGAGGGTAGCATGAAAGGTGACACAGCCCAAACGCAGAAGTCGGCCCTGGTTTGTGTTTCCCTCTGCAATCTCCTTCCACCCGCAGTCTTATCTCCTCCAAATTAGGGCAGTTCTGAAGCCCATAAGCCGCCAATGGAGTCAGAACTTCGTCTACGCCTATCCATAAGGTAAGACACTGGAGCCTGTTCCAACATTTGTTCGAAAACCCATCATCCAGAGAGTATCTGACCTTCTTCTTCTTCCTTTCGTTCTCATCTTGGTCGTCGTCGTCGTCAGAATGTCTTGCATCGTCCCAGGCGCAGTCCACGCACAGCCTCTCTATGCGATCACGAATTGGATCCAATGCGCGCAGAGAAAGAAGAGCATTGAGATTTTTGCAGGAGGAGATCTTGACGTCCAGTAGAGACTCGGAGAGCAGACAGGCCATGGTTTTCATCCCCTTCACCGTTATGTTTCCGCATCCTTCGACCTCAAATTTCTCCAGTTTACAGCACCCCCTCCCAATCTCTATCAATCCCATGTCAGTTAGATCCGCAGATTTCTTAATCGACAAAGAGCGAAGGTCTGCACAGAGGGCGATGCCGTCCAGTTTTGAATCCACTGCTGCGCATACCTCGTGAAAGTTCCCTAGCTTGAGCGTCTTCAACCTCGGGCACTTCGAGCTCAGTACTTGCAGAGCGTACGAGCTATGGAGGACGGGCTTGCAAACGTTGAGAACAAGCTCTTCCAGCAAAGGAAGTCCCGAGAACAGGTCGATCAGCGCTGGAATTCCAATGCTCGCATCTCCGCTATGCGATTGCTCATCGTCTGCATCAGCTCTCGCATTCTGAAACGCAGAGAGGTCGACGAGGTGCAGAACTGATAATTTCGGGCACGCGCTGGCTATGGCGAGCAAAGTATCGTCCTCTACGAACCCTACATAACTCGGATCGAACACGCAGGCAACGTAGAGCTTGACTAGGTTAGGGCAAGAAGAAGCAATCGCTTGGATCTCTTGAGATTTGAATCCGTCGGATAGTGAAATGGTGAGGATATTCAAGCAGGTCAGTGAGCGCGACGCTGCGGGGTGCGCACGCAGGACGAGCGGGAGATCCTCCGTCCAGAAATAGAAACTCGACAAATCGATGGACGTGAGCATCTCGCAGTGCTCGAACACGTGCGCAAAATCTTCCCCGAGCGGCATCGATGGCGGCCGTCGATGCCAGCGGATGAGCTTGAGATGCCTCAGGAATGGCCACTGGGGAAGCAGCAGCTGCAGAATGAACGGCGATCGAGCGTAGACCGTCAGCGACGTGACCATCGGGAATGAAACGCCGAGCCGGTACGCGAGCAGGAAAGGGTCGACGAGCGAGTACGCATCCAGGAGATCACCGCCCCACGGCGAAACCAACGAGAGGTCCAGATTCGTGACGGATCGAAACCCTTGCGGGACCAGGTGGAGGTCCCGCGAGTTGCCCCGCAGCGTGAGGCTGGTGCGCGTGGCTCTTTCGAGAGAGAAGAACTTGCTGCTGGTCAGAGAGAGACTGTTTCTGGTCCGCGTATCGGTGATGGAAGCTACGATGCTTGATAACAATGCGTCGGGCAGATCGGTGATGATCGTGTTTCTGCTCATCGAATTGCTACGGCGGCCGGAACTGAAAACTCCGATCATCCCCTTTCCTTCTGCATGCCATCAGTTCCTCCATGTTTGATATTTTCCCTGCTGTGGTTTTGTTTGTGCTTATCCCAAACTTTCTTGACAAGTGTGGCTGCCTTCTGGATTTCGAGATTCGGGATCCGAGATTTTGCTTTTGCAAGTCAACTGCCGCGGCGGCTCGAGCTTCTTGAGGTTGATGATGATCAGAACAAAGTAATACTTCGCAAAATGACAAAAAAAAAAAAATCTTAAATATTATTTTATAAAAAAAAAACTGTCAATTTTTGGTTGATCTTATTATTAATTCTGTGTTGGGGTGTTTTGTTTTTTTTTTGTTTTTTTTTTATTTTTTTGTTTTTTTTTGTTTTTATTTATTTTATTATCTTTTATTTTATTATTTTATTATATTTTATTTTTTTTTGTTTTCTTTATTTTTTTTTGTTTTTTTTGTTTTTTTGTTTTTTTTTTGTTTTTTGTTTTTTTTTGTTTTTTTTTTGTTTTTTTTTGTTTTTTTTGTTTTTTTTTGTTTTTGTTATTTTTGTTATTTTTTTATTTTTTTATTTTTTTATTTTTTTATTTTTTTATTTTTTTATTTTTTTATTTTTTTATTTTTTATTTTTTTATTTTTTTATTTTTTTATTTTTTTATTTTTTTATTTTTTTATTTTTTTATTTTTTTTATTTTTTTTGTTTTTTTTATTTTTTTTATTTTTTTTTATTTTTTTATTATTTTATTATTTTTTTTGTTTTTTTTTGTTTTTTTTTTTATTTTTTATTATTATTTTTTGTTTTATTTGTTTATTTTTATTATTATTATTATTATTATTATTTTTTATTTTTTTTCGGTGTTGGGTTTAAGATGAATGTGATGGCATTTAATTAATTATTAAATTATTTTCATTTTATTTATTTTAACAAATTGTACAAGGTATAACTTGAGACCAGAAGATTTGAAGACCCACGCTGTATTTGACATGAAGCTAGACGGAGGTATCCAAATGGGTCACTGTCCAGCAGCAAAACATGGGCCCATAATAAATGGCCCATGAGCCATGACATGGCATGACATGATTAGAACCATGCATAGAATAGTGTCAGGCTAGCTTGTGACACATCTTTGATGATGATGGGCTAGAGTTTATGATCCATGTGCCACAAAATATGTGGCAAGACACAACATCGCTCGTCAGACCATGTGGGTTGGTTCTGACTTGGATAGTCAGCTTGGGCTAGCCTGGACATGACCCATTCTAGCCTAGGATGAACCTTGACCAGCTTAAGTTCAAGTCGAGTTTGGGTTTGGTTTTGGTACAACCCATTTAACACCTCTATGATTAGTATAGTTTTTGATTTTTTTTTTTGGTACAACCCTTGTTTGCGTCTATTATGTATATTATATGTACAATTAAGGTTTTAATTGCAATCTAGTATAGTCTCCCCTGTGTGGATCTTCAAGAGTTTTATTTTGCTATGAGAGCTGTCTATTGGCTGAAGAAATATGTCATAAGTGCTCTTCTGTATTAGCAACACCTTCTGAGCAGCCCTTCTAAGAAGCACGGACACTGACATGGACACGGGGATACTACACGGCAGGATACGGGTACACGGTAAATTCTAAAAAATTAGGATACGGATACGGCTAGGATATTGAATGATAAAAAAAATAAAATTAAAAATGAAAATTATTTTTTTTATAAATATTAGGTATTTTATAAAATAAATTAAATTAAATTAAAATATTTTATTATATAAAATAAATATATATTGTTTATTTTATAAAATAAAAATAATGTATTTTATTTTATTTTATAAGATAATATTTATAATTATTTTATTTTATAAAATAATATTTTATAATTATATCATATAAAAATATATATTTTTTATTTTATAAAATAAAAATATTTTATTTTATGTCACATCCCCACACAAATACGCCCGCCCCTGCCTCCCCATCAAATTGCGCCCCGCCCCCTGCCAGTGTCCAACTTCGCCCATGCAGCAACGTTGGCTACCCGACATCGTCGTTCGTCGGGCACTATCGACACTGATATGGCTGCCGATACAACCATCCGATACGCCACGTGGCATATCAGATATGGATTGATCAATGATACGCGGACACGTATCCGTGCCGTGTCTAGGTGTCAGACACGTGGACACGACTGTAGGGAGCCGTGTCCGTACTTCCTTGCTACCCTCTAATAATCTGAATAGGACCGACATGGGAGTCACCTTTGATGAGTGTAGCTTTCATAAGCATAAAAGTCATTGGAAGGCTCAATATCCTAAGTTGAGAAATCAGAATCAATCGAAGCAGCAACATCTAGCTTAGAAGCATAGCAAACATACACAATCTAATGCTACTAGACCACCTCGAAGCTATGGTAAGAAACATGGCTCCCACTCGACTTCAATGTCAACCGGTTGACTTAATAGGTCAACTGGTATGCAGGTGATAGAAATTAGAACTACTGACGGGAGATTACGGGTTCGAATCATGGGTGGTGTAACATAGGATAGGAGGCATGAGAATAAGTCTCGACCCTTGTCCAAGTGTGAAAACTATATTCCCTGATGAGCAAAATGGACAATATGTGTGTACGTGTGCGTTCGTTTGTGTGCGTGTGTGTGTGAGTGCGTGTGTGTGTGAGTGCGTGTGTTTGTGCGTGTGTGCGTGTGTGCGTGTGTGCGTGTGTTTGTGTGTAAACAAAGATATTGCATTGCATATGATCATAAGTAATTATGTAGTGTGTGATGATAATTAAATATCCACTAATATATATGTTTAATTAATTTGGATTAATGATATTTACATAAAAAAATAATTTGCTCTCGCAAACGTTACATGTTTTTAAATAATTAACAAAAAATATTATGTTACAAATTTACATAATTTTATAATGTAAATTGTAGCATCTTTCTTTTCCCTCTCTACCCTATCTCTCTCTCTATCTCTCTCTCTCTTTACATGCACATATAAGGTTTAATAAAATATTATTATTTTTTAATGTTGACGTGTACAAGTATGGGGGTAATATCGTGACTGTCATTTATTATGTACCTAAATACAAATATTATATTATTTGTCTATAATGTTTATATGAATTATTTTAATTTTTTAACACAATTCTCCCTCGGTCGAGCTCGGAGTCTGGTCATCCGCTTCGCTTGGGTCCTCGGTCAGGCACGCGCTGGCACTGCGGCCTCATCTCTACAGAATGATACCCAAGTCTATTTTCTCTTCCACCGTTCGCCGATGCTCTCCTTGCTTGCTGCCAGATTGCTGGCGTTGTCGTTTTGTGCTAAATGGGAGATTGCTTTGTTCTGATTCTTCAAAACCAAGTAAATCTGCTACCGATTTTGCGAAGGATGATTTACAGCCCATACCAATTCGACCTGTTTCATACCCATTGAAGCCCAAAGATCAGCTCCCTAAAGCTGAAATTGATGGCGCCTCCGATAAGGCGGCAGTATTATCTGCTCGGAACATATCCAAAGATAAGCCAAAGGAGGCTTCGTATTCCGCGCCCCCCGACTCCCGCGTGAGTTGGACACGGGAGGATATCCGATATGTTAAAGATGTTGCCCCTATAAGCCCCGTTTCCTATCCTGCGCGGACTGCACCACTGCCGGATGATAGAATTGAAGGTGAACCAGAAATAGAGGAGGAGAAAAGTAATGGAGCTCTGGAGAGGGAGAGAGCGAGAATCGAACGTGTGGACCATGCGCGGAGGTGGGCTTTTAGAACGGACAAGGAGGAAGTCGTGGTGCCTTTTCCCCGCTTAATTCATCCCATAAAAAAAGAGAAGATGCCTCTTCTGGAGCTGAAGGACGCCATTAGGGAGGTCAAGGTTGGAATACGAGTTTTTTTTTTTGTTCTAATTTTCTTGCTCGATATCATGCCTCCATGGTAATTTGAATTGATTTCCACCCAATTGACCTGGCTTGTTTTAGTTATAGCTACGTTCTTTTTTTTGGCCTCCTAATAATTGGTGTAGGCTAATTCCCGGAAGAGTTTTGATGAGACTGTTGAAGCACATGCAAGATTGGGCATTAGCAAATCTCGTTCTGATCTGGTCAGCTTCCTTTTATCCATATAAATCCCCATGCTCACCGTTTTTCTTTGGCATGAATGTGCATTGCAACTCGTGGATTACTTGTTGAGTTTGTTTATTGATTGCTTCTAGTTTGTCCAACTCTATGCTTGTTCTGCCTCAAGCGCACATTGTACACCAACCATCTGTTTTTCATTTTCTACTTCAAGCATGGGTTAGTTTTTTTCCCATGGAGAGGGGATGATCTCATCTAGTTTTCCAAACTCTAATTTCTCAATGTGGCCCATGAAATGTGGTAAATCAGATTGACTTGTGGTGGATGAGCTTGTTAGATAGTCATTCCACATTATTCTCACATGAATAGGTTGTTTAGTTGAGTTTTTTAAAAAATATGAGTTATTTACATATGAAATAGATTGAGCATTGGTGTGATGCCAGGTATATTTGTCCAAAATTTTTAGGTCTTGGATTTGAGATAGAGATGTCAAACAGGCCGCGCGGCCTGGGCACGCCTCGAAGCCCATCATGGTCCAAGACTTTGCTAGGGCCCGTTTTGGGTAGATCCTCGGCACAACTCGTCCTGTGCCATGCCAAGGGAATATGGCCCGCATGCTGTGCTAGGCTAAGAAGCACGGACACGAACACGGACACAGGGATACGACACGGCAGGATACGGGGATACGGTAAATTTTAAAAAACTAGGATACGGATACGGCTAGAATATGACATGATAAAAAAAATAAAAATAAAAAATATTAATTATAAATATTAGGTATTTTATAAAATTCATTAAATTAAATTAAATTAAAATATTTTATTATATAAAATAAATATATATTATTTATTTTATAAAATAAAAATATTTTATTTTATTTTATTAAAATATTTTATTTTATTTTATAAAAATATTTTATTTTATGCACATCCCCACACAAATACGCCCGTCCCTGCCTCCCCCATAAGCACGCCTTCCCCTGTCTCTCCCCTTAATTCGTGCCGTCCCTGCCTCTCCCATCAAATCGTACCGTCCCTTCCTCTTCCCTCAAATCGTGCCTGCTCATGCTTCTCCCTCAAATCACGTCCGCTCCCTGCCTCATCCTCAAATCGCGCCCGCCCCCTGCCTCACCCTCAAATCGCGCCCGTCCCCTGCCAATGGCCAACGTCGCCCATGCGACTATGTTGGCCACCATCCGATACGCAACGTGGTATATCGGATACGGATTGTGCAATGATACGCCACGTGGCGTATGGGACACGTATTCGTGCCGTGTCCGTGTCGTGTCCATGTGTCAGGGTTTCGGACACGTGGACATGGCTGTAGGAAGCCGTGTCCGTGCTTTCTTGGTGTTAGGTACGACTCGGGTGCCTGGCACGTGCCATGGCACGGGCGATGGTGCAATGAGCGACGCACAATGGGCGACACAACAACCTTCGATGGGGGACAACGCCATGATGCCCGACGGGCGATGGTGGCGCTCAATTCCAATTATCTAATTCTAGGTTAAGAATTATCTTTAACCTAGAACTGGCCCGAATCAGCTTGAATCCTGGCTAATTTCTAGTCACGAGCAATGCCGGCCTGGCATGATCCGTTTGACACATGTAATTTGAGATTCATCAAATAAAGTTTTTTTGATTTTTGAGAATAAGACTATTGAGATATTAATTTCTTTCAGATCTCTTGCTAAGTAAAAGTCTTGTATATTCGGTACTATCTTCTTTTATGTACATACGAGGATTCAATATAAAGCTTAGGGCTCGTTTGATAAAACTAAAAAAATTAAGTACTAAAAAATAAGTACTGAAAAATTAAGACTGAATTTTATAAGTATTAAATTTATATTGAAAAATTATTTGATAAATTATTGTTAATTAAATACTAAATATAAACATATTATTTGATAATTATAAAAGTTGAATATTGAAAATAATATATTTTATATATCTATCATTATTATAATTATATTATATATTATCTAATATAAATAAAATTTCAAATGAAATTTTTTTATCACTACAATTATTAATTATTAAAAAAATACTAAAAATTATCCATAAATAAATCATAAATCTAAACAAGAAATAAAAATATTTAAAAAATAATAAATAAAATTTAAACTCTTTAAAATTATCAAAAAATTTAATATAAAAATAAAAATTAATGAACAACTAGTTGATTTGTTATTTTTTCTCTTAAATTAATTATGAAAGAGGATTATGATTAGGGTTTGTGGTGACAGTGAAAGGAGGATGAGAAGAATACAGATTCACAAACTGAACTGTAACGTAAATGTGAAAACGAAAAAAAATAAAAAAATAGATCAAAATTGTAATTTAAAAAAAATTATCGAAAATTTTTAGCCTTCAACAATAAGTATGTCTCAACATATGTAAAATTTTTAATGAATTTTTACTTAAAATTTTAAATTTTCAGTTCCTAATATTTTTTTATCAAACACACTTAAAATTTCAAACCATTGAAAATTAAAAATTTCAATAGTTTAAAGATTTTAAGTACATTATTAAATATTTCCTTATTATCCGGCAAAGGTGCTACATTCTTTCACACAATTAGGTTTTAGGGGGAACATGTTTCCTCACGTGGCCTAGACATGGATATAATATTTTTATGCAAACTAAGCATTGGTATTTATGTTTCAAATAGCGAATAATTTTTTGTTTAATCATGTTGTCTTGTGGGACTTTCTAGGGGTTGAAAAATTATTTGATAATTTAAATTCTTCATGGAATTTGACAAATTCGTAATCATCAAACTCACTCATGATTATGATGAATATTTTTTATATAAAATTCAATTTCTTTGTCAAATTTAATTTTAAATTTTATAGAATTTTATAAAAATATTACTCTTGGCACAAGTCTATTCTTAATTGATGTGGTGTGTATTGCTTTACTATTTTATCATTTATAATTTTTTTATAATTTTTTTTTTTAAAGATGATGATAATGTATGTTCTATAACTGTTAATTGAATGAATATGTAATATTTTCTGATGTATGTTAATTTATATTTCAATTTTAATTTAAAAGATTTAATGAATTAATTTATATTATATAATTATATATATAATATAATATAATATAATATTATATTATATTATATATATTTTTTTGCAAATTACACTGGCACTGCTAGTATGCCACAATACCACTCAGTGAATGTCAGATTGGGCAGTGAACCAGTGAATGCAGTGGCCACAGGCTCATAGCCCACCTGTCACTGCAGCCTGCTGGGCTGCTGCCTGCTGTGGGCCTGGGAGCCAGGGCAGCCCAGTGCCTGGTGCCGTGGACCAACTAGGCCTGCTGGGGGCTGGGCTTATGGCCTGGCTCGCACCTGGGCTAGCCTTCTCTCAATTTTTTCCTTCTCTACTTGACCTGGCATTGTCTGGCATGACCCAGTTTTAAATCGAGCATACGTGCTTTGTCATGCCTTCATTTTTCCAACTATGTCGGCATGCAAGGTTGCAAGAATGCATATATCGTTACATTGGGCCTGGGATGTGGGCTTGGTTGGCCATCAGACAAATGTGCTGTGTTGGGCTATATCAAATTTGAGATACGTTGTGCCAACATGATTCGTTTGACACCTTATATGTGATGTATAAATAAATACATTTTTTATTAATATTTTTTAATATGATCACTAAAAAATTCATTCAATTTATGATTATAATTTTAATCACTCCATAATATAATATAATAATTTTATTTTGAGTATTCTCATGTTATATTGTTTAAATTTTCATGAATATTTACATGCATACTTATCTAGTAAATATCAATAGTGCAATATGATAATCATTATAAATTTTTTATTGAATAAGATTATAATTATTTTTTATATGATTTAATTTCTTATAAAAAAAATTAAAGATGAAATAAATATTAGTATCAGAAAAATCACAGATAATTAGTTATAAACAAAGGTATAATTTTATTATTGTATTGTATTCAAAAATAATGAAAGGTTTTTAAAATATTTATAAAGATAAGATTGTTCCTCCAGTTTAAAAATGTAGGTATATTTGTTGTTTATATTGATAGATGTGTCAATCGGGGTGCATTGCCTAGCCACGGGCTGCGGCATAACACTATTCAATTGTGCATGCCCTTGCTCGGTGACATGGAAATTGCCGTGCTGCGCTGGGGAGCAAGGAAGCATGGACACGACTCCCAACAGTCATGTCCATGTGTCCGAAACCTGGACACGACACAGATACGGCACGAATACGTGTCCGATACGCCACGTGGCGTATCGGATGGTTGCGTCGGCAGCCGTATCCACGTCTATAGTGCTCGACGTCCGACGATGTCGTTGGCCACTGGCAGGGGGCGGGCGCGATTTGAGGGGAGAGGCAGGGGCGGCGCGATTTGAGGGGAGTGGCAGGGACGACACGATTTGAGGGGAGAGGCAGGGGCGTCACGATTTGAGGGGAGAGGCAGGGGCGGCACGATTTGAGGGGAGAGGCAAGGGCGGGCGGGTGTGATTGAGGGGAGAGGCAGGGTCGGGCGGGCGTGCTTGACGGGAGAGGCAGGGGCATAAAATAAAATATTTTTATAAAATAAAATAAAAAAAATATATTTTTATATAATATAATTATAAAATATTATCTTATAAAATAAAATAAATATAAATATTATCTTATAAAATAAAATAAAATAAAATATTTTTATTTTATAAAATAAATAATATATATTTATTTTATATAATAAAATATTTTAATTTAATTTAATTTAATAAATTTTATAAAATACCTAATATTTATAATTAATAATTTTTATTTTTATTTTTATTTTTATTTTTTTATTATGTCGTATCCTAGCCGTATCCGTATCTTAGTTTTTTAAAATTTGCCGTGTCCCTGTATCATGTCGTGTCGTATCCCCGTGTTCGTGTCCGTGCTTCTTAGCTGGGGAGAGCCATGATGCCTCATGTCGGGCCAGGCACAACCTGCATGCCTGGCCCGATGGCATGGTTCACTGGTCTAGGTACACATGACCTGCTAAAAGGTACGAGTCAAGTTCAGTCGGGTGACATCCCAAAGGGGTGGGTTATTTTTTAGCTAGCCATGTAAGTCATCTTGTTTATGTGGCCGATTGTAATTAACTAACCACTTAAGCTGTCCATCCATTCCATTTTCACTCAATGTTCTTCTGATAGTGATGGGATGACCTGTTTGTTCTTGTTCCGTGCTAGGCATAACACAAAAATCATAATCTGTCATGTCCTGTGCGTCATGGTGGCATGACCTTGCCACACTCAATCAGTTTGTGCAGTCATGGCATGACCCTTTTGAGATCTTTATATATTGAGAAAATTCTTGTTGTAAGTAAAATATCAACAAAGTGATATTAAAATCACAAGTGTTCATAATTCTTAAAAGAAAGTGAAAATCAAAAATTTCTTCACATGTCAAAGCATATGAAAAATTGATTTAATTTGAATTTGTTATGAAAAATATAAAACTAATAATTAATTATTCTAATAATGTATATAATATTTGGTTTTAAATATTATTATATAATTCATGTTTTTTTTTAATTATCATTAAAGAATTATTGATATTATTTATGTTATATTTTCAGATTTTCATGCTTTCAAGAAGAAGTTGAATGTGCACTTATTTGATCTCCATTAAGTGCAGATAGTACGTGGTACCTTATCTCTGCCGCACGGGGATAAAAAGGTAATTTTTGAATTTATGCCTTGTTTTGGCAAAATGCGAGCCTGACAGCTTATATCGCTACATGCGTCATTTTAGGTTTTGAGGGTGGCTGTTTTTGCTGACGGCGGAGATGCAGACGAAGCTAGAGCTGCTGGAGCTGATGTTGTTGGAGGTGTTGAACTCGTCGATGAAATCGCTGGTGAGTGGCTAATTCCAAGAAAAAAAATAGCTGCCATTATCCACTAATACCAATAGTGAACTAAGCTAAGGCAAATATAGAGCGTGAAAAAGAATCATCTTATTGGCATTATGGGTTGTTGGTTGCTAAGATTGCCATGTGACTCCAAACTTGTTTCTTGCAATTTTATGTCAATCAGTAATATTCTAAGCATGTTTTTGATTGTGTTATTATATAAATAATGATATATAAGATTTTATAAGATTTCTAAAATTAAATATATTTGAACGAAAATAATATTGTAATAATTAGTCATATGAAAAATTATTATTTTATATGTATATGTTGAAGGTCATGTCTTAGTATACTAGCAAATATTTTCATTCAATAATGATAGGTCTCAGATTTGATGCTTATCAAGTATAGATTGTATCCGATAAGCAAAATAGAGATGTCAAATGGGCCGGCCTGGCATGGCCAGGCTCGGTTTTAGGCTGTGCTTGGCCTGACATGGTTATTGTACCATGCCGGCCCTACACGGACCCGTAACCTGAAAATTGTCGGGTTCGGCCTAGTTCGGGAAGACAATACCCTAATTTTTTTAAAAAATTAGGGTTTTGTCAGCGTGCCGCCGTGCTTCTTCACCCTTTTGGGGCTTAGCGAGCTTCGCATGTCGGGTATCGGCTCGTATTGATCATGTACGGTGAATAGGTACATGTGTTGTGCCCACATGCTGGCATGGCACTGTAGTGTGCGCGTGCTGAACTGGGCCGACCCGACCTGTTTGACACCTATAGGTACAGTTTCTCTGATTTGATACCTATCATAAGAATTCTAAAATTAAATACATCTAAACGAGAATAATACTATAATAATTAATTATTTAAGAAATTATTTTATTACATGCTTATTTTGAATGTCATGTTTAGAAGTGTCAATCGGGACGTGCCGGGCCAGCCCGACCATGCTTTCTAGCCTGGCCGGGCACGGCACGGTTACTGTACCGTGCCGGGCCAAATAACTTTATCTAATGATGGTAGGTTTTGGGCTTGATACTTATTAGATGCTGTCTCTCTGATTTGATAATTATTATAACAATTTTGAAATTAAAAGTGTTTGAATGAGAAAAATACTGTAATAATTGATTATTTAATAAATTATTATGTTGCATGTATATGTTGGAGGTCATATCTTGGTATAATAACAAATGTCTTCATCCAATAGACGTAGCTCTTAAGTTTGATATTTATCAAATACAGTCTCTCTAAATTGGAATGTATTATATTGTATGCATATGTTGGAGGTAATGTTTTGGTATAATAGTAAATTTCTTAATCTAATGATGGTGGATTTCAGGTTTGATATTTATCAGATACAGTCTCTCTGATTTGATACTTATCATAAGAACTCTGAAATTAAATGTGCTTGAACGTGAATATATTTGTAATAACTGATTATTTAAGAAATTATCATGTTGCATGCATATGCTGGAGGTCATGTTTAGTATAAATGACATACCTTCATTTAATGATGATGACTCTTAGGTCTGATACTTATAAAATACAGTCTTTCTGATTTGATACTTATAATAAAAATTCTAAAAATTAAATATATTTGAATGAGAATAATACGGTAATAACTAATTATTTTTAATTATTATTGTGTTGCATGCATATGTTGGAGATCATCTAACGGTATAATAGTAAATATTCTTGTTTGATGGTTGTGGGCAAGGAAGCACGGACACGGCTCCCTACAGTCGTGTCCACGTGTCCGACACTCGGACACGTGGACACGTCACGGACACGGCACGGATACGTGTCTGATATGCCATGTGGCGTATCATTGCAAAATCCGTATCCGATACGCCACGTGGCGTATCGGATGGTTGCGTCGGCGTCGTATCCACATCTATAGTGCCCGACGTCCGACGACGTCGGTGGCCAGCATTGGCCATTGGCAGGGGCGGGCGGGTGAGCGTGCTAAAGAAGAGAGGCATGGGCATAAAATAAAATATTTTTATAAAATAAAATAAAAAATATATATTTTTATATAATATAATTATAAAATATTATCTTATAAAATAAAATAAATATAAATATTATCTTATAAAATAAATAATATATATTTATTATATATAATAAAATATTTTAATTTAATTTAATTTGATAAATTTTATAAAATACCTAATATTTATAATTAATAATCTTTATTTTTATTTTTATTTTTTTATTATGCCGTATCCTAGCCGTATCCGTATCCTAGTTTTTTAGAATTTGCCGTGTCCCCGTATCCTGCCGTATCGTATCCCCGTGTCCGTGTCCGTGCTTCTTAGGCCGTGGGTGTCTGGCTTGATGCTTATCAGACACAATCTCTGTTGAGATATTAACCTCTCCTAGGCTTTCCCTTTGCTGTTGGAATATGTTTGATGTAGGTGGCAGCAAGATTGAATTTGACAAATGTTTTACGACTCCCAAGCTATATCACTGCGTTGCCAAGGTACTCCTCCCCAGCAATGGCACCCATAATGCTTCTGTTATGAAATCATTATGGCTGCCTGCATGAACAGGTTCCTCTCTTCTTCTTTTCAGCTGGCAAGGATCCTTAATCGCCTGGGCTTGATGCCAGATTCCAAGGTGAATTGTACAGGCTTTAGTATCTCAATCAGTGTGGTTCCATCTGTGATTGGCTGCCCTGTTATGTTCTGTTTCTGCAGCAAGGTACCGTGGTCACGGATGTTTCTAGAGCAGTGCGGGAAGCCAAGAAGAATCAAATTAAGTTTAAAATGGACAAGACATCAATCGTGCATATTGGACTCGGGAAGGCAAGTCTATTTTCTTCGTGCCTTTGCACCAGCTTTGCGCTGACCATTTCTGGCAGCTTTCCACAGTATTCGTGAGTTCTTAAAATAGGCCGGCTAGATTTTGAGGTGACCAAATGGCACCGTCATGGGCCAGGTAGTTCACCCTAGCTTCGACTCAAGTAAATGTCTCACATGTTTAAAGTAACTGCTAAAATAAGTTGCCCGAAACATGTTGATCGATTGGCGCATTGTCGAGTTACTAAAATAAGCCATCTCAAATACTAATAAACCTTGCAAGTTGCTTGGGGTGATGCATATAAAGTTAGTTTTAAATAATTGCATGTTATCTAGTGGGCTCAAGTCGGCCTGGCAGCCCAGGCAGCCCGAGCATGACACAGTCAAGAACCGTGCACGGTGACTGTGACCAAGGATTAAAATATCGGTTTTTACGGATATATCGGATATATCGAAGATATATCGGTGTGTAATTGTACATGAGCACCAATCAAAGATAAATATATCGGTCTTAATGAATATATTGATACTTATAATTTATGAATATATCGCATATATATCGGTGGATATATTGGAAATTTCTATCATTGACCGTGACCCGAGACCGGTGGTGGGTCATGGGTCACAAGAAATCAGGTAACCTAATTTTTGTGGCCCACCCAGATCCAGACTCATTTTTTTTTAAAAATCACTTTTTTTTTTAATTTTTTATTTATTCATATATTCATGTCCACGTGGTAGGTTTTTTTTAATGAAATACTTACCCAACACGGTCCGGGATGACCCGAGAACAAGATGACCCGACACATTAGGCAAGAATCTGCCTAGAATCGTGCCTACTGTGACACACTAAATGATCTTATCATATTTATTATTTTAGTATTTATATAATTTTTTTTAAGTATTTACATATCTTAGTATTTGGTTTGAATTATAATTTTATACAAATAATTATGAAATTTAAAATATTTATGTTACTTTAACCTCAACCTTTGAATTTATACAAATAACAGAGTAATGTATTGGTGGAATAATCATTTAATATTTTTTTTCTATATTTATGCATGTTTTATTAAAAATTAAATAATTTGCCATTTTTATAATATTATCAGTTTTATTATCTAAAAAATATGAATTTTATAGATATATTGATATATTGAATTTTAATGGTGACGGACATCATAATATATAATTTTTTATGATACGTGTCAAGTAATTATATATGTCGATGTATGTTCATTATTATAATGGAATATTTGATAAATATTTAATATTTTTTTTTAAGTTTAGATTGATATTTTGTAATGAAATATTACACAGGTGAATCAAATATTATTTTGACTAGTTCTCTTATATATGAGGTCACCAATACAATATTTTTATAATTTTAAAATTTTAAATTATATATTATTTTGATTTTTGTAATATTTTATTCCATAAATCTGACTAGTCATTCCAAGAATCTTATGATAATAAGGTTGAACATAATTATAAATGAAATATGTAAATTTAGGATCCTTTTGATGAAAATTTTATGTTAGTTATTATTCTAATATATTATTTGATATAACTAATTTCTCTATTATTTTTTTATTTATTATATTTATGTAATTTCATATTATAAATATATTAAATCACTCACATATATCAAAATTATTTCATCATTTAGTTGAATTGAATTCATTATTAATTTAAAAAAATAAAATAAAATAATCGATGTTAAATAATTGTAGCATTATTTTTTATTAGAAATAATCCAGAGAGAGAGAGACATAGAGAGAGAGAGAGATAAGATATTTTAAATCGAATTATTTAAGAAAAAATTAAAATGCATGGTATTTAGCAGATATTTGAGGAACGTACCATCAAAATTTTTAGAAACTGATATATCAAAAAAATAAAGAATGATTATCTATAATATAGTTATTGGATTCCGGATATAATAGATAGAAGGCTAGTGTAATAACTAAAAAAAAAGTTCTTTGGTACTTAAATTTGGAATTCTATCTTGATATGACAATTGTATCCTTAGGTGTACTTTGATGGGACTCCCAAATGTGTTATGTGGTTAGCTCAATATAATGCGTCTCAAAAAATATAACATGCATCATCTTCACGAAGAGCGGCTCCTCTTTTTTTACATTGAGAGCAAGTCAAATAGATTATCTTGCTTGTATAATTATCAAAATATAATGTGTCTCGATGCCTGCTAATCACGACTGAGTCAAGCTCGACAAGTCTTAATTTCAAGACTTAGTTTGTTAATCAATGTAATTTGTTATAAATTTTTGTTTTATTTTGTTATTTCTATCAAAATTTTATCATTGATTTAATAGGCACAGAATTTATCAGTTCTTAGCCATTTTTTCTAGGCGATCCAAGAAATACAAGTCTAGTGATGTGTGTGTGTCTGTGTCTGTGTAAAAATTGTATCAAGTTTACAAGGTTCTCATTTATCGTAGTATTAAAGAGATGTTAATATCTTGATAATATTATCTTTAAAAATTAGATTGACTACATCTGATGAGTCTCAAACTTGAGATTCGTTGTCATTGATAGAAGTATTTGTTATCGCACCAAGACATAACTTTTTATTTTGTTATATATGGTGATTAATAGTTAGGCCGATTCATTATGCTAATCACCAACCTTATTTGAAGGATCTATGATTGGTTTAGTTCTTGCCAATTATCATTGGATAATGGATTTTTTTTAGATGTTTTCTTCTTGCCAATCATCAACAATGTCCAAAATTGGTTAAAACTCACAATTTAAATGCAATAGAGATTTTATTTAGAGTGGGTTCTGTAAGAGGTTAATATCTTTTAAATATATATATATATATATATATATATATATATATATATATGTAACAGAGGTATTTTGTTGTTTTAATTAAATTTTTATTTTTTCTTTTAACTACTACATTCCATGTGAGCCATTTGAATTAGATGCAAGTTGTTTGTTGTGCCACCGTGTTGGGTAATTGCGCTTTCACGGGTAGTGAGATTAAGAAACAGAAAATAATAGAAACAAAGAAACAAGCAATATGTATATCCTAATCCAACAGCATCCACGACAGAATCAAAAAATTGAGAATTCAACACAATAAATAATGTGGTTCGCTAGTCGCTCTGTACGACTAGCTACCTCCACCAGAAAATACTTATGCGTTACAGATTAAAACCAAAATAAAATGTCTTACAGTATGCAGCATGCAGCAGTCGTGAAATCGCGCAGAGAGAGGAGAAGGATGATGAACAGTTCAAACGGGTCAAAAAACAGCCGCTCGAAAAATAAATACAAATTGTTTAATATGAAAAAATAAACATCCGGTTCATTTAACCGAAGCGGGTCCAGTCAGCGGGACCTCCGTTATTGTGCTACTGCTGTATCCTCGGGCTTTTAATATTTTATTTCCTGTATTTACATGAAAATATTAAAACAGATTATTAAGTAAAAACAAATTACATATACAGCACACCGTGTGGTGTCATGCTGGCCAGTTGGTTCCCTTGTCGTACCTAGCACGGCATGGGGATAATGCCAAACACATGCTAAGGCTGTGTTGAACCGTGTCGGACCATTCTTGTTGGAAGCTTGTTGTATGAAAATGTAATGGGTGGCCGACTTACGTTGCTGGCGAATTGCAATTGGCAATGTAAGCAAGGCATATTTATGTGGTTAGATTTTTTTTTAAAAAAAATAATCTGCCCCTTCAAGTGGTCACTCGATGGGACTTATCCTATGACGCATAGTCAGTCCCCGGGCAGGTGGACCATGCCATCGGGCCATGCACACGAGTTTTGCTTGGCTCGTGCTGGCCCAGCACGGCAAGAGCTATTCCATGGGGGTGGCATGGTTCGGGATCATGCACTATCCCACACAATGATGTGTCATGCGGCGAGCCGGCCACCCTGGTTGAAACCTTATTTTTTCATGTTTCTCAAAAAAAATAAAACTCATTTGAAATGTATCATAAAAAATAGTTGTTTCTTATAATTTTAATATAGTAATCATACTTAGTTGCTTTATGAAAATGAATAAAAAGGGAAAACTCAAGACATTCACGTGCATTGTAGCTAGTAATTGTATTACAATATTTTCAAATATTCATATGCATAAAATAAATAATCCTTTACTGTCACCTTCTTAGTTAGCCAGGTAGAAAATTTAAGCATTTTTTCTTAATTATCATATTCTTCAATTAATCGTGAATATGTTCATTATATTAGGTTCTGTGCATTTTAATTTGGCAAAACTAATGATAACCAAATTGTAAATTAACTGTGGATGAGTTGATAATAACTAAGCACTTAGATATTTTTCATGTTAAACAAATTAAGTACAATCCATAATGATCCATCCCTGGGAAAGTCATTCTTAAAGGATATCGAGCTTGCACATAAACATTAAAAGGAGAATAAATTTTATAATATTTCAATTATTTTGTTATATGATTTATTAATGGAATACTAATAAAAATTAAAAATATAAAGTACACGTGTCAATGTATGTGGATTGATATTGGCGTTATCATTTTCACTTAGGATGGAGTTCATTCCTAATGTACTAGACTTTTGCTTTGGTGTAGGGTGCGTTACAAATTAATATCTCAATATCTTTATCCGTACAAGTAAAAGATTGGGAAGTTATATCTGATAAGTCTAAAACCTGATATTTATTCAATGTGTATATGATACACAAAGAATTCTTAAGGGTTCAATCATCTCAGTTTTATTCTCGTATAAATATACTTAAATTTAAAATTCTTATGAGATTCAGTGTATTAGTAACTATATAGTTGCACACTTGATATGTGTTGATTTGGAATAAGTGGTAAAAAGTGATTGGTTACTTGTGACGTACGTGTTGATCTTTAATTGAACTTTGGTCTGATTGCATGCAGTAATCATTAACCTATAGTGTATGCATACTAACATTGAATAATCAAATTATTAATTATCCCTGTATTATTTTTGTATAAATATACTTAATTTTGATTCAACTGTAAAAAGTGATTGGTTATTTATCATGTAAGCATTGATCCTTAAGTGAACAATGGTTTTATTGCTTACAGTAATATGTGACCTTCAGTGTAAGCATACTATACAAAGAATTCTCAAATGATCAATCATTTTAGTATTATCTTTATATAAATCATAGTTGTTAAATCAAAATTCAAATCGAGAATCAGAATACTTGATTAGTAAATCGTGAATTGAATCGTGAATCGATTTTTTTGTCATTTTTTTCACGTTAATTAATTCATATTTCCTAAAGTTGGTAATTTTTTATAGGTAATTTAGTTTTTATTTTTGTGATTTTTTTGGTATTTTATTATTTTTTCACATTAGATTCGTAATACCAGAGGTTGAAATTATTTTTTTTCACATTAATTAAATTTTATAATTGATAATTTTTTTTGTTATTTTAGTTTTTATTTTTGTTACTTTTTGACAATATTGGTCTCTACAGAATCGGTATTAAATCAATTCATGTGAATTGATTTATGATTTAGTGATTTAGTTTTTAATTCATGCATATTTTCTATTCTTTTAAAGAATCAGATCGTTTACTTCCTGAATTATGAATCAAATCGTGAATCACATAATTTTGATAACAGTGATATAAATACACTTAAATTTAAAATTCTTATGAGGTTCAGTATTTTAGTATTTATATAGTTGAAAATGTTGATTTAGAATCACTAATAAAAATGTTACTTGTAATGTGCGCATTGATCCTTGAGTGAACTATAGTTTCATTGCATGCAGTAATATTTAAAAAATTTAGATTTGGAAAAAGTAGTAAAAAATCTCTACTCAAAAAAAAAAAAAAAAAGATTATTTTTTGTTCTAGTGTTATTGTGAATTTACAGGTGAGTTACGAGGAGGAATGTCTCCACGAGAATGTTGGTGCATTTATGAATGCACTTTTATTAGCCAAACCCTCTGGCTTGAAGAAGAGTAAGTAAGCTCGTTCAGTTTTTCAGATAATTGTTTAGTATATCAGATAAGTAAGGGTTCAATTTTTGACTTCTTGCAGCTTCAAAATATGCTGGATATGTTACATCCTTCCATTTATGCAGCACGGTAAGCTTAGCCTTTCGAACCAGGGCCTGGCTGGAATTGGTCCAGCCATAGCCAGGACCACAGTTGTTGGGCTATGGCTATGGCTCATGTCACAGGTGGAGAATAACCCAGGACCAAAACTGGTTTCGAATGTGTGTGTGTGTGTGTGTGTGTCATTGTAGAGCTATCTGTGATTTGTGTGTATGCCCCATATCCGTATTTTTGTTGCATGCAGATGGGCAAAGGGTATCCAATTTCAATACAGTCGATATCCAAAGCTGCTGAACATTACAGCAAACTGAGTCCCAAGTGAATCTTCAACCTGCATCTCTCTCTCTCTCTCTCTCTCCCTCTCTCCCTCTCTCCCTCTCTCCCTCTCCCTCCCTCCCTCTTTCTCTCTCCCTCCCTCTCCCTCCCTTTCTCTTTCCCTCTTCCCTCCCTCTCTCTCTCCCTCTTCCCTCCCTCTCTCTCTCTCTCTCTCTCTCCCTCTTCCCTCTCTCTCTCTCTCTCTCCTCCCTCTTCCCTCTCTCTCTCTCTCTCTCTCTCCCTCTTCCCTCTCTCTCTCTCTCCCTCTTCCCTCCCTCTCTCTCTCTCTCCCTCTTCCCTCCCTCTCAAGACCCACCCTCTCTCTGCCCCTCCCTCTCTCACTGCCCCTCCCCCCTCTCTCTGCCCCTCCCTCTCTCTCTTCCCCTCCTACCCTCTCTCTCTGCCCCTCCCTCTCTCTCTGCCCCTCCTACCCTCTCTCTGCCACTTCCTCTCTCTCTCTCCCCCTCCCTCCCCCTCCCCGTCCCCCTCCCCCTCCACCTCCCCGTCACCCTCCCCCTCCACCTCACCCTCCCCCTCCCTCCCCCTCCCCCTCTCTCTCTCATCTCTCTCTCTCTGCCCCTCCTCCCTCTCTGCCCCTACCTCACTCTCTCTCTGCCCCTAACTCACTCTCTCTCTGCCCCTCCCTCTCTCTCTCTGCCCCTCCCTCCCCCTCTCTCCCCCTCTCTCTCTCTCTCTCACTTTCTCTCTCTCTCTCTCTCTCTCTCACTTTCTCTATCTCTCTCCCTCTCTCACTTTCTCTCTCTCTCTCTCTCACTTTCTCTATCTCTCTCCCTCTCTCACTTTCTCTCTCTCTCTCTCTCTCACTTTCTCTCTCTCTCTCTCTCTCTCTCTCTCACTTTCTCTCTCTCTCTCTCTCTCACTTTCTCTCTCTCTCATAGTCTCTCTCTCTCCCCTCCCAATTTCTCTTTCAGGAGATTTTATAGAAATGAATTTTTTAGTGATTTTGATTTTCAGGAATGAAGATCATTAATGAAATTGACATAAAAATTTATATAATTGTGAAAACAAAATCTTTAAAATGAAAATCTATGAAACATTTTTTAAGATGGTTTTGTTTTTTCCCTTATTAATCAAATTTTATTTATTGTAAAATTTGATTTTGGTTAATGTTATTTGATGATAATTTAATGGTGTTTGATGACAGAATTGGTAGTGATGGCTAGTTTTTTTTTTTTGTTGATAATTATTTATTTGTAAGAAAATTCAATTATTTTGAATAAAACTCTATTTTTGATTGTATTTAGTGAAATACCTTGATGTAGTTAAACGTGATAGGATAGTAATAAGTTTATATTTGTTTAGCATAAATTAAAATAAAATAAAATATATAATAAATATAAAAAAGGGTAAGTTTGAACTGTTATGTAAAAGTCCAGAATATAAAATGAAACTAAGCTGTATAAATATTTGCCGGCTAACCCAGCATGGTGGCAAGACTGAGTGCACGGCAGTGCATGATGGGTGGCTGACTTACAGTGTGGTCCATTACAATTGGTCACACTCTTTGCATGTGCGAAGTGCTACACTCAAGTCATCTTCTCGAGTAGGTAATCTCTATCCCAAGAAAGTTTCAGGGTCTCACAGGGTTACTCATCTAGAATTATAGTTAAATGTGCCCCTTCAGTTAGGTGGATTAACGACTCAATATCTCAGAGAAAAATTTGTAATAACACTTAAAATATGCCAAAAGAATTTGGCTGTTAGTAGGAATTTATTTTGTTAGGATCTTGATGAGAGATTAGTATAAAGTAACGACGGATAACAATTTTGGTTAACTCACCCGAACTGGCTGAGATCTAAAGTTGTTTCATGATGAGTTTATGATAGAACCAAATTAGTTCAAGTTAGACCTAAAATTTGACGTTGCACGGGGTTTGAATCCGTAAAATATAATATATTGATGGCAGCATATCTCAATTGGATGATTCGACCATATTTTGGAGCAGAATTACGTTTTTTTGACCTGACGGATTGCAATAATTAAGAAAATTGCAGAAATAAGTCATCTAGCATAGATCGGCAGCTGGAGGACAATTACGACGCACAGATGGCGGGATATAGACGAAGACGTGACGGTGTCGAACGCATTTCAACGACTTCGTCGTCTCACATGCGATCTCTTGATCTCGCTTCCTAGCATAGTAGTCTCCTCGTGGACCATTTGTGAACATCGCGTCTTCTCCTAGCTGTCGCAATCATTCATTGATTATCGCCTGCCACGTGTCTCTCGCAGCGGACCTTCATAACCTGATTTTCCGGCAAGCTCATGGCCGAGAAGGAGAAAACGCTAAATGATTTCGAGAACGATGAGACTGGCCGCTTAGAACTTTGTCTCTTTCAAATCTCTGAATGCTATGTTTATCTGGTAAGTATTCCTTGTTTACTCATGCATTTGAAATGCAAGTGCTGAATTGAAAATGTTCCAGTGATTGATTTCATAATGATACCAATTCATAGTTCACAGAATAAGGTGGCTATCTATTGGTGAAAATACTTTGTAATAATAAGGCAGAAGATTCACATCATCATTTGATTAGGTGTAGCTGGATGTCGAACACTCTTTGTCTCGCATCCAGTAGCTTTTTATTTTGATAGTGGCGCTTGACTCCAGCTGCCATTATTTAATGAATTCGAAGGTATTGTTTAGGTAGTGCTTTTGCAAGAGGATACTAGAAATTCATAGTGTGGGGAACATGAGAAGTAAAAAATAAGATTTGCTCATCAATAAGATGCACATCAAAATGTTGAACTATTCTAATAAGTATTTTGTTAAAATGAAGTCAAAAAAATATCCAATATTAATAGAAAATTTAATATGAATAATGTATAAGAAATGATCTTATATAATGAGTCAATTGGACTGAGAGTTTATTCGTAGAGTACTCATATCCATAAAAATAAACATGTATTGAAGGCTCGTATAATTTTTAAGTGTTTCTTTTTCATACAATCTTATGTTATATATATGTATTTATGTATGTATCATATTCTACTTTTGATTATGGAATGAATTATTTTTCATCAAACTCTTTTAGTTAGTTTATTTTAATGTCACTTTTTTTAATTGTATATTTTATTTTAGTTCATTTAAATATAATATTTTTAATGAATAATAAATTTAAATTCAAAACATTTTTATTGGATTTCTACTTAATAACCGGCAAGGTTTAGCACGACCTAACATGGCTTGACATGAATCGACATGGTTGTGCCGTGCTGTGGGCCAAATGGGCATTACTTACACTACATGACCCATTTGTCACATCTACTTGCTGTATGATTATTATAGCAAAATAGTTATAAAAGAAGAGAATTTATATTTGATTTGCTCAAGTAGATAATATATCTAAATTATCTTATAAGTAATTGTCATCATCATAGAGATATCAAATAGGTCATATTGTATCAGTACATCTTGATGATGGGTATGCCTAGTATGGACCGATTGGCTCCTTCTCTCGCATTGTCATGCTGTCCTTGCTAATTTTGGGTGACTGATTGAACTAATAAAAAATTATAAAATATTTAATTTTTCTTTAACATAAAATATAAATATCAAAAAAAAAAAGAATTACATTGCACGATATCATATAATGAAATCAAAATGTAAAGTTAACTAAATAAAATTAATAATTAAAAAAAATATTTTATACTCAACTCATGGTACCATATGAAAAATAAAAATTCAATTAAATTAATAAATTTAAAAAAAAACTCAAAAATATGAACAAGAAGTCATGACTCATGAACATACATATTGTACATAAGTAGAGGTAAAAAAAATATGCATCACATTCTACACATGAGTCCTCAAATAGTCACTATTAATCCGTGTCTATAGTATGATACAAATATATATCATAATCATCACCTATAATTTTGAAGCTAGTATTAATGATAGTTTCAAATTTATTAATATCTTATGAGTCATCATTTTCTGGTAATTTTTTTGTTTTATCATGAATGTCTAACTCTGAATCTTCTTGGTTATTTAAGGAAAAATGTATTTCTACTATATCTGGTCATAGTTTGGATCTTTTATCTAAAATAATATTAAAAATCACAAAAAAATAGATTATGATGTTATGCTATATATTAGATAGATTTATAGATTACTTGTTATCTTATATATCATGAGAAAGGTGGATTCTTTTGATTTCAACAAATTTAATATATTCACATTTTTATTATTATAATGTGATAGGATTGAATAATAATCAATATTTAAGTACAAAGTTAATTTGTTTCTATTTGACGTACTATCTTATCATTTTCTCCTATATAATCGAATGAAAAGTTATTATTTTTAAATATGGTCTATATGTTCGTACTTGGAGTCTTCTTACAATTTTAATACACAGTCTAGTAATATATAAATATATTATCTAATTTTTTTATGAATCAAATTATATATTCTTCTATTTTTGTTTATCTATTTAGATGTGTATCTTAAAATATGTTCTATCTTTTTCAGCTTAATTTAATAATTCATGCATGGATCCAAGCAATAAACATTTAGAATGAAGAATCTGAATTTTAAATATTTGATTTCTATTTCAATAGTTATGACACTAAATACTAGGTATTCTATATACTTATTAAACATATCATTAATATTGTATATGTACTAAAGTATACACAAATGAACATATATGCGTCGTATTATAAAAAATTTTTAGGAGTTTAAAAAATGAAATTTTTATATTACAAGTCTAAATCATTAATAATAACTTTTTTATTCTTATTATTGACGTTGAATATCATCTGTTAGTAGTTAATATATGATACTAATATCAAGTAGAGATATTTTTAATAGTGTCTCATATTTGTTTGAATTATTTTCTTTTTTAGGCTCAATGACAAGCATAGAGTTTTAAACTTTTGTTGTCTATTAAGTGTTATAAAATATTTTAGTAAATTTTTTATATTTTTTAAAATGATAAAAAATACTTTTATTTTCACTTACAATATTAAATCAATTACGTGACATATACATATAATATAATTTACTTTTTTGCTATATTTTTTAAATTTATTAATTATTTTTTAAATTTATAATATTTTATTATGATATTTTTTTGTTTAATCTAAGAATTTTATGATAAACAGATTGAAAATCAGTTTCTATGATATCGATTATTTTTCGATATTTCAAAAATTTAATCAAAAGATTAATTATAGTAATTATGTTGAATATGTCTTTTCTTTCTTAATTATTCTGATAAATAAATGAGATCATTGAAGTTGAAGTTTATCAAACTTTAAATATTTTCCTGCTCAGTTTTGTTTACCTGAGATCTAATACATCATGTTATTTTATGCATTGATTGACATATCTTTTAAGGTGATCAGTATCACCAGTACTCCTATATATATGTATATATATTATGTCAATTCTTATTTGATATTCTTAGTATTTTTCATTTTAATTATTTTAAAATGTATCTAAACTATTAAAGTTCACTTATTTTTAAATTTTCTAGATAAATGGTTTAAGGTCGTGACTAATGAGTGATATTTTAGTTTTGGCCTCAGATTTTTTGATTGGATTGTTGTGATTATTTATATTTAGTTAAAATTAATTATCATTAGAATTACTAGTTGTAATTTTGTTATTTTATTTAATTTTATATTTTTTTTAAAAAATTATAAATTTATATTTTTATAAATTATAACATAATAAAATTTTAATGAGTTTCTTAATTTAATGTGGGTAGTAATTTATCTTATTTTTTGAATTAGTATCATGCTGCCTTGCAGACTTACAATTACAGTTAGGACCATCACCTATGTCGGATCTATGCTAATTATTAAAAAGTATTTCAATATAATGAGAGGAGAGGAGTAATCACTGAGCAGAGGCTGAGTAGAGATGGAAGAGAGAAAATCAAAATGATAAAAAATACAAATGAGTGAAAATTAAAATATTTTGATATCATATATATAAAAAAAATTCTTAAAAAATTATATATTTTTTCATTTTTTTTTATATTTTAGGTAGATTTTCAATGACCATTAAATCTATACTAATTACCCATTTGAAGAAATTCAACAGCTAAAAAATCATTATATGGGTTTTAAACTTGTATTGTGAGCTTGTGTGGATCGTGGCAATGTGCAATGCACAGGTGTCGTGCTAGTCTTGTCATGAAGAATTTTTAGACCTAGCCCAACATACCATGTGTCTTGTCATCGGTTGGCATGATCATGGTCTAGGCAAGAATATGGATTGTGCTGTGTCGGGTTGTGCATGGATGAATTGGGTCGTGCTTTGTGTTGTGCTTGTGCTGCTTAGCCTACTTAACACCTGTGTGTTATCACTTTGAATTATGTTTTTTTATTAAATCTCAAAATAACTATCTAGCTCTTATTTTTTTATTACACATGATTTCTTTTGCAAGAAGCATAAAATCATATAGTATATTTTCTCTTTGTATATGTTGATGCTCAATTTGAATTTGAATACCTAACCTACTGGAAGTTTTAATGATCCTTGAAAGTGATTCTAAGTCTTGTCGATTTCTTTACATGTCTCAATATACAGAGAATTAAGTCAAAGTGAATTTGTTGAAAAAATACAAAAAATAACTAATTATATTAAATATGTATGTAATATCCGATGTAATCATAGTTAGATAATAAAATCGATTGGAGCGGTCACATTAGAAGTGAAGTCAATATATTGATCAATATGAGTATATGCTGAAACATAATCTAAAAGACAAACATCTGCAAGAGTGCCAATTATATATTTTCTTTGTATCAAGATGATACCCCTAATAGAATTAATATTTTTTATGCTAAAAAAAATTCTAGTCTCCCTACTCTCATGGTACTTTTGAAACTGTCTCAAGTTATTATTTGAGTTAGGTTGTCTTTAACTCATAATCTCTTGTAATTAGAATGATATTTACATAGAGAATTAATAAAATTAATCTGCCATCAAGGCTCATCCTGAAATAATAAAAAATTTAAAAACATACTTATGTGAACTAAATGAGAAGATTACTTGAGAAAATCTCACAAATCATACCATTGATAATTATTTTAGATCATATAATATATTTCATAATTTATAAGTTACATCTGATTGTGCTGCTTAAAATATAGTGCTTGTTTTATATATATCTCCTACTTAAGGTTATCATAAATAAGTATATTATTCACATTTAGTTAATATATTTTTTATCTGTGAGATACTACAAGAAAAATAATAATTCATAGTGAGTTCATTTTGTTCACCAAAGATTAAGTTTCTCATATTTATAGTATATATTAAATTTTTATTTGAATCCTCTCACCATAAATATTGTCTTAAGCCGAGATACTTTTTTATCGGGATCTATCTTCATGGTGAATAATTACTTACAATCAACAGCAAATATTTTCGAAAGTTGTAATATTAGTTTTAAATTTTTGTTAAAGTGAATGACATATATCTTTTTCATTATGGTGTATTATCTTCCTAGATATGATAATGTCTTAAAAGGAGATATATATATATATATGTGTGTGTGTGTGTGTGTATTAGAATTGTCGAGAGAAATAATAAAAGATTCAAAAGAAGGAATAAGGCGATATCAAAATTTATGAAGTAGTGTATTGAGTACAGTTCATCTGTCCTTTTTAGAGAGTGTTCAAAAGATCAAAATTAGATAGACTTTCTATATGATTATATGGCTCATCAATAGGCTACTATATGGTCTAAGCAGGTTGATATGTCTTTCTCACCTAGTAGACTTTAAGTTATAAGTAGTCAACTCTCCTAGTTATTAATTCATTGAGTTTGTACGGATGAAAACTTCTAGACTATAGAATCATCTATTCCTGAAGGAGATTTTCTTACATAGGGGGAACCTCATTCTTTAAAAACTCAATATAATATGAATTTGTAGAAGATATGATGATTTCATGGTATTGGGTAATTTTGCTTCAAACATTTCTAATTTCACAGATTAAAAGAAGAAGGAAAAAAAAAAGAAGAGAATAATAAATAATATATTCACAATCACAATATATCAAACTACAATCTAATAAATCATGACAGAAAATTAAACCACAGCAGAAACATAGAAAATAACATAGTTCACTAGTCGTTCAGCATTACTAGTTATATCTACTAGAAAAATGCTTATGTATTTACAGATTATAACCATAAATAAAGTCTCACATAGGTAGCAATCACGAAGACAAAAATCACATAGAGAGGAGAGACAAAAATGAATAGTTCCACAAAAAAATTGACATCGGCAAAAAATAAAAATAAAAATCAATTTATATTAAACAGTTTCTTGATATCAATAACGGGTGGATCGGATCACTTGGATGGACTGGGTTGTGTTCTAAAAATTTTTTCGGATCACTGATCGGGCAGTGGGACTCCTGTTACTATGTTATTGCTGTATTATCAATCTTTTAATATTTTTTTTCTGTACTAATATTAAAAATATTAAAACCTAAAATAATTTTGGTTATACAAAATAATTTATCAAAAAAAACTATATGCAATACATGTAAATAATATCATATTGAATATCAACATGTTAAGATGTTGGTGGATGACTCTCTTTACTAATTTGTAGTCTAGGTATCACTCCAAGTAAGGTAGGAGGAATAATAAAATGTGTAATATTTAGTGTCACTCTTCATAGGTCTGTTAAAAAATATTTTTTATTTTTATTTGAATACTGGAGTATCTAAGGGTATATCATGGAGAGTGATTGAGAATAAAAAAAATATTTCTAAAAATTATGAAAGAAACTAATTAGTTTTTTTCTTCAATATGTAGGATCTAAAATAATATATCCTGAGAAATGATAGAAGAGGATATTCAATTGATAAATTAAATTATGATTAAAATTATATATTTTCAAATATATTTTGGAATATTTTTTTAAAGTAGGAGTATGTGAGATTTTTCAATTAGATGTATATTTTTTATTTTAGTCATTTTATTATGTTGGGGTGATGGTGGAGAAAATTTTGGTAAATAATCAAATTGATTTTTATAATATGTATTGAAATAGTCTTATATATATTTTAATCATTATTATTTTTAAATATTTAATATTTTATCAAATTAATTTTTTTTTATTTTATGAAAGATTTAAAAAATAGAAAAAAATATTTAATTTATCATGGATGATTATCTCAAGCTGTCGCCAAAAACATTAATCATTTATCTAAATGCCTCTATGGTCTCATTTCTATTAGGTCCCCATACATTTGAGTATATTAAAATAATGGGTTCATACTTAAGTCAGACTATTATATAGATATAAAGTTATGATAATATTTTATAATCGAGATGCTTCTAATTTTAAAGTCATTATACTTTTAAGATTATGGTAAAATATTTTCAAATTGATCAATAATGGATGATCAAGATGAGATTATATAAGTAAATGATGCTACCAACTCAAATAACTTAAAAGTGATCTGACTAGAGATATAATACAATTCACATTGTTCAATCTCAAATGGAGTATACTTAGAATTTTTCATTCTTGAAAATCAACATTATTGTAAGTAAAAATAAAATTAAGAGTCTAGTTGTCTCATAAGATAACTTATAAAAAGTAAGCTAGTAAAACAATTGTGGATAAGTAAGATTCTAAAAAATAATAAAAAATCAAGTTATTTGCTATCATATTATGATATTTTTAGAAAAAAAATATAATATAGTAAATAAGGTATAATTATCAATAATATGAATATTAGCTAATATGTTATTAATTTATAAATCTAAAGGGAATGCACAAATAAAATAATTTGTAATATCTCAAAGAATAAAAAGATTTGTTGCTATTTTAGAGAATTTTTTTTTTATAATTTTCTCTAGTAAGTGCAGGTATCACGATAAATGAATTTTATGAAGACTGATTTTTGTAGTTTGTATGTTTTTTTTATTGTTGTGTATAGCTTTTGAAGTCTTATCTAGATATAATTCAAACAATTTTCTCTAGTGTAGGCTATCTTGCTATAGTGTATACACATACCTATTAGATAGGGTGGGTACTATTCAAGGAAGTAGTAGATGTAGGAGATCATTCGTACAGTGGGCATATTGTAGAAAGAGTAATGATATCAATGAGAATTATTAGAAATTATTTTCAGAGAAAATATTGAAAATATAATTATTATAGAAAGTTGAGGGAGATAACTGGACTGTTGAATTTATTGAGTTCTTGTTCTTCATAGATTTTTCTCACAATGATTACTACTAGAGAGGAATATGCATAGTTTCTTGCTTGCAAGATAATGATATATATTTGTTATCCTTCATTTATTATTGTTTTCTTTACTTGTCTTCTTTTTTTTGATTTCTAAGTAATTGACTCACAAGTAAACAGTCATATTATAGTTAGCTACTGATTATTTTTTATGTTTGCTACTTGCTCTCTTAAATTTATTATATCTAATAATAAAATATTTATTATATTTAACTATGATGACATTGATCATAGTATTGATTTTTTATTTATTTTTGAATGTTAGAATATTTTATTTTATATGAGTTGGATTGGGAAATAACTCAATATTATTGTAATTTTTTTTTTTTGTTATTATTTTGTTTGATCAGAAGACTTTAAGTATGTCTCTTCTATTCTAAGCTTTATGGTCTGTATGTTTTTTTTTTCTACTTTTTAGAAAATCTACTAGGTGGTTGATTGACATTGATATTTTACTTTTTCATATTGGACTTGGTAATTTATTTTTGGTTAAATTATGAATTTTAGATCATTGTATAAAAAAAAGTTTAAAATAAAATTATGAGGTTTGTAAAATAATAAAATATACTAAAGATCTATATCTTGTCTGTAAAAATTATGTGAATAAGGACTCCAATATGTTTCATATAGATATTTCAAGATCTAATAGAGTTGAGATCCAAAATTACTTAAGTTATTTTATTTTATTTTTAAATTATTAGACTATTTATACTTAATTTTTTGCTTTTTAGAATAAATCTTAATTTTTTTTATTGTTCGACTATTTTTTAAAATAATTGAAAACTAATTTAATAAAAATATTGATATTATGAGAAATGATAATATTCTTAAAATATATATTTGATAATTTTGGGTCTTATTTTATTAATGATGAGATTATTTACTAGATTTTATATACTTACACTCAATAAAAATGAGAATACAAAAAAAAAAAAATTTTTAATTAAGATTAATTTTTTGTGATAGAAATATTTTAAGATATTTTTAGGTTGATATGATTTTTATTGCTAATTATTCGATCAACCATATGTCTTTTCTAATATTTTTATATTGTGTACCTTTTCAAAGTTTTGTATTATGAGGATAGATTATTAGGTTTATCTTCCTAAGTATTTGGAAGCACTTATAGTATTCCTATTCATTTTATTGGGCATGGTAAGTTGACATTGAAAGTAATAAAACACATCTTTTTTTAATTACTCTTATAATTAGAAATGGTATACATGTTAATATATATTTATTTTAATATAACTTATTTTTTAAAAGAGTCTAGATTATTTAATGATTAATGATTCAAAAATTATATTTAAATCTTTACTCTTTCTTATTCTTCTAGAATCATGTTTGGGTCTCTAATAAGGAGATATTATGGCATTTCAGCTAGAGGTGTCAAACGGGCTGGCTCGGCCCGGCCCGACCGGGCTTTCATGCCGGACCAGGCACGACACGGTACGGTAACCGTGTCGTGCCTGTTCCGGCACGGTTTTTGGGGGTTCAGCCCGGCACGGGCCCGCGGCACGATTCACCGGGTTCGGCCCGGTCGGGCCGAACCCTAAATTAAAAAAAAATTAGTGTTTAGGCACGCACTGTCGCGCCGAACCCTAATTTAAAAAAAAAACTAGGAATTGAGCGCGCCCGAAATTCTAATTCTAAAAAAAAAATAAGAATTGTGCGCACCCGAAACCCTAATTTTTTTAAAAAAAAATTTCGGCACAATACCGTGCCGACGGGCCAAGCACGGCATGGCACGGCACGATCGTGCCGTGGCCGGGCACGGGAAATTTTCGTGCCGTGCCTCGTGCCGGCCCGGCCCGGCCCGGCCCGGTTGACATCTCTAATTTTAGCTTCTATTGAACTTATGATTCACTGTATGGCGATTCTCATTTTGTATTATCAAATATATCAATAAATACAAGATTTTGTTAATTATAATTTTAATATAGAGATTGAGATTTTCTTGTAAACTAATTCATTTCTTTGTTCATATAATATAGTAGTTCCAAAGTCCATCCCAGTTCCATCTCTAAATAAGTTTGAAAATATAAAACTTGATCATATAAGACATCATGTTTATTCCAGAATAAAGAACTTGCTTCATATGTTAAAAACCAACAAAAGTCTATCGAAAAGTTAGATCGTTATGTAGTTAATTTTTATTAATATTGATCTTTCAATTCTTCTTCGAAAAAAATTAAGTTAACCCATTATTCTATTTTGTTGTTTTATCTTACTTATATATTTTTTTTTCTTTATTTTTTATTTTTTTAACTATTTCTTTTGTTAGTATTAAATACTAAAGTTCACTTCCAAGATATTTTCTCATCTAGGATGATGTCAATCATGGTGGAACAGTTAAATATATTTAACTCTATTTGAATTTAGGAACTAGTATCTTGAAATTCAAGAAGAATTATTATTGATTGTGTGTGAGTGTTCAATGCCATGATTGATTTTAATAGTAAGATAGATCACTTAAAAATGAGACATGTTTTGAAATGGTTTACTCTAACTTTTTTTAGCTTGCACTGTAATGTTATTGGTTATTCTTAGTTTTATAAGAAAAATCCAGATAACAAATTTATTTTATAAATTATATATATTGGTGATATTCTCATAATGGGAGATGTTGAGCTGAGTATCACTCAGCTCACCAATTATTTTTAGTCATAATTTCAGTTGAAAGATCTTGCGAGGCTTAGATATTTTTTCTGGTGATTTGACTACTTAAATGAGAATTATAAGAATATTTAATTAATTGTTTATCATCTAATTAGATATAATTTATGTAATTATTTTTAGTCATTTCTAGTTTTTTCATAATATATACTTCATAACGAAGTTCTTTTCATTTTTAGATATGTCAGAAATCTTTAGGACTTGCTATCTCATTTATTTATTATGAACATCATCAACTAGTTATGTATTTGGACTTTATTTGAGCACCAACTTGCATGGGAAGGAAATATATTATAAATTATTATATTTTTCTTAAAAAAAAAATCCAAAAAAGTTAAGGCAGATAAAAGTACAACGTGATAATCATGATTATTTATGTGATTTTTTGGATCAATCATAATTAAAAAATATTAATTTTTTAGTCTCTTTTCTGATTACTCACTGCAATGATAGTTGAGCTGCATTGTTCCAATTCATTATTTCACGAGTAGACGATATATATATAGGTAGATTATTTATTTCTCAATATGAAAATTTAGGATAAGTAAGTTTAGTGTTGTAGTATTTATTTTTATTTATTGCCTATTTTTTCGTTTATGATAGGAGCATCCAACTTATGATTGCCTAAATATGTTCAATCTATTTTTATAGAGATCTCTTTGGTGTGTGTGTGTGTGTGTGTGTGTGTGTGATTTATTTGTATTTCATATGTTGTTTTATTTTTATTGTGTAATTAATTTTACAAATATATGAATTTGCAAAAAAAAAAAAAAAAAACCCAAATACTCTGTAATTTCGTTTGAAAAAAGAAATGCATTAGATTCCATAAAATTTAGAATTAGATTCCGGCATGAACGCATAAGGAGTGTTGAAAGTTTATGGTTTGGGACTATACTTCATAAAATCCTTAAAACGAAATTATTAATGTTTTTCAGACACAATAGGGAAAGATTAGTGATGATGCTGATGGTGATGATGATGCTCCAAGCACTATAGTCGTGCACCATAATTTAAAATTGATCTAACAGCAGACAAATACATTTATGTCTTTCTATTTTTTCTGCATACAGATGACTCCAATTTTGGTAATTCTGTTTCACAAACTAGGGGCCTATATTAACTTTAGGGATTGATGAAAGTTTGAGTCTCTAGGTTGAAATTCATATAGCAGCCACGCGCAAGCTAATTTTTACTGTTATTTTGCAGATACCACCGAGAAAAAGTGCTGCTTCATACAGGTTTTTGCAACTTCATGTTTTATTTTTTAATTTTGCTTGAACATGTCTCTCTGGCCATTTAGATAGTGGTGATGAAAGTGGCTATGTAATTTTTGCCTAAATCAATATGGTAATATAGATATGGGAGTAGCATAACTATGTATCTGTTGTAATAATTCTCTCTACCAACCAATAGTTCAGGCAAGATTATAGGTATGGATGGAAGAGAAATAGATTTATGTGCAATATCTAGGTTCTTTTTTTATGGTCTCGTTAAAAAATAAGTTATTATCAAAAAAAATTATATTCGTATTCACTATAAGTCTATTAGTTTTTATTGAACAATATTTATACCAAGGAAAATACATCTTAAGGTATTAGATATCAACTTATTTATTGCTGGAGAGCTATAGAAAATAAAATAAGTGAATCTACAAATATTTGGAGGTAAGCTGAATAGTCTCTTTATAGGTTGTATTATTTGAAAGGGTATATGTTGAGAAAGAACATAAGAGAGCATTTGATAAATAAGGTAGGTATTAATTAAAATTATATTTTTCCAAAAATATTTTAGAATATTCTTTTTTTGAGTATTTATGTCATTTCAATTAGTTTTTTATAATTTTTTTAATAACTCTATTCTATTGGTATGTGTAAGCATAGAAAGTATTGTATATAATTAGATGATATATATAAAAAGTAGTAAATTGGTCTGATATATGTTTTAATGTATTGTCACTTTTTATTTTTCTAATATTTTATTGAATTAAATTTTATTAGTTTTTTTATAAAGTGTAAAAAATAGAAAAAATATGTAACATATCATAAAAAAGATATTTTTATGTATAGTTTGAGTAATTATCAATAAAAGTAATGAAATACTTTTTTTGTCACATCTTTAATAAGTTTTTATATATATGAGTATATCAAATCAAATGGATCTCTACTCAAAACAAATTAGTGTGTAAGATATGAAGTATTGGTAAGTGCTTGGTATTTAAATTATTAAATATTTTGATATATTTTAGTAGTTTTATGTGTAAAAATAGGGTTGATTTGTGTTGATTTCATAATTTTTTGGTATTTTAGAAAATTTTGATAAATAATTTAGAAATTGATAAGTTTTTGGAGGTGAATCTATAAGTTTATTGGAATTTCATCATTTATTCTTAGTCAAAATTCTATCTAAATGGTTATGACAAAATCTTATACTTCATGACTGTATTTTTTTGTTAGTACAATCTTTTTATTGTTTGACACTTTTTTATTGGTTGTGATATTATCATTTAGTCACAATTATGCTTAGCTCATAGAATTTTAATGGCTACGATATTAATTTTTATAGCAACAACCCAACTTGTGCTCAAGATTAAGACTAATTTCATAAGGTAGTGACTATATCTTTATATGGTTTGATAATATCGAGACAACCACAACATTGTTATAAAGATGTGACTTTTGAGTTATAGAAAAATAAAGAGCAACAAGTCCTCAGACCAAAGTAGAGGTAATGTTTCAAAAGTATGATTTTTTTGGTCACTAAATATTATAAAGCATATTATTCTATTGCATGCATTTTTAAGCTTACGATTATTATCCTCAAAGAAAACCAGTCATTACTTTTTCAGCACACGCAAGCAAATTGCAAGCATTGTGACACTTCATAGTATCGTGGTCATATACTTATCAAGAAAAATGAATGGTTGATGTTGTGGCCTCTATATAATTTATGGCCTCCACACAGTTTATGGCCTCCAAACAGTGTTGTGGCCATAAAATAATGTTGGAAACTGTTACAACCCTTGAGTTGATTTCATATTGCGGCAGTCATTTATGGACTACAAATGATTAAGGCACGAAGTCGTGACCATTTCACAGCGCACTGATAGTATGCTACAAAGAGATTAGGCCTAAGTTGTGGTTATTGTTAGTGTCGCGATAGTGTGTTATGAAAAGATGTGATTTTCAACTAAAGAGTTGAAGGCATGTTTTAGAGTCGCAACTTCAATTAAAGAGTTGACGACTGAAGTTGTAACTTTAATTAAAAAATCATAATTTCTTACTTAAAGCAATGCAATGATGCTCAAGTATAAAAGGATAATATAAACAATTTTAAATAAAGAATCTATTTTCTTCTTCTTGCCCCTTAATGAAACAATCAAAATCTATGGTAACTATAAATTTTATTGGTAAATTTTGTATTAAAATTTTATGGTTTATGATGTGTATAAATTGGATTATATAATAAACAATTTGGAATAATAGATACAATATTAGTTTGTTTATCTTTTATGTTTATAGATGTAGGTTGATGTTAATTAAATATAATTTAAATTAAGCTTTTGACTAATTGTGAATTTGTGCAAGGTTATTGTGGTGGACAGTGATAGGTGAATAATGAGACTCAATTGTACATATGATAAGATGGTGGTGACACAATCCTTCCAACTGTAATGCACAAGATGAACTCATATATCGAAACCTAAAATTTGGATATATTAATCATCGTGAGTTGATACTCACGAAATTAAGTATAGAGATTTTTATACTCCAATCCATTGTATACATCTTTGAGTTATTGATTCTTGGTAGATATTATATAGAATATTCTTCCTTCCAATGAGTTTATCTTTAGTGTACATAGAAGTCACATTAGAAAGTTCTTGTGAGCTCATTTCGTTCATATGACTATCACTGGTGAAACTTGAAGAAAATTTACCTTAATTATGTGAGTACAACAGTTATGAAATTGAAAGTTTGAATTCTTATAAATCATGTCAATCATTAGTCTTAAGATAATGAAGACCATTGAATAAGAGAGTGAATAATAAACAACCATCAATGATAGTCGGCGAAGTTGTTTAAAATGTACGAGGTTATGAATTACCCTTTTGTAGGGATAAAATATTATTTTAGCTGTGGCATATCGATTTGACAGCTACAATGGGATTATAATTGAGAATGAGCTATTTGCAAAATATCTCATTTTTTGTTATGTATCTAAGAGCAATTCTAATGGGAGATGCTAAAAAGGGGGTGTCAAATATTAATTTGCAAATTTGAACAGTGTTTTTGGCACTCCTAAACATATTTTTACTCCAATGGTAGGTGCCAAAATAATGTGTTATTTTAATAATTAAATATTTTTTTAATTAAAGTTTTATTTTCAACCTATGAGAAAGATCCTTTGAGATGCACAGTAATCATAACTGCTATTTTGCATCCTCTATATTCTCTCTCCAAGGTTGCCAAATATGGTACCCCAAGACATTTGATGGTATTTTGCCATCTCTTATACCAACTCCATTGGAGCAAGTTTTTTTTATTGTTTGGGTGTCATTTTAGTGGTTATGGAGATGACACCTCTTATAGCAACTCCCATTGGAGTTGCTCTAACATAAAATATATTGTACAAATTAACAGTATCACATAAATTAGGTAATTACGTACTAGACTTAAATTTGATTAAAGTTTTAATATCTATTTTATTGAATCTCTAGTTAAACATCTGAACTACTGAAATAATTTTTATGAGATCGATATCTAAAATTAAGTCCATTATATTACTTAAATGATTCGTTCTCTTGTGAAATTTAGTGACAGGACAACCTTTTTAACTAGTTTTTTGGGATGTTGCGTAATGGATTAAATTAGTTAGCCAAACAAAGTTATAACAAGTTTTTAGCGTCGTCGATGATTGTTTGGTCTGGTTGATCAACATGAGTTGACGTAATTATTCCTGTAAAAGTATAATTTCTTTTTAATAAATTAATAACATTATATTTAATAAATATTTCTAGATTAAATGACGAGGATAAGTTAACTTGTTTGAATGTAGAGAGTTTTCTTTTGGATTTGCTTTTATATCTTTTATTTTTTTTTTCTTTCTTTAAGAAACTATATCTTGAATTTGAATGTACAAATACCCATACCATAACTTCTATGCTCGACAGCATCTATATTGAACCTAATGATAACTACGTCACTCTTATTATCAACAGGAAGAGAATCATAAGAGTTAATAGTGTAGAAGTCATGAGAAGATGATCGATTACGAGTCTCAATTATTTTTAATATTTTATTGAATTGCTAAACTTGAGAAATTGTTAAGAAACTAGAGGAGAGTCAATACTAGTAAAGATAAAAGAATGAGATCACAAAACGAGATGGAAGAAGTCAAATAATGGGTTAAGTCTAAAGAAAATATTTTATTTGAAATAGCCATAGGCAAGGCAAAAATAACTATGGATAGAATTTTAGAATGAGTTGAAATGAAAGTGACGATATCTATATATGATACGAAAAAAAATGTGATTGAAAATTTAAAAAAGAAATTTGAAGATTTTTGCCTCGGCTAATTTCAAGGAAGAAGAAGAAGTGGACTACAAATCTTTGACATCATTTGAAAAATTCAAAATTTTACAAATCATTGAAAAATTCAAAATTTTTCAATTGTGTGGTCATGCAATTGAAAAATTCAAAATTTTTTGTGAAGCAGTGGCTCAAAATATTGTATGAATAAAAAAATACTATTATTTGTTCCTCCATCATTTATATGCGTATAATTATATTTATGCTCCCTTTCAAATACAAGAAAATAGTATATTCAAATAAATTATTTTTCAAATATATTTTTTACCCAGAGTCATGGTATTTTTTTAGAGTCGTGAAGATGGTGATATAAGAAAAAAAAATAAGTCAAATGATGAAATCACAATAATTTTTTAGAGTTGCAGCTTTAGTATTACGGAAAGAAGAGGTATCATATGAGATGAATGATAATGAGATGAAAGAAGAGCGATATAGAAAGAATGTGGAAAATTCGTGACTCTACTGTAATACTACAACTTTGATGATATTACGTGTCCCAAAGTTGTAGCTGTTCTTTTATAAAAGAAAAATTAAATCCAAAGAATCACTACTTTTTTTTTAATCAGGTTGTGATTATAAATATTTAACTTTCAAATTTTTTTCACATTAAAATGCTAATCTTCACTAGATAGTCAAAAAAGAACATTCCAGTAACAAGCTGTAAAGAGAAAGGAAAGAGGCAAAAACCTAGCACCATAGATGTGGTGTTTGAAGTATTGGCACCCAGGGTGACTTTTATTACAATAGTTGAGCAGAAATAGATGAATTTCATACTTTATAAAATGAGATTCTTCTATAAGTTCATTTCTCCTTTTGGTGATGGTATCAAGAAGTAGAATTTAATGAAATTTTATACGCATAGAGAATGTGGAATTACATTAGATACAATAGTGAAAGATTTGTTATGTGAGAAGTATTTGAGTTTAGTTTAATAGTGAAATCATTATTTGAATTTCCATGGATAAAAGATAGTGTTGATTTTAAATTAGACGTCGCTAATTTATTGACAGATGAAAGAGATACGTGAGAGGTGTAATCAAAAAATGCATATGAATATTTGATGGGGGGAACTCACGGAGGTGAGTAATATGATTATATTTCATATGTTTATTTTTGTTAATTCACTCTCCATATTTCTATTATTATTCTAAAGAGTTTTATTGATATATGTTATTCTCATTGGGTATTATTTTGAAGTGTAAAAAATTTTTAAGAAACCTATTCTCGGATTTCTCGATGATGAATTTTCTGGCCAAGTAATTCAGACTACTCTTATTATTTTATTCTTTATTGAGTGAGTTCTCACACGTGAATATGTAGATACAATGTATTAGATAATGTTTAGCAGAGGAGGTGAGTCTTTAGCTTCGTTATAGTTTCGGCATCTATTCTTGAGCAGGACTCTATATGAATGATCATGACCAAATCTTGTACAGCATTATTATATCCTCTTGTTAGCATAATTTTTTTACTGTGTGATGATTTCTCAATGGTTGTGATATTTTTATGGAGTTGCAATCATTCATAGCTCATAAAATTTTAATAATTATGATGTTATTTCTCTGTCACAACAATTAATTATCCTACTAATATTCAAGGTAGCAGCTAATTTATTAAGCCCGTGACTATCTTTATGTGGCTCTGTAGCCTCAAGCCACAATAATCAATGGCGTTCGAGGTATTTAAAAAATTCAAAATATTGGTGGAAAAGGTAACTGGTAGACACATTAAATCTGTACAATCCGATAGAGGTGGCGAATATACTTCGATGGTTTTCATAGAGTATTGTGAGGAGCAAGATATAAGGTGATTTCTAACCGCACCGTACTCTTCACAGCAAAATGGTGTAGTCAAAAGGAAGAACTGAATCATTCTCTACATGGTTCGGTCAATGCTCAAAAACAAGAAAATGCCGAAGGAATTTTGGGCGGAAGTCGTGCAATGCGCCGTCTATGTTCAAAATCGGTGTCCACATACGAAGTTGTATGATCAAACACCACAAGAGACTTGGAGTAGACAAAAATCGACAGTCTCTCATCTCAAAGTATTCGGAAGTTTGGCCTACGCACACGTGCCGGATCAGCGAAGAACAAAGCTCGAAGACAAAAGAAAAAAATATATTTTTATTGAGTATGATGAGAAAACATAAGGATACAAATTATTTGACCCAATAAGCAAAAAGATTCTAGTAAGCCGTGATGTACGAGTTCATGAAGCAAATGAATAGGATTGGAATAAAGCAATAGAGGACTTATCATCGAAGTTGGAGAATCATCAACTGCTATGCCAACAACTATACCAAAGAATTCTGAAACTATTGATGATAAAGATGAACCGCGACAACCCAAAATGTGAAGCTTACTAGATTTGTATGATTCGACAAATGAGGCACACCTTATATGTCTTTTGGTAGATTCTGAGAATTTAAGCTTTGAACAGGCGGTTCAAGACAAGAAGTGGCAAACTGCCATAGACGAAAAGATTAAAGCAATGGATCGCAACAACAAATGGGAGTTAGCAGAATTGCCGAAAGGAACTCAGCCCATTGATATCAAGTGGGTATTTAAGAGAAAAATGAATGCTCAAGGGGGTGATAGAACGGTATAAGACGAGACTTGTCGCAAAGGGGTACAAGCAAAAGGTAGGAATCGACTATGACGAGGTGTTTGCTCCCGTTGCAAGAATGAAGACAATCCGATTGCTAATTTCACAAGCGGCTCAATTCAATTGGCCGATATTACAAATAGATGTCAAATCGGTATTCCTGAATAATATACTAGAATAGAGGTGTCAAACGGGCCGGCCCAGCACGGCACGGCCCATTTTTCACGAGCACGGTCGTGACTCATGTTTGGCAAACACGGTCGTGACTCGTGAGTCACGATTCACGTCACGCCTCGGCACACGTGACACGCCGCCAGTGCCATGCGTGCCTGCGTGAGCCGGCACGGGATGGACCCGTGCCGGCGTGCCGTGCCGGCGTGCCGTGCCAAGGCACGAGCCGTGCCGGGCCAGGCACGGCACGGGCCCGGGCACGGTTTAAGAACGTGCCGGGCCGGGCCGGCCCGGCACGTTTGACACCTTTATGCTAGAAGAAGAAGTTTATATTAAACAACCATCCGGGTACATGAAAATCAGAGAAGAAAAGAAGATATTAAAATTGAAGAATACACTTTATGGGTTAAAGCAAGCAACACGGGCATAGAATACTCGTATCGATACGTACTTCAAAGAGAATGGGTTCGAGTAATGTCCCTACGAACATGCCTTTTATGTTGTTGATCTCATTTTTATGTGGAATAATAATGAAATGATACAAAAGTTCAAGAGCACAATGACATGGGAATTCGAGATGATAGATTTGGGCTTGATGAAGTTTTTTCTTGGTCTGGAGATAAGACAAAAGATGGGGTATCTTTTAGAGGTGTTAGCCGGGCTGGTCTTGCATGAGGCACTGCACGATTCGACCGTGCCTGCACCTGCCCGGCACGTAAATTTCTCGTGCCCGGGCTCGTGCCGTGCCCGACCACTGCTCCAATCGTGCCGTGCCATGCCGAGTCCAACCGGGCCTCATGTCGTGCCTGGCCCGGCATGGTACCGGGGCCCTATGGCAAGGTACCTCGGCATGAGCCGAGAAATTGAATTAATTTCTAAAATTAGGGTTAATGGGGTGCCGAAACCCTAATTTTTTTTAAAATAAGGGTTTTGGGCGCGCCGAAATATTAATTTTTTTAAATTAGGATTCGGCCCAGCCCGGCACGACTCGTTTGACACCTCTAATATTTTTATATCTAATGAGGCATAAATAAAGGAGATTTTGAAGAAGCACAGGATGAAGTCTTGCAATCCGGTTTCAACACCAATTGAACCAGGTGCAAAACTCTCTTAGTTTGATGGAGGAGAACGAGTCGACGCAAGCAATACTGGAGTTTAGTGGGAAGCATTCGCTATCTCACATGCACAATGCCGGATCCTGCCTTAAGTGTCGGCATTGTAAGTCGGTTCATGGGGGAACCAATCTATTCACATTGGAAGACGTTAAAGCGAATTCTACAGTACATCAAAGGAACAATGTCACTCGGATTATTCTATATAAATGTGGCAGATTACAAGTTGGTCGGATACTCCGACAACGATTGGTGCAAAGACTTGGATGATCGGAAAAGCACATTGAGTTATGTGTTTTTTTATGGGTGACACGGCGTTTACCTGGCTTTCAAAGAAGCAACCAATCGTTGCACTCTAGACATGTGAAGCTGAATATGTGGCAGCATCTTTGTGTGTGCATCATTCGATATAGCTCATAAATTTGTTGGGCAAGATGGAGCAACAATAACTCGGTGCGACTAAGATACGAGTTGACAATAAATCAGCAATTGAGTTGAGCAAGAACCCCGTGAATCATGAGAGAAGCAAGCATATTGCCGTTCACTTTCACTTCATCGGAGATCAAGTGAAGCAAGGAAATATAAAATTAGCATACCTGACAAGCCTGAACCAAGTCGCAGATATCTTCACAAAACTACTACCTGCGATACTACTCGACGACTGTAAAAGTTTACTCCTCGTGAAAGATAGCAGAAGCATTTAAGTTTATGGGGGAGTTTTGTTAAATAAATATTAAATGTTCGTTTTTAATGCGGAAGATGAAATGTCAAGAGTTAGTAGTTACTCTTATGGGTGATAATGATTTTTAATTTTCAGTTTTATTAGGATAAATTATAACTTATAAATAAATTATTGTATTGATTATAATAAATAATAGAATCAAAAAAAAAAAAGTTTCTTTTCAGAGATGTTTCTCCTTATTTATAATTTGCAACCAGCATTTTTTTTTTTTTTTTTTTACATATATGTTTAATGTCAATTCCTAGGAGTAATTCCAAAATTTTATATTAAATTTGTATGATTTATATTATTTATCGTAATATTAATTTAGGGTTTATCTTAATAAAATTTAGTAATAAACCAAGATTTATTGTAGGGCTGACGAGTGGAACGTGAACAAGTGGTGTTGGGAAGGGGCACTCAAAGTGATCAGCAAGGATGAAGAATGCACTATCAGGCTGGAAGACAAGCAAACAGGTTGTACTTTTGAATTCCTTCGAGCTGGGAAGGTGATGATGCCGTACAATCCGATTTTTTTTTTTTTTTTTCGCGTCTGTGAAGGGGAATTATACGCGAGAGCATTTATGAGAAGTGGGGAACCGCACCCAGTGGAACCTGTAATTGACAGCAGCAGGCAAGCATGGTACTTTTTTATTATTATAATTACTGGGGATGTGCTGACATTTTTTTGGCAGATATTTTGTTCTTCGAATAGAGGAAGAAATCAGTGAGCTCTCTTTTTTTGTTGTTGTTACTGGCTCTGGTTTGTGCTGACAAAAAAAAAAAAAAAAAAGTCGGGAATTAGCTTTGGAATCGTGCAGGTGGTCGTGCTAGGCATGCCTTTGTTGGCATAGGATTCCGCGAAAGAACGCAGGCATATGACTTTCAGGCAGCCCTGCACGATCACATGAAGTATGGGTTCACGTGCACCCCATCTCTCGAAAAAGTTTACTATTATCGTAACAATCAGTGCATTCTGATCGTCTTCTCCATCACAGGTACGTAGAGAAGAAGAAAGTTGCAGAGGAGATGTGCTTGCATTTTCAGAAGGCACCATCTTCCGATTACAGCTTGAAGGAGGGGGAGAGGCTCATACTCCAGTTAAATTATGTAAGCATTCCCGTTTTTTGTTCTTGCAACCAATAACTTTTGGTTTTATTGCTCTTGTTTGCGTGACAGAGAGATGTTCATGATAAGAAAGAGCTAATTAACAGAACCCGACCACCCGCCCCAATTGACGAAGCCACCACCACTGCAAAGCAAGACCTAATTGATAACCAGAGTTCTGAAAATACAAGCAACGAAGACGATAGTTTCGGAGATTTTCAAGCTGCGCAGTGATGGCTGCTCTGGTTATGATGATTATGAAATGTTGGTACTTTATTACGATCCTTAGAAACAGTGAACATAGACGGAGACGATCTATGTACAAAAATCAAACCAGCTGCCCAAAAAAAAATTGAATCAAGTCTTCAGTCTTTTGCGCAATCTCTGCTATAGTTTCGCCAATCGCCCCCAGTATGCTGCTGCTCTTCCCCTGGTGCTGCTGTTCTTGTTCCTCCGACTCTTCTCCTGTTGAATCAACTTGTGATTCTTCAGTATAATCTTCTTCCTGGATAAGAACAATCTTATTTTCTATAATGGAGACGTTAGGACCTCGAATTTTGTTTTTGTTCGTGTTTTACGATTCACACATTTTTTATTGTCTAGAAGAAGAATTACTTGCTAATTGCGTTAATGCAAACAGTTCCATCGTACCGTGGCTTTCTCCTTCTTCTCCGCGATCCGCTCGGCCTCTTCCTTCTTGCTTGCTGTGAATTCCTTCATGGCGTCTCCAGTGGTCACTGCTGCCTGCTTGACCACGCCCAGAGGCTTAGAAACCAGTTCTGCTGCTTTATGACCGGCATGTTCTGCAGCCTCCTGAACTGCCCTTGCTGCAGCCTCTGTTCCCTCCACGGCTTTCTCAGTTGCGTATTGTGCGGCAGACCAACCAGCCAAAGCGGCCTTGTCTTTCGCATCCATGGCGATTTGCCCAGCATAATGAGCAGCTTCTTTCCCTGTCTCCGCCGTTACATCTCTAGCAGCAGTTGCCCTCTCTGCTGCATAATCCTTCGTCTTCTCCGCTGTATCTTTCGCAGCTTGATATCCACCTTTCCCCATCTCTGCGATGGCATCCTTGGCTCGAGAACTCTTCTCTGCAACTGCGTTTTCCGCTTCGGACCCTCTCTCTGCTACGTACTGATACGTTTTTTGAGCTGCTTCAGCCATGGCGTCTCTTCCTTCCAGAGATTTCTTTCCTAATTTTTCCATTCCTTGCTCGTATCGTTGCTTTGCTCCCTCGACCGCATCGATAGAGTTCTGCTGCGCCGCTCGCCTCGGCCCTGCTATGTCTTCCTGATAATTGCGATCTGCTCGTTCGGTGCTGGTGTCCGGCCTTGATTCGCATCGCTGCGAATCAAATCGAGCGCCACTCGCTTCGTCTGATCGAGATTCAAGCTGAGCGCCTCTCTCTCTCTCTCGTCGATTCGCATGAAATTCTCTGGCCCTATCGGTTAGGGATTCGTAGCCACTCGTCATCTTCGGGACTTTCCCCTTCTCCGGGAGCGCCTCTCTCGCGTCGGCGGTGGATGTGTTCTGTTTTCGTTCTTGCTCATGCGCCATGGTCGTTTTGTGCTGATCCCTCACTTCCTGACGATTAGCGTGATGATGCAGGATTCCAGTGAACTATAGATAGGACGCGTGGGCCATTGCCATCTCTGTCAGCTTGACGACAAGGGGGTCCATCGGCGGCAAAATGGAGAAGGCCACGTCCTTCGTTTGGGCCTGCAACGTGTTGCGCTATTGAGCGTTAGGATAAAGCTTCGCTGTGACTCACCTCAGCTTCTTCTTTTGCTCTCGTGCATGGTCACCAGCTCGGTCGGCGACTAGCCGACAACCGATTTCTCCGCCCCTTTAAAAAAAATCAAAAAAAAAAAATTGCATTTTTAAATAATAATAAAATATTATGATTTTAAATAAGAAATACATGAAAAAAAAAAATACATAATCAACTCATTCTCTACTATATTTCTTTAAAATTCTAACATTTTAAGCATAAAAAAAGTAATATGAAGGATATTATGTATATATATATATATGATTGGTGACATTAGAAAATAGACAAATATAGCATTAATTTGACATTATTAGAGATGTTAATTTGACACAAATATGTTTTTTAAATTAGATTTGTTTTAAGGGAAAATATCTTTTTGTGCAAAATTAAAAAAAAATTAAATATTTAATAATTAAGAAAAGTGCACTTCGGTTTAGAACCCAATATATAATTATCTTAATACAAAACACTTGATTAAATAATTCTTAATGAATTTTAATCTCACTTAATTAAATAATTCATAATGAATTTTAATGAATTTATTAACATTTATATACTAATATACATATTTATATATATGATACATTTACAAATATATAAACATTATTAATATTTATATATTAACATGTTATATAACACATTTGTAATAAATATAAATATATCAAGATATCCATAAGTTTTTTTTTTTTTTGTTTTTTTAAATAATGGCAAGGATTTAATAGTAACTACAAATGATATTATTTCAAAGCATAAGTATAATTTAGATTTTTATGAAAACCTAATCTCTCTTTAAAAGTGAAAACTTCGCTGCCAATTAAAATTCAAAACAAATTTTAACCGGCAAGCAACACCACGAGCCGGAAACGATACGGCTGTCAAATATCCACTGTGTTTGGTTGGACTGCGTAGGTTTCTGCTCGGGCACTCCATCCGTGCGTTCCGGAGCCTTGGCAGCTGCAGTTGAATCATCAAGGCTGGCTTTGTCGCTCGAGCAGAACTAACCGTGAGCGTTTCTCGTGCTCCTGTCTTCTGTCATCTTCCAAAATTGATTAATTCGTATACTTGCTAGTCTCTTTTCTCGGGCTTGATTGCAGAGGATGTTACTTACGCCATTGCCAAGGATGTTGTAAAATCGACTTATCGATGTTATTTCTTGTCTGCAACTTACAGTTGGACTCTGAATAAGCATCTAGTGCGGCACGCGCACTCGCGTAGTAACGATAAGTTCATGTTTGCGGCTTCGATTCTATTCCTCTTCCATGGAAAATACAGTCGTGGAAAGGAGCTGACTAACTAACTCTCTCGAATTTGTGGAAACTCTCGTAGCAAGTCATGTGCCGGCGTCCGTTCTGTGTTAATAGTAGTCATTTTATGTTATTTCGTCAATCTTGTTCTTTTCCCACGTGTTTTTTGCTCACTTGAGAAGCACTAGTGTCGTCGACCAACTATCATTATGGGATAGGCCATCAACAAGAATCAAAATTAAACTGAACCCACCTTTTTGAGGACCCTAGAATCATCCAGAATGTCTCAGATGATTCAAGAACATCCCAAGAGTTTATAGAGGTTCAAGTTCACTTTATGTTCTTTAGTTTCATAGGATTTTATTTTTGTTGCTTGTGATATAAAATCATGATATTCAGCATGATATTGACCCTTAATATATGGAGCTTTCTTTATGCAAAGATCGTCTCGCTGCACTTATAATAATCAAGATTTTGAGAAATATATATGAAATATTTTCTCTCAACTTTTTTCTCGTTTGTTTCAGCTTAGATTTGCTTTATTATCTCTCCTTTGCGAGACAAGAGTAGGATATTTTAGCCGAATTAGCTAGTAAAATTATTAGCATAAGATCACACATAATTATACTAAAATTTGATTTTATAACAAATAGTATTAATGTATGTTGATGATCTTATTCATTATGTTCATAATATAAAGAGAAAAGATAAGAAAACTAATGTAAAAGATATTATGTCCTCTATAAAGTCTTATTCAAGGATTAAAATATCAGTTTCTACGGATATATCGGTACTTGAATTTTGCGGATATATCAGATATATCGGATATATCGAAGATATATCGGTGTGTATTTATATATGAGCATCAATTAAAGATAGATATATCGGTCTTAATAAATATATCGATACTTAAAATTTAAGGATATATCGGAGATATATTGGTGGATATATCAGAAATTTTTATCATTGGTATTATTTGACTAGACTATAGATTGTCATTAGGAAAATATGATATATATTTGAGAATATTAAAAATGATGTCATCGGAATTGATTTTTGATAATTTTAAAATATCCTATATATTGTGAAGGAAAAACTTAAGAATGAGATGCAATGTATCCTCATTATTATCATTAATTTATTTATCCAAAAGATTATAATTTTAAAAGTCATTATGATATCTAATCAACGAGAGATAAAAGAGCTGAGAAAAGAATTATTATCTTGTTGAAGAATAAAATAAGGTAATATATTTGTAGTAACCCCTGCACATTGATTTGGTATTCTCAATCAAGAGAATTTACGAATGCATGATTAGCGAAGGATGTTGATGACTTCCTTTGGGTGGATGGAATAATATTTTTGAGCAACAAAGTAGATGTGAGATTAGTTTTCTTTTAATGCATTTTATGAATATGATACTTCTTTAGCGTTGACAAATATATGATAATGTGATGCGTGGGATGCTACTATTAATACTCTGGACACATTTGAGTGGAAATTTTATCAATAATTTTATTCAAAATATCTCAAGGATGAGATGAGAGCTGAGTTACGAATACTCGTGCCGCATTAAGAAATATGAAAATATATCTGATAATTCTCAAAACTTAATTTTTAGATGCCTAACACAGGAAAACAAAGTGCATTGCATTTGCCTTTTATGGATAATATTAAGTCTTAAGCAAAGAAAGAACTATTTTAAAAAAAAAGCATTCAAAATCTTATTCGGCCCATGTCATAAAATTTTGGGTGGAATTCAAGAAACAAGACATTACCAATTCACCTGGAACAAAGTAAAGTAAATTTTATAAAGAGTAAAGTGTAGTAGTGAAAGACTCCTTTCCACCAAACTTGAGATGGGAAAAAGAGGGAGCCACAAACATGTTATATTAGCAACATGTCACACATAATGTTTTATATCCGAGTTTGAGAAAAATCTAAGTGTTTTCATGGCAACAGAAGAGACATAAAGAAATATATCACTAGATTTGATTCAATTGTATTAGATTTTATCAATATAGATGTTCACGGATGTCTAACAACAACAAAAATTACTACTTTAACTGACATAGATATAGAAAAAATATATTTTTAAAGATATTACAAAGAATTTAGATTTGATTATAATTAAGAGAAATAGATAAATCAAGATTTTCAACTTCAAACTAGTTATGATTATTAGAAAAACACATGAATTGACTTATAAGTCTTAGTGTGGAAGGGGAAGAGACCATCGAGATATTCATTATTGATAATTATAAGTCAGTATTTAACTTAGATTTTCTGGATCGAGTTAATATGCTCCTAGTATTATTTGTTAATTGTTTATGTATATTTGATCCTTAATATCAATGTATTGTCCTGATGCTTTGAGGCATCAAATGACTATCTAACATATTCATTATTGATATTTTTAAAAGGTCATGATATTTTGAGAGACAAATGAGATTTTAAGAATAATATTTAATTTTTTTGTTATTCATAAATTTTATTTCTTTTGAACTATTGAGACACTATTGTCAAAATGAGAAGTGAATCATAAAATTGAGCTAGTGCCAATGTTCAACCACCAGCAAATCTTCTCATCAAATGATGCCACTTGATCTTGAAAGGTTAAGAAAAAAATGATGCGTGATTTATTAATCATTGATGATACTCCATGGAGCACCGATATCATTCCAATGAAAAAATGATAAATCTATATGATTCTTCATAAATAGTCAGGCTCTCAGCAAATAAATGATAAAAATAAATATTTTATTTCTCTCATAACTGACCTATTCAATCTACTTAGGGAAGTGAGACAATTTATTTAGCTAGAATGAGGATCATGGCACTACAAAGTTTTTATAGTCGAAGAGGATGAATGAAAAATCACAATGTGCGGCTATTTATGATTCTTATGACTTATTGGTAATATTCCCTGAACTTTTAAATGTTCCAACAATGTTTTGTACTCTTATAAGTAAAATACTTAAATTTTTTTTAGATTGCTTTGTGGTCTTTTTTTATGGACGATGTAGCTTGTAGTTGAAATATCGAAGTATTTGTGGATTGCTTGAAGTTAGTATTTCAAATAATAAGGGGAAATGAAATTTAATTTTTTATTCATATTGCAAGGAATTGAACGATTTGAATGAGTAAAGATAAAATACAAGTTATTTTTAATTGGAAGTCGCCAATTTAGTTTATAGAATTGATATTTTTCTTTGGGTTAATGAATTGTTATGTTGATTTTATTTGAGAATGTTGTTACACTATCGCCCTTATAAAAATATTACAATAATAGTATTAGCATTGTTAGAACATACGAAGCCTTGTAAAGTTTATATTGATGCACCAAATTTTTTTATCTATGGTGTTCTTAAACAAGAAGGCTTTTTAATTATTTTTGGAGGTCATAAGCTCAATAAAATAAAATTATGATATATAATTTAAGAAAAAAAAAACAATAGTTGTGGTGCATTGATCATTGGTATGGAGGTATAATGTGTATATATCATACTCTTTTTTATTACAAGCTTATTTCAAAATGGTTACAATTATATTGAGCTTGTAGTTTGTGGTGAAAATGCAAATTTGATTATTTCAAAACAGACTTGATGACAATAAATTCTCGTAGAATTTGTTTACCAATAAATACCAATACCATCGGTGGTGCATTAAATGCCTATTTGTGTTTGCTTCACCCATGGCTTGGCCTATCCTCTTGCATGACTTGAGCTAGTGCTCTGGCATGGCTCGAGATAGGGTGCAGGCATGATTTAAGCTACGGCATAGATTTGGGCTTTGACTTGTGCTTCGGTGCTAACTTGGGTATGGGCATTGACACCCGTGCATGCATGACTTGTGTGATAATTTTTGGGCCATTCTGACCTTACTCAGCATGGCATTGATTCTGAATTGGGTTGTGCTTGTTTGGGAAAAATAAAAGGTTGGAACAACTCGTTTGATATATTTACCTTTGTTGATTCTATACTGTCTCATGGGAAAGCTTATTCATGTATTCACTGTAGGCATTCTTATAATCGATGTGATCTGTAAGTCATACTCACAATAAAATACATTAATTTGTGGTCGTTTAATTGGATGATGTCAAATGAATCATGCCTACTTTTTTTTTTGCCTAAATAGGAACGACCCAATTAGGGATCCATGTCATGTCTAGTTAAGTCAAAATGACATGAAGACTAACACATCGTAATAGGGCTTCTACTCAATTTTGTTCCAGAGAATAGGTCAATCACCAAGGCTATGCCCTAGCTTGAGTCATGCTCATGTCCTAGCTCGAGTCATTCATGTACCCTATCTTGAGTTGTGCCTGAGCCCTAGCTCGAGTCCTGCCAAGGCATTGGCCAATCATGGGTCCACCCAAGCATGAATAGGTAGAGATGTCATTATTGTCGATGCTGTGTCGACATGACTAATTTTTGTGTAGATCAGTCATATCATTATGTCGTGTCTGGCATGGCACTACTGCCAAAGCATCATGCCCGGCATGGCCCATAGTAGTGCCGAGCCTTGCCAGGTTTTGGGAAGAAATTCAATTAAACTATTTTGAAATTATAATTTTTTATTTTATTATTTTTTCAAAATATTATATTTTAATAACTTAAATGTAATAACTATTTAAAATTTTTTTGCCTCAGATAAAAAATAGAATTATTTATTGCAAAAAAATTAATTTTATTTTATAATCAAAACTAGAATATGATATATCATATATACACATATATGTCATATGATGAAATATAACTCATAAGAACATAACGACGTAACTAATAGAAATAAAAAAATAAAGACAATATAATATTGTATGAAAAAAATTAAAAACCAAATGAATTATCAATCAGTGTATGTGATATGGTAATGCATATCATCATCTATCATATATATGTTTGAAGGGTATCACTAGTGCTAATTTTTATATCTTTGATCTTAATATCACATGAATCATGATCCGTCAGTAATTCTTGTGTCTTGTCCTAAATATTAAATTTTAAATATTTATAATTCTTTTTGTATTCAAGTATGTCTATGATATTTGATTGTAATTATGATTTTTTACCTTAAATAATATTAGTTGTTATAGTAAAAATTAATTTTGATGTTATGCTAAATATTAGAGGAGTCTGTAAATCATGTGTCATCTTAAATAGTATGAGATTTATGGATTTATATGATTTTTTTTAAAAATAAATCATTCTAATTCTTATTAGTATCAAGTGATAAGATGAATTATTAATTGATATCTAAGTATGAAAATAGCTTGCTCATATTTGAAATATTACCTCATTATTTATTTTTGGCTAATTGACTAAAAAATCATTATTTTAAATTATGGTGTCGATGTTTGTACTTGAAGTATGGCTGCAACTATCATACTTAGTATGGTAATATGTTAATAAATTAGTTAATTTTTCATAAATGGAATACCTAACTTCTTGTTTCTTGTTCATACACATGGATATGTATGTTAAAATATTTTTTTTTTTTTTTAATCTTAGGATTTATTAGAGGTGTCAAACGGGACGTACCGGGCCTGTTTTTTTCAAGCCCGACCATGCTTTCGTGTCGTGCCTGGCCCGGCACGGTTTGGTGGGGGTCCAGCCCGGCACGGGCCCGCGGCACGATTAGCCGTGTTCGGCCCGGTCGGGCCGAACCTTAAATTAAAAAAATTTGGGTTTCGGCACACGCCGAATGCTAATTTAAAAAAAAATTAGGAATTGGGCGCGCCCGAAACCCTAATTTTTAAAAAAATTAGGGTTTTGGTGCCCCCGTAATCCTAATTTTATGTCAAATTCATTATTGTTAAATTCGTTATTTATTATTTTTTTATAATTTTTTAATTTATAAAAAAATTAATAATAAACTTATAAATAAATAATAAAAAGTGTACTGTAATCGTATCTTTTTTATTGCAGTTTGCAGTCTACTTTCTTTTGAACTAACCTTGATGTTTACTAAAATTTTAACTTGTATCTTGTATACATAAATAAAATATAATTTATAATAGTAAAAAAAATTACAAAAATAGAAATACAAGAGTAGTAAAGAGTAGAGAAGGTTGAAGTAGGGAAGGGATTTAGAAAAATGAGAAAAAAAATCATAAAATTTCTAATTTTTATATATAGAAAATTTTCAAATTAAATATTATATATATTTTTATTTTTTTAATTTTTTTAGTTTTTTTAATATTTTATATGACTAAAAAATAGATAGACATCATATTTTTGGCATATATCATTGGAAACAATCCGATAGCTGTATTTTTTTAAAACTAATGACAACGACATGCCGTGCCTATTGTTGTCTCTGTTGACACCTATTAATAGAAGGTGCCGACTTTGATTGAACTTTGAAGTCCTTGAACGGAAATATGTGACCATGCAAGTTGAACCCGAGCCATGTGGTTGGTCTTTTTTAAAAAAATACTTGGCCATCTTAGGTGGTTACCTGACAGGGCATGACCTGTGACCCATGACTTGGTCGTGCCCTGATCATGGGTCATCATGCTGGTGGGCCATGTATAGGTGTCAAACGGGCCGGGCCGGCTCTTTTTTTTTTTTTTGAGCACGAGCGTGCCTTCATGCCGGGCCAGGCATGACACAGTGTTCGGGCTGGCCTATCTGTATGGTTCAGAATTCGGGGGACCACGGGTCGGGTCGAATCAGACTCGACCCGCCGTCTTTTTTGCAAGAGGGGCCATTGCGGGGTCGGGCTCAAGGGACACCCAACATGGGACGAACTCGTGCCGGTGTGCCGTGCCACGGGCCGAATCGTGCCGGGTCAGGCACGACATGGCATGGGCCAGGCACGGGCCCGGGCATGGAATTTTTCTGTGACGGGCCGGCCCAAACACGGCTGAACCTTACCGTGCTGTGCCTCGTGTCGGGTCGGCCCAGCCCGGTTGACACCTCTAGGGCCATGTCATCAGGCCAAGCATGCGGCCTTACATGGTCCTGCTTAAGGCTTGGCTAACTCCAGCATAGCATGGCACGAGCCGTCCCTCAAGCCACCATGGTCCAATTCCAAGTATGGTTATAGACCATGCCGTGTAGGGTCCAGCACAGTTAATTCAAGCCATACCCCGTGTCTTGTCCCGGTCACTCGGCCTACTTAACATCTCTACTAATAAGCAACATGCAACATGAATGGACAGCTCATAGCATGACTTGGGCAACATGTGGGCCACCCCATGAAGCCCAATATAGCACGTGGAAGTGATTAAGACTATAAGATTTTCCGCCCGATCTTTTTCAATACCCCGATCTCATTCTCCTCTCTTATTCTTTTCCTCTCTTATTTCTCTTCTTATTTTTTTGAGTTTTATGTTGTGATATTTTGGTGGTGTTGGTCTAGTACATTCAGAAAAAGGGAAGATGTGGACATTGAACTATGACCCCATGCTCCTACTCTAATAAATTTTTGTGGTTATGATACATAATTTTTTTATTTATTAGTTTGTGGTGTTTACTATATTTTTTATGATTAGAAATAAAAATAAAAAATATGATTGATAATAATTTTAATTATACTGAATTAAACTTAGATATAGATAATAAAAATAACCTAACTGAAAAGTCTGAGGTTGAAACAAAGTTCTAACTAACCTCAATTCATGGGCTAGTTTGTGCTAGGATTTGAGGATACGGGCAAAATCAATGGAATGTTGCATAAATATTTTTTTCGATATCATTATGAAAAAATACATTATTTACATCTAGTTGATATAGTCTATCAATGAAATAAATAATGGAGAGCAACAATCTAGTAGTTTCCATTTTAGCTACATAGGAAAAGTATCGCAATAGTCAACACTATGAGTTTGTCTAAATTTTTTGACTACTAATAATTAATTTGGATTCGTTGATTAACCATTCCTTCAAGCCACATCTTCATTATGTATACTTGTATGCATCTTATTATTGGTTTATCAAAATGCTTTATAATGAGATTGTAAGTATGATTAAATATGAAGGTAGAATAAGAAGCTAGAATATATAATATCAAAACAAGAATAAATTAGTATTCTTGATAATAAGTGTTGAGTAGTGTATGTTCTTAGTGCTTTTAGTAGTGCGATCAAAAATTCAAGTTATTGCTTCGATTTGGATCACATGATGTGGTAAAAGACTTATTTAGGGAAGGTTGTGGATATATCTATCTAGTATATATCTATAAGTTGAGATTACCTAGTCTTCCAGTTCTTATCTTATTATCCTAAGAAAATTCACATCTCTTGTCTAGGAGAAGTGTTGCTACTCTATTTATCTCCCTGATACAATGTTATGGGAGAAGTATCACTACTGTCCTCAAAGACAATCATCCTAATAATATCAGTTTCCCACATAAGAGCATGGTCAATGCTTAGCGTTGCCCCTTTGTTAGGAGTATTTATTAGAAACATATACATGCTTATCACTATGGTATTCAAAAGTACATTCTATTGGATTGAGTCTTTAAGGAGTTATCTTCAAAAGATATTATATCAATAATCATAATGATATTTTTTAACTTTGATGGGTAATATTTCTATCTCTTGTGAGTACTATAGTACTCGACAAATGTATAATTTTTAATATGCACAATGATATCCTCTCTACTTGGATAGACAATTTGAAGAAAATATGTACAATTTAAAATATCGAGTTAATAGTGAAAGAATCGCTCTCTTAATTATGAAAGCGAATAAAAGATGGGATGAGTCTTTAAATATTATTTTTAAAGATGTTCTAAGAGGTTAATTTTAAAAAATAAGAGAATAAAAGATGGTATTTAATTAATTAGAAAATAAGAGGTTAATATTATTTTTAGTATTTTAATTTTAAAAAATTAATGAGAAATATATTTTAAAATATTATCACTTTTTAGTATTTTAATTTTTCAACTAAATTGTGTTTTTTTAATAAAATTTTATAAAAATGAAAAATTAAAATGTTTATTAAATATTAATAATTATGTATATTAAGTATAATTATTAATAAAATTAAAAATATTTTGAGTTATCATATGTAGTCATCCTATGAGTCTTTAAATATTTGAGTAATTAAGATGGGATGAGTGCTTTCTATTATTATCATGATTAACTAAATTTTAAGTTTTAATCTGCTTTTCTGATTAATATTTGAGTAGAAAAAAAGTATGTACAATTCATATCTTTTAATCTCTAAGAAAATTATATGTTTTGTTTTTCTATCATTCATAAAAATATTAGAAGAAGAAAAATAATGGTACAATCTCTTTGTTTAAAAAAGTATTGATGAAAAAATAAATTTTAATGCATTTTTGATACATAGAGATCACATGTCATAAGACAAGATTGTACATTAACGTTGCTCGTACCACGATATTATTAGACACAACAATATTAGAAGCTATAGACTCTACAAAAGAGGTAAAACATGTATGATTATCTGGCATGAGTAGTGATTTCAAAATTTATGAAATAAGAATCCACTTTGAGGTAATAAATAAAATTGGATGGTAAATGTAGAAGTGCCTTGATCTAAGTCATTAACACCCAGAAAAAGAAGTTTGAAGTTTTTTTTTTTTTTTGAAGAATTATAAGTCTAGCATGACTAATAGTTGTGGTCATAAAGAATCCAATGTGATTGTGTGAATGAATCTTATAGATTGACTATAATCTCTAAATTTTGAAAAATTTGTCGTAGCTAAAAATGTTATATTTATTATCTCTCTTGAGTATGTTCTAATATCTTACAGAAAGAATATGTTACTACAACCTTTTTTTTCTCTCAGGCTATTTTTGTCAATTCTCTTAAATCTTTCATCATCACAGTATGGTAGGGAAATTGTAATGTTATGATTGATAATATCAATTTTGTTCAATCCAGATGTAATTGTAGATGTCTAGGTTACTTTCTAATAAATTTTCTAGATCCACAAAATAATATACCACCTTCTCAATGCACGTGTGAAGAATTTTGCAAATATGATTATCAAATCACTTCGTTATAATTTGATTTTTTTAGCAAAAGTATTACTCTAATAATTATTTCATACAACCGATGATAAAAATTTCCGATATATCCACCGATATATCTCCGATATATCCTTAAATTGTAAGTATCGATATCTTTATTAAGACCGATATATCCATCTTTAATTGATGCTCATATATAAATACACACCGATATATCTTCGATATATCCGATATATCCGTAAAATTCAGGTACCGATATATCCGTAGAAACTGATATTTTAATCCTTGCATACAACCATGTCAAAGTTGTATAATAAGTCGTCTTATCCTGATTAATCAGTCTACGCACTAATAGTTAGGTAATATCATTATACATGTGGAATGTCCTCCAAGTTCACATTGAGATAATAGTCTCAATTTTTTTTTGTGTTGCAGAAGTAAAATGCATTGGTTACATTTGGATTAATTGACTACTAGAGAGGCACTAATATTTATGCATCATTCATTATCAACCAGTCAGTTTCGGCCTGAGGTGGGTTTTCCAATTGGTGACCCAAATAACCTTAGGCTACAAATGACGAATTAGATTCTTACCCACGTAGCACATATGAAATTCATATGTGAACTAAATATTTAACTGAATTTTTCTTAATGATCACATATTAATTTTAGTTATTTTTAACTTTTTTATTTATCAAAGTCTTATAATACAGTACATTTCTATGACACTCTCGAAAGTAAATGTTAAACACAATTTTGATTTTATACACTTACAGACTCACTACATTTGTTGTATCAAATTTGTGTTGGCTTTGAATTTGTCGTGTCAACGTTCATAGAGACTGCCACCTTGGGCCACTATTGTGTTCGATCACTAGAATCATGTCATTGCACATTCGATAGCCACAACACATCAATAATCTCTAAAAAAACCAGTCAGTGCTATTCTCATTGCTGCCAAATGTTTGTGCACACAGTCACTGGCACTAGCGGAAGGTGTGCCTTTACCTGCACAACCCAACAGTACAACCCACATCTCAAAATGGGGCCTCTGATACCATTTTGAGGGCTGATTAGGGTTTCAGCCCTAGGTGCAGTTCGTGAGGGGGTAGAAGAGAGAGAAGAGATAAGGTGAGAAAAATAGAAAATTTTTATTCGAATGAAAAAAATTACACTTGAAAGTACAATAACCATCATATATATGGTTTGATACATGCCTATGCATGGTATTTGAAGAATATTTGAGAAAAGTGCTATGACAATGTGACCTACGCCTACCATTGTATAAGAAAATATGGTCTGATATATGTGATTTGCCCTTGCAGTTCTAGGCAGTCTACGAGCATCAATTAGCTACGCCTGAAAAAATGAATTTCAATAATGTGAGAGTTCCGAAGATGCCAGGCACAGGAGCATTTTCAAATGTGATTAAATCTGGAGTGTTTGGTGTGATTGGGTTGTACGCAGCTTCCAACAGTTTCTACAATGTTGATGGAGGGCATCGTGCGATTGTATTTAATCGCATAGGTGGCATTAAAAACCAGGTTATACCCTTTGAAAATAAAATATTATCTTTGGAATGCATTTTTTTCTTATAATTTGCTTATCTCAATGGTTTTGATGTCGTTATAGAAACTTGCTTTTTTTTTTTTTTTTGTATGATTATACAAACACTATTATATCAAATCTCTTAAGAATTTTAAAGTTAATTATGATTAAGTAAAAATAATATTAGGATGATTAACTTTCTGAGAATTATTTGTATTACATGTATTCGTTGGAGGTCATGCCTTGGTGTGATTAATGATAGCAAGTGTACTTGTCAAAGTGTGGTAGGTCTTGGATGAGAGAAACTTATTCTTTTACTTTACTTCCAATTATATCTTTTTTTTTCTCTCTCTATGAAATTTGCATAGCCAGTCTCATTGATTGTTGCTTATGTATGTATTGGAGAACTATGACATGGGTGACTTACTCTTTTCTCCGCCCTATGATAGAAGTTTGATCACTTATGTATTTATTGTTTTTAATGGCAAGATGGCTTTAAAAACTAGGGTATACTCTTTGAAAATAAAATATTATTTTTGGCAAGCATCTTTTCTTTTAATTTGCTTTTCTCAATAGTTTTGATGTTATTCTAGACATTTTTTCTGGGTGATTATATAAACCCTAACTTATCGATTCTCGTAATAATTTTAAAATTAAACATGTTCAAGCGAGAATAATATTGAGATGGTTGATTATCTGACAAGTCTTTGTGTTGCATGGATATGTTATATTTCACGCCTAATTTCTAATGATGCAGTATCTCTGAATTTTGAGGATAAGATTATCATAATACTAATCTCTTATGGATTCGGTACTAAAAATGATAGTCTTATGTATTAGGTATGATCTCCACAATATCATAGATACATGTATTGTATTTTACAATAGTATAAGATACAACTCAAAGGGGTATGACTAGAAGGATCGTAATTCGTATTAGATATAGTCGATAAGTGATTCTCTCTATTAATTAGTGGCCCAAAAAAGGCTGCTGGTAAGGAAAGAAGGGTACAAGATCAATGTGTAATATTTAGACTTACATAATTCTCTGTGTCATTAAAAGCGAGTTATATTTAAAAAAATAATATTCACACTCATTAAAATCCTACTTATTTTTAATGAGAAATACTTGTATTTTTTTGTTCTTTTATAGAGAGCAATTAATGATAAAATAAATACATTTAGAAATTTTGGGTGACAAGATAAGTATATTCTCTATAAGATGTAGAATTTTTAAAAGTATATGCTAAGAAATAATAGGAAAAATTATATGATTTGATGAGGAAAATTATAGTTAAAATTATATTTTTCTAAAAATATTTTAAAATATATTTTTCTAGTATGAATATTCAAGTTATCTCAATAAGATAATTATTAATTTTTTTTAATAATCTTTTTTTTTGTTGAGGTCTACTAGTTCAGGTAGTTTTATTTATAATTTCATGATTCATATAATAAATATTAAATTAGTTTAATATATATTGTGATACATTATTATTTATTAAATTTTTTTATATTTTTATTGAATTGAATCTATTATTTTATAAAAAATCTAAAAATTTGAAAAGATTTATCATCTATCAAAAAAAAATATTTTTATGTATATTGAATAGTTATTAATGAAAATTGTCAAATATCTAAATTACTATCTAATTGTATTTATATTATATTATCATATGTCTAAGTGTATCTGATCGAATATGTTCTTATTTAAACTCAAATAACATATAGAATAAGAAGTTCATGTAAACTTTTCTAGCTAATATGTCTTATACTTTAGGGTTGAGATATCATTAAGAATAGGGTAAAGTATTGTCAGCTTGATTCGTGATAAGTGATCAAACTAAAAATACACAGATATTGCATATAAAATACTCATATATTAAGAGAGAGATTTTATTGTAAAAAAAAAAAACATGCAATTTTACCTGTTCAAATCCAAATAGAAATTTTTTTAGAGTTTTATAAATTTGCTACTAAATATCATCGAAAATAAAAATAGAGCCATAGTTGAGTTATCTAGAAGAGAACTCACAAAAAATAAATTATAAATACAATCAATAATAACCATGGCATATTAATTATAATTTTTGAATATTCATCATTTGTTATAATAATGTTATAAGGTAATGAAAAGAAAATAGATAATATTATATCATCACCATTAATTTGAATGTTACTGTGTTAATATTTTAAGAGTATGAAATAAGAGTTTTGAGTAAAATAATTAGTAATATTTTAAAAAAAAAGTAATTAATATTGATTTAAAGAGGAGTTTTGTATACCCATCTCTAATAAATATCATGGTGGATGAGCTCTATGAGGACCCTTAGTTTCTGTAGTCATCATATATCTTTCTCACTATTACATAACTCTTATTCTCCTATTTGAAAAAAATATTTAATAATTATTTTTGATTAGATCTATCTTCCCATAATGAGTATTATTTAATAATTATTGAACTGAGACATTCTTTTGTTTATCCATATTATAATAATTTATGCTGATTTTTCTAAGATTGTATCAACCCTAGTTGATAGTTTAATGTCTCTCCCTTTTTTTTTTGTAATTTTTCCAAAAAAAATAGAGAAACTTGGCTAGGGTTTCTTGTAATTTTTTGTAACTTTTTTTCTTGTGCCATCTCATGCTGCACCACGTGCAACACCACATGCCCCTGCTTAGTTCAAATGCAGCTACTTATTGCTTGTGTGCCTATTGTGCATGTAATACATGAGTTTTAGTAATGTATTATTGATGAACTGTTATTGGTGTGTGTGGGTGTGTGGGTGTGTGGGTGTGGGTGTGGGTGTGTGTGTGTGGGTGTGGGTGTGGGTGATGGGACTGCAATTCATAATTGTGGGTTTTAAAGTGAGTTTTCAAATTGCAGGTCTACAAGGAAGGAACTCATCTTAAGCTTCCATGGTTTGAACGGCCAATCATTTATGATGTTCGTGCCCGACCCCACCTCGTGGAGAGCACCTCGGGGAGCCGAGATCTGCAAATGGTGATTAGCTGCTGTGTCAATTCTCTGCGATATCATGCTGTCTTGTTTGACTTTTTCTAGTGCCCCAGGTCCCAGGAGCTGTCTCGTGTCTGTTGGACTAGCACTGAATTTTTATTTTCTATTTTTCACCTTTCAATATTTTTTAGAATGGGGAGTTCGTGTCTTGGCAAGTGATAGAAACATTGAGGTGTTGCTATCTCTCTCGTCCCTTGCTGTGTGAGTAAGTGACAGCCTTCTATGTTGGATACCACATTTACTATCTTTTAGAATGGGCCGATTAGAGAGAAAAATGGCCCATTTGTCTAGCTTGAATTCGAATGTGTATTGTGTGTGTGTGTGTGTGCTTATGTGTGTGTGTGTGTGCTTATATGTGTTATGTGTGTGTGCTTATATGTGTGTGTGTGTTTGTGTATGTTTATACACACACACATATATACAAGTAGACAAATAGAGGGGCAAGTCGCAACTCTAGGGATGTTGGTATGATCCTCAGAAGCCAAATATGCATCGCATGATATTTTTGTCAATTGCTGTATTTATACATGTATTTATACATGTATATATGTATGTGTGTATGTATATATGTATATGGAATGACACCATGTGTCCTCTAGCACTAATTCGTAATACTGTATTTATACACATGGTAAAAACATTTATTGAAAGGCAAATTGAGTATTGGGAGACTGATTTTAATGGGGTTTGTTTTGGAATTTGAATGCCCGCTCGTTCGATACAAATATATACTTACACACACATGCCCACACCCACCCACCCACACACACACACACACACACACACACACATATATTGTACTAAATGTATGGCAGTTTGGCCGGCGAGGGGGATGAATGTTGTTCCTATGGAGTCGTGAGTTTGATTCTCAAAGATGTTAGATAAGTTTTCCACAGGGTGTTTGATAGTTGGATTTATCATGATGTGTACGTACGTACGTATGTATGTATCTACAAGGTGGGGCCCATGGAGGTTCATATATGGGCTGAGGAATAGTATGAATTTGAATTTGGGGGGAGGATAGATGAGATAAATATATGTATGTACGTACGTACGTACGTATGTATGTATGTATGTATGTTACGTATGTATGTATGTTACGTATGTTACGTATGTACGTACGTATGTATGTATGTTACGTATGTATGTATATATGTATGTACGTACGTATGTATGTAAGTTACGTATGTATGTATATATGTATGTATGTAAGTATGTATGTATGTATGTATGTATGTACGTATGTATGTATGTATTCATGTATATATGATTACATGCACTCTCTTTTTGTATTTCTCATGATACCCGATGTGTTGCATGATTAAAGGATTAGTTAAATGTGCTGTTGGCCTACAAACACGTGAGCAGGTAAAGATTGGGCTAAGGGTTCTGACGAGTCCGTTGGGAAATGAGCTTCCCACAATTTATCGAACTCTCGGTGAGAACTACAATGAGAGAGTGCTTCCTTCTATCATCCATGAGACTCTCAAGGCTGTGGTTGCGCAGTATAATGCCAGCCAACTCATTACCCAGAGGGAGGTGAGCTTTGTTTGTGTCATGCTTCTCTCTCTCTCTCTCTCGATCATCTCCATCAACAACACCATAAATGCATTGTTTTTTTTTTTTTTTTTTGTCACATTTTTTTAAAAAAAAAACAAAAACAAAATTGGTGGGAGCGGGGGGGTTAGACTGTGAGCAGGGAGATAAGGAAGATCCTGACCAAACGGGCGGCCACGTTCAACATCGAGCTTCATGATGTTTCCATCACAAGCCTCACTTTTGGGAAAGAATTCACTGCTGCAATCGAAGCCAAGCAGGTGGCTGCCCAAGAAGCTGAGAGGGCTAAATTTATCGTGGAAAAAGCTGAGCAGGACAAGAAAAGTGCTGTCATCAGAGCACAGGTGAGATTACTCATTTCTCCCTTCCCTTCTCTTCCTTTTTATTTCTTTCTCTTGGATTTCTCTTATCCACCTGCCCCCCCGTGTGTGGTCGTCCTTGGGTCCCCGGGGTCGTGTCAGGTGAGTCTCCCATCCCGGCAGTATGAGCAGGGTGGTCTCTAGGGAAGCATATTTGGCATCCTTGGGGCTCAAACTCGTGTCCCTAGGATTGGACGATCTTGCCCCTCTTCCAATTGAAATACCCTTCTGTTATCTTTGTCTTGGTATAATGATAAGTATCTTCATCTAAGGACAGAGTGATGGAGCGATCCTGCCCTAGGGTTGAGTGATCTTAGCCCTAGGGTTGGGTGATCTTAGCCCTAGGGTTGTGTGATCTTAGCCCTAGGGTTGAGCGATCTTGCCCTAGGGTTGAGTGATCTTGCCCTAGGGTTGAGCGATCTTGCCATGGGTGTGATAGCAAGTGCCTTTGTTTTAGGCCCATAGGTTTTTGGGCTCGAGACTCAATTGACACACCCTATTTGGTTTTAAAGGGCAAGGGTGGTTAGATCTTAATCTCTCTTAGGGCTGGCTCTATGTTGAGCTTGAGCCTTGTGTACTGGGTATGACTTAAAGTTAGTTGCGAGAGCATGTTGAGTGCACGGTGGTTCTTATTTCTGTTGTAGGGAGAGGCAAAGAGTGCCCAGCTAATTGGGGAGGCCATTGCCAATAATCCTGCATTCATCACGCTGAGGAAGATTGAAGCGGCGCGAGAAATTGCAAATACAATCTCTCTTGCTGCAAACAAAGTCTTCCTCAATTCTGGTGACCTGCTGCTCAACCTTCAGAACATGGAATTGCAGGCCGTGGAGAACAAATAGGTCCACTTTCTCGACCTTAAATTTCTTACTTTGTCTCTTTTTCAATGCTCAATTTTTGTTTTTTTTTTTTTTTTTTTTTGTGTGGTGTTGTTTTTGTTGAGTCAACTTTCTGAACGAATCCATAACTTATTTGAAGTAACTTTGTCTACCATTCAGATGGGAGAAGCTTTGTTTTTTTTTTTTTTTTTTTGATCTTGTGAAAAAGATGGAAATTATTGGAAAATGTTTTTAAAGTTAATGCATAACTGTCACAATTATAATCGAATAAGTATTGCCTACAAAAAAGAAAGAAAGCTAATAAACACAGGGACTGTTTGATAAAAGATTTAAAATTAAAATTTTTAATATTTGAAATTTTAAGTGTATTTGATAAAAAAATATTGGGAGTTAAAAATTTAAAATTTTAAGTAAAAAAATATTGAACATATTATGTAAATAGAGTTATTATATATGTTGAAGGTAAATTTTTTTTAATTATTATTTTATTTTTTTTCTTTCTTTTTCGTTTTTTATTTACGTTACAGATCAGCTTTTGAATCTGTTTTCTCTTCCTCCTTTTTTTTTGTTACCACATATCCTAGCCCTAATTTATTTTATTTCATAGTTAATTTATAAGAAAAAATATTAAATCAATTAGTTATTCTTTAATTTTTATTTTATATTAAAATTTTAGATTTTATTGATTATTTTTTAAATATTTTTATTTTTTTTTTAGATTAATGATTTATTTATGAATATATTTTTAGGGATTTTTTTTTTTAATAATTAATAATTGCAGTGAAACAAAATTCATTAGAAATTATAATTATGTTGGATAATATGTAACACAATGATAATAAGGATAAATATGTAAAATATATTATTTTTAATATTTTGTATTTATAGTTATCAAATAATATATTTATATTCAAGATTTAATTAATATTAATTTATCAAATATTTTTTTAATACAAATTCAGTACTTATAAAATTTAGTCTTAATTTTTTAGTATTTATTTTATAATATTTAATTTTTTTTATTTTATTAAACAAGCCCTAATTGTATTTCATAATAATTGTTTTTTTTTTTTCGTGGTCCCAGTAACCAACTACTTGCAGCCCAGGAAGCATGGTTCCCAGACACGGTGATTTCTTAGTGGATAGTGGGGGCGGTAAGTCTAGTGTTTTAAATTTCTAATATAATAATTTAATTTTTGATAATAAGATTATTGAGATATTAATTTTTATAAAAAACAGTATGTTTAAAAAAATCATTTATTCTAGTTATCGAACATAACAGGAAGCTCGTAAATTTGTTGTGCATAATATATACAAATATTTATTATATTTATTTTAATGAATTTCAATATTAATTATGTGTTCCATATCTATGCGTGTGATATACTCAAATTACAAATTTGAAATTTAATTTTTTTTTTTCTATTTTTTTTTATAATTGATGCCCAGAAGGATAATTCTTGGTTTGGTATCATTACCATTTTCTATATTTTTAAAACTATAGTTGTAAAATTCAAGAGTTTTAATTTTGAAATTCAATAATAAAATTATCATTATTGAATATATTTCGCCTATTTTTCTAGGCCAACTTTTTTGGGCCCAATTATTGTTTTAAACACATCATTATTAATAAAAACATCACCATTGCTGCCGTCATAAATAATGAATTTACACAATTAGAATTATTGTTTGATATTTTAAATATTTTAAACAAGACTCCAATAAAATATTTTTATTATATGCAAATTATATTTTAATTGAAAAATGAATTCTGACATGAAATCTTTCTCATATATATATACATACATCCATACATACATATACATATATAGTGTGTGTGTGTGTGGTGTGTATGTTGAGTGTGGCGCGTGGTGAGTGCGTCTGTCTGGGGCGTGCGGCGTGCGGCGTGCGGCGTGCGGCGTGCGGCGCCGGTAGTGTGTGTATTTCATGAAATATATGTGTGCCTAAACCATGGTTAGAGAGAGGGCATTTTCAAGCAAAACAGGAAAAGAGAGAAGCAAGCAATTCATGACTAGCTCAAGGCCAAACAGAATCAGCATCATGATAAGTGTGAATCTTGATCCATCAGATTTGCAGAAGGGTAAGAATTTACTATAAGTGATGGAGTCGTTGCACCAGCCAAGGTCACTCATCAGCCATGATTTCAGCTTCGTCGATTAGAATTGCTGTTTCGACCGCACTGTGGATGTGCTTCTTATGGATTCCATCTGTGGGGAAGCAGGAGATCAGATGGGGAAGACGAAGCTACAACTCAGCCCACATGCAGCTGCGGTACAAAAATTGGATGTCGCGACACAGACGAACATACAGCACCAGGGAGGAGTGGTTCTTGAGATTCGGAATATACCAATCGAACGTCGAGTTCATCGATATTATCAATTCTCGAAACTTGACGTTCAAGCTGGCCGACAACAAATTTGCAGATTTGACGAACGACGAATTCAAGTTCACTCACTTGCGCCTACGAGCAGGAGGAAGAGCAGCGAGGGGGGAGGAAATCAGAAGTTTGGAGGATGAAGATGATGCCCACTTGCCTGCCGGCGTGGACTGGAGGAGGAGAGGCGCGGTCACTGCAATCAAGAACCAAGGCAACTGTGGTAAGGCATGAAGGTTACAGAAAATTTTATCTCTCTGTAGGCCGTCACCGAAGAGGGTTTTGTTTGCTTTCCAGGAAGTTGTTGGGCATTCTCCGCGGTGGCAGCCATGGAAGGCATAAACAAGATCAAGACAGGGAGGCTGGTCTCTCTGTCAGAGCAGGAGCTGATGGACTGCGACGTGAGTGAAGAGAGCCTGGGGTGTGAGGGCGGATCCATGGAAGAAGCATTCAGGTATACAAAACACATGGGCGGGCTCACAACAGAATCTGACTACCCATATAGAGCAGTCGATGGGACCTGTAATCACACGAAAACGAAACACCATGCAGTAACTATCAATGGGTTTAGAGTTGTGCCGGCCAACGACGAGAAGAAGCTGCGAGCGGCCGCGAGCAAGCAGCCGGTGGCCGTTGCAATTGACGCAGGCGGCTATGAGTTCCAGCTCTATGCAGGGGGGTTATTCAGCAGCAACTACTGTGGAAGAAGCCTCAACCATGGAGTCGCAGTTGTTGGATATGGCGCTGACAGAGATGGAAAGTATTGGATTGTGAAGAATTCATGGGGGCAAGATTGGGGAGAAGCTGGATACGTGAGGATGGCTCGCGATACTGTTCAGAAGGAAGGAACGTGCGGCATTGCCATGCAGCCGTGCTACCCGACCAAGAAATAATCTCTGCTCCTCCTAGTTTATGTAGCCCATGATTCATAAATATGTAAGAACACGCTTCTTCTTCTTAATGAAAATGATTCTAAGAACATAATTCTGTAAATCTCCGTCGCACGGAAGAGGCGAGCTTCAACTCGCCTGCATCAGCAAGCCCTCGAATCAGCTTCTGCCTGTCTCTGATGTACGGAATAAACCCTTTCTCAGTCATCAGCATCGTCACCTTCCCCGCTAGAACATACTTCTCGCGCTCCAAGCATCCGCCAAGAACCACTGCGTAGCTAAGAAACCCAACGGAGCAACAACCTTCCCGTTCCAACAACTGCAACATCTCGACGGCCTTCCATAAATCCCTGTTGGCCCGCAGAGCGGCCATGAGTTTCAGAACGATTCCCTCCCTCGGAGTCAATCTAGCTCTCACCACCATCTCCTTCATCATCTCCGTAGCATCGTCGCTCTTTTGGGCAGCACAAATGGCAGAAATAACAATTCCGTAACTCTCCGTATCAGGCATACATCCTGCGCCGGCCATGCCCCTGAGGACTTGTATAGCCTCCGATAGCCGGCCGACATTGCAGAGAGACGACATCAGGTAATTGCACGTGCAGCAGTCCGGAGCATATCCGATGGACCGCATCTCCGACAACGCGTCGGCAACAGTGCGCCCTTGGTTCTGATGACATAGCCAGGCGGAGGAGAGGAGGAGATGAAACTGGGGATCAAGCGGAAATCCCGAACGAAGAGAGAATTGCAGGACGGCGAGAGAGAGAGGAAGAGGATCGGGACATTGGAGAGTGTAGAAGAGGAGGTGCTCGTAGAAGATCTTGAGGCGAGCAGGAGCTTCCTTCGTCGGAATTAGGGATTGCAGAATCTCATCGACGATTTGATCTCTATGGTGACGAGGGGAAGAAGATAGAAACGAGAAGAGATTAGGGAAACGACAAGATGCAACGGAGGAAACGATCTCTGGAATTCGACGATACGTTTTTGCTCTAATTGCGCTTTCCATGTCTTGTTCGAGTTTTCGCCATGAACACATCAGGCGAACCATGCATGATGACGATGACGATGAAGCCTTGCGGATTAGACTACCTGCTGTTCCGATCATCTCTCCCTCAGGTCTCTCTCATCAGAAATCGGAAGTAGCACAGCACGGGCATGTCCTCCACAAAATAAATTTTAAATTACAAATCTGACCTACGAAAGACTTTAATAATCAAATATTATTTTATTTTTATATTATTTAATTTTTATCAAAAAACCATCCAATAAAGATGTCACAGTTTTAATAATACTACATATCAACGGCTTTAATAATCAACTATTATTATATTTTGCTGTGTTAAATTTATTTAATTTATTATCTAATATAATATGTGAAGGAAACTTTAAGGAGCCAAAATGAAGGAAACTTTTAAGTTAGTTATTGAGTAGATATATATTGACAACACACACACATACACGTGTGTGTGTGTGTGTGTGTCAATATATATACAAATATATAAATAGAAGTTTTAATTTAAAGAAAAATGAATAAATTTCATTTTCAAAAAAATTTATAAAATTAGATCTGTAGTTTCCAAATTCAAAAATAATCACATTAAAATTAAAGAATTTCAGATCAATTTTTTTTTTTTAAATTCACATAACAGAAAGCCATGCACAGGGGTATAATCGAAAATGCATGATCCACCTGTACCAAAATATAAATATTAAGTTCTAGTTGACTTTTTTTAATTTCGGAAAAAAAAAAAAAGACCCTAGACAGATTTATTAGGGTATCCCAAGTATCATATTTTATAATGGAGATGTGTACGGACCACAAGCACCATAACACCCAGCGATAAGAGAATCAATTGAAGCGTTATTATTATCTTCAAACCTGAAAATTCACCAAAAGTGAGCATAACACGCACGCACGCGAACACGCGCGCCCAAGCACATGCGCCCAAGCACATGCGCCCAAGCACATGCGCCCAAGCACATGCGCCCAAGCACATGCGCCCAAGCACATGCGCCCAAGCACATGCGCACATGCACACACACAAACACGCACATGAGCACACTCACACAAAAATACAAACATGACACATACATATATATATATATATATATATATATATATCAGTATTTACATGTGCCAGAGAGTCTTGAAAAGAAAGGCGTGAATATATTTAGTACCTTGAATACTGGGCACAAATTCTTTGAAAGGAAGGCCATTTTTAGCATCCAAATTGTCACCCAGGGGACATGTGTTGGGGCAGAGAATACCACCAGTGCCATATTCATCACTTCCATCACAGCAATCTGCACCAGGAAAACAAAAGTTCACAAACGGCCTTGACACAAAGAACACAGCACAATCGCTTTGTTATTACATGCTTTGGGCGTCGATATATTTTATAAAACAAAAAATGAAAAAAAAATAATAATTTCTGGGTAAACTGATGGAAAGGCACACCAAATTAAAAAATAATTCAAAAAATAGCACCCGGCGTTTTGGATTCCAAGAAAAATGAAAAAAAAAAAAAATTAAATGCTTACCACAAATTTGGTCGTTTATGCGAGAAGAAAAGAGAAGCTGGGGCACGCTTCCGATATTGCTACAATAAAACATGCCTCCCGCACATGCAGAAGTTCCTCCCTCACAAAAACAAAACAATGGACAAGAATTATTGCAGTGCACAAGGCTTCCCACTTTAGCAAAGAACTGGAATACAATAATATCTAAAAGCCTTTGGGAGGGTCATGTCGGGTCGTGCCAAGCTCAGGCCAGGCTAGCCCGGGTTCAGCTTAGGCTAAGGACCAAGCTCGCCGATTTGGCCAGCAGGGCCAAAACTAGCCCACACGGCTATGAACCGTGTGGGGCCGTGCCCGGACCACCGCCACCACCATGGGCTACTCTTGTGTCGGCAAGTCCTAAAAATCGGAGCTCCTGAGCCTATCCATGCGGACATTTTTCAATTTAATTTTATAAGTTTTTAAATAATTATAGCAAGTATAAATAGACAAATATCTGAAAATTAAATAATTTTATCATGAAAAGTTATCATTAAATCCTCCAAATATTTTAAACAAGAAACTGCTTCAATAATATTTTGTCATTACATGCTCCTCATACCTAAAATCACATTTACAGCCACATTAAAAATTGATTCCAGGGTTAAATTAGGCATTAGAAGAATACAAAAAATAATAACGTTTTAGAGAGCACCAAAAAAAAATGAATAAAAAATATTTTTACCAACTCAAAATATTAAAATTTCTAATTTCATTATTTGAAATAATAAAGTATTAATCGGTATTTTAATATTTTTATAGCTCACTCCTATTGAACAAATATCCCCATCATTTGCCCCTAACAAATTGAATCAAAAAATCTTCTCCAAATTATCATACTTATTATTATAATATTTAAATAATTTATTTAATTATTTATAAATCCTACGATTAAGTTATTGTGATTGGTTCATATAAGTAGATATATTTTTTATAATATATTTCACACCTTCCACCATAACCCAATGATTCATACAGACAACTAAATAATAAATAAATAAAATAAATAACTAGCATATTTTCTTTCTATCTCAAAGGTAAATAGCACTAAAATATAAATATTCTCTAAATTTTCAAAACAAACAATAAATATTATATATTTACCTTCAGTGCAATATATATGGCATAAGTATATAAAAAAGAATACATGTTCGCCATATAATAAAAAATCATAATTAATTTCATAAATAATTTTTTCATTGCCCAATATGATTGATTAATCATTAATTCCTTACTTTTTACTTTTTTAAACTATTTTAAAAACATATCCCATGATATAAAATATTTCCATTTTTATGCCAAATATATTGGAAACCTAAAGTTAATTTGGTATCTTAAACCTGTGTTGCACGGATACGCCTATATAGATATCTATCTTATTCGATATCTATATAGTAATATAGATATATTTTATGTTTCAGGCACCAATAAATGCCTAAGCATTTAAATCACTAAACTAGAAAATCCCGATACCCCTATATAGATAATCCTTTAAATCGGTATACCCTAAATAATAATTAATAAATATCATTTTTATTTGTTTTCATTATAATTTAAAAAATTCATTTTGATTGTTTAGTTTTTTATTTTTATATATGTATTAATAATAAAATAAATTATGAGTTAAAAATATAATTTATAAAAATTATTTTTCATCAAAAAATTGATAAGCTTATAAAAAAATAAAAATTTAAAAACAACTAATTATTATTTAGTAATATATTTTCATTGATTTTGAATCATTTTAGGTTTTGATATTATATTTTAAGTAATATCAATCTTATTCATAATAGATTTTTAATTTATTTATTGATAATTATTAGAATATCTATCAATACAATTATTTATATTGAATTTATATGATATATAATGATTATGATTATTATAAATAAATATTGTAGTCACTTTTGAAAAAAATTTAAAAATTATTATATTTTCTAAGGTTATGATCTTAAAAAATGAGAAAAAATAATTAAAATAAATGTTTAGTTATTTTATTTTTTAAATAAAACCTATAGACCAATAAATACTTACTTACAAAAATTAGGAAGATCATAAACCCCGAAACCCCTAAATACATAAACATTTTAACATCAATATTATACTTAATAAATAATAAATCTTATTTTTATTTCAATTTATTATTATTTTAAATATTCATTTTAATTATTTATAGTTTAAGTATTTCGAAAAATTAATTACAAAATAAATTTCAAGTAAGACAAATATTATTTAAATAATTTATTTTTAATCAAAAAAAATATAAGCTTATAAAATGAAGTACAAATTTAAAAATTAAATATTATTATTTTGTAATATATTTTGATTTGATTTTGAATCATTTTGTGTTATGTAAATATATTTTAATGAATATTTATATTATTAAAAATAATTTATTAATACATTTTTTGATCATTATTATAATATCTATCATTAAAAATATTTATATTAAATTTATATGATATATAATTAGTAAGATTAATATAATTATACACAGTATTCACATTTCAAAAAATTTTAAAAATTATTTTATTTTTAAAGGTTATAATAATAGATTATTATTAGATATCTATCTTATGTTTTTTTATGTTTTTTTATTATATTTTATTCGATATCTATCTTATTAATAATAGATTATTAATTTATTTTTTGATCATTATTAGAATATTTATCAATAAAATTATTTATATTGAATTTATATGATATATAAATATAATGATTATTATAACTAAATATTGAACTCACTTTTGAAAAAAATTTACTAATTATTTTATTTTCAAAGGTTATAAACTTTGAAAATATCAAAAAATAATAAAAGTAAATATTTTTTTATTTTAATACATGTGTCCGACACGTGGATACGGCGACACGCATCGGACACGTGTCCGATAGGCCAGGGATGGGTTTTGGAATCTGCATCGGGAGGGGAAGAGTTCGAAAATCAAAAATCGGGTGGGGGATTGGGTTCGGGAGGGGGGGGGGGGGGGGGTTCGGGAGGGGGGGGGGAGGGGTTTTCGGGGGGGGGGTCTGGGGGGGGGGGGGTTTCGGGAGGGGGGTTTTGGAGGGGGGGGGGAAAGGTTCGGAAGGGGGGGAAGGCTCGGGAGGGGGAGGGGGAGGGTGTTAGAGGGTTTAAATTTTTTTTACATTATTTTAAAATACCTAATATTTATAATTAATAATTTTTTTTTAATTTTATTTTTTTTATCATGACGTATCCTAGCCGTATCCGTATCCTAGTTTTTTAGAATTTGACGTGTCCCCGTATCTTGCCGTGTTGTATCCCCGTGTCTGTATCCGTGTCCGTGCAACATAGCCTGAAACCATCTAACTAATGACATCAAATCAATTATTAAGTAATATATATATATATATATACACACACACACAGACACAAATATATTTAAATATAAATATATGAACATATATAAATATACCAACATATATGCATATATATATATATATGTGTATATATGTCTATACATATATAAATTTATTTATATATATTCATATATATGTGTGTGTGTGTGTGTTTTTGTGTGTGTGCGTGCATGTGTGTGTGTGTGTGTGTGTATTATTTATTTATTTTTCACCTCATCAATAATTTGATGCAAGTAGTTGGATAATTTTATGCATAGAATCAAACTTTAGTTCTTGAGTTCGAATTTCACAATTGTAAAAATTTTTAAATTGGTAGGTAATTTTAAATTTGAATGATGATTGATAGGTGTATTTTTTTATTATTTTTGATTATTAAACTTTATAATTTGTGTTAATGATTTTATTTTTTTATGATTTATATAAAATAAATAAATAATATTATGTAATAAATCATAATAGATAACTTAAAATTTTAATTTTATAAAAAAAAAAAATTAAATGATAAACCACAACTGGCGACCAGTCGATCAGGCTGGCAATCTCCAGGCATGATCAGGCCCAACCCAACATAACCCAGCTAGGTCCGATTCAGCCCAAACTCAGACCATGTCGAGCCAGTCATATTCAAGTTGTGTCATGTCATGCATCACATAGTGGCCAAGGCCACCGAAAAATGGCCAATGCCAATACGGCACAACCCGTTTTACGCCTCTATATACGCCTAAGAATTTCATCATACTTACTCAAAATGAGTGTTCCAAACATATTTTCTTGAGGGCTAGCAACTCTAGTTGATGAATTTCTACTATTCTTTTTTCTTTCCAACTCATTCCAAACTATTGGATAACAAACTCATGTGTTAATATACATGTTACGGATAATCAAACTTTATTTTTATCTTTTAATGAATTTGAACTCTTTAATATTATAGTAGCCAATGATAACACAATTTAAGTCAACAACATTACAACATCAATGTCAAGTATTTTCTTTTGAAGAATTATTTTTGTATATTAATTTTTTCATAACTTATTTTGGTTAATTATGTTACTAATCAATAAAAATATAAATATGTTTTCCTTTCTTATACTATCTTTGTGTAAGTTTAATACACACATATATTTATTTTATATGTTAAATAAACATTAAATATCCATTTTTAGTGTGGAAGATAATTTATCAAAAGTCAGCAGTTACTCTTAAGGATGATAATGATTTTTAATTTTTGAAAAATAGAAAGACATACTACAACTTATAAATAAATCATTGTATTACTTGTAAAAATATATAGAATCAAAAAAAAAAACCTCTCCTCAAAAAACAATTCCATAGTTTACAGCCAATAATTTATTTCACAAATTGATATCAAAGGTATGTGAAGTATAATTAATAATGTGCCGCTGTCCCGATTAATGAAAATGAACTATGAAAATTAAAATATTCAAATGAAAACTCTTCTCAATTCTGTGAATTGTTGGGAGGTAGTTCAAGAAAATTTCAAAAAAGCAGAATATATTGCTAGATATATGGCGACTCAATATAAGGTGTTGAAAGAAACGTGATCAAAAAATAAGACGACATAATACATGCTGTTTCAAGCTAATGATGAGTTGAACTTTGAGAAAATTACAAGTGCAAAAACTTCAAAAGAAGCATGTGACATCTTGAAGAGTACGTACAAAGGAAACAAGCAAGATAAACAAGTTAAGCTTTAAACTCTTCATAACGAGCTGGAAGGCATGAAGATGAAGTCAAAAAATGTGTCCGATTATATCACGCATGTTAAAACCATGGTGGTACATGTCATAGAAAAGTCAAATGATCTAGCAACATTCACGGTCGACGAGCTTGCCAGTTCCCTAATGGAACATGAATATCATAAGAAGAAAAAAGAAAATGAGACACTTGAGCAGACATTTCAAACCAAAGCATCGATCAATAACGAAAAAATATTATATTCTCAAAACTTTCGAGACAAATGTCATGGCCATGGTGGTCGAGCAAATAGTCGAGTGAGAAAAGCCATGATCAAGAAAAATATTATGAGAAGAAGAGACAATCAAACCAACAGAATTGACATGGAAGAGAACACAGTCGTGAAAGAGGTAATCGATCAAATTATTCCAATATCAAGTGCTACAAATGTGACAAATATGATCACTATGCAAATAATTACAATTCCAATAAGTGTTATAATTATAGAAAGGTTAAGTATTTTGCAAAAAAATATCAAGTCAAGAAAAAGGTGAAAGAGACAAACAACCTAGCCACGAAAGATGATGTAAAAAAAATTTCTCTTAATGGCATATAACAAAGTCAACACCAACAGCGACATGATGTGGTACCTTGACAGGACTGCAAGCAACCATATGTGTAGGCACGAGCATTATTTCAAAGAGATGTGAGAGATTGAAGCTGTATCTATATTATTTGGAGATGACTCGAAAATTAAAAATAAAGATCAAGATATGATTTATTATGTACAAAAGGATGGTTTCATTGGATCAATCCAAGATGTATATTACGTACCAGACTTCAAGAACAACATTTTAAGTATGGGGCAACTAATAAAGAAAAGTTATTCAATTTTTATGAAAAAATCGAATATAACTATTAAAAGATAAGCAAGGACATTCAGTCGATCAAGTTGAAATAGATAGAAATCAGATGTACAAACTAAATTTAAAAAGTGTATAAGAAAAATACTTATAAGTCAGTATAGAAGATAATGCGTCACTATGATATCTCCATTTTGGTTACCTACATCATAAAGGCCTAAACAAGTGACAAAGAAGAACATGGTGTACAAACTACCAAACATAAAATATGAGAAAAAATTGTATGAAGAATGTGTACTCGGAAAGCATGCGAGAATGTCATTTCAAAAAAATACAGAATATCAAGCTAAGCAACATCTCGAGTTGATTCATTTCAACATATGTGAACCAATCATCTCTGAATCTTTCAGCGACAAAAGATATTTTATTTTTTTTATTAATGATTTCTCACGAAAAATATGGGTTTATTTTCTGAAAAAAAAAACTGAGACATTCGAGGTGTTCAAAAAATTCAAATTAATGATGAAAAAGATAACTGGTAGACACATCAAATCTGTATGATCCGATAGAGATGATGAGTACACTTTGATGATTTTCATGAAGTATTGTGATGAGCAAGGCATAAGGCAATTTCTAACCATATCGTACTCTCCACAGCAAAACAATATGGCAGAGAGGAAGAACCGGAACATTCTCGACATGATTCGGTCAATGCTCAAAAACAATAAATACCGAAGAAATTTTGGGCAAAAATAATGCAATGCACTATCTATGTTTAGAATCAATGTCTACATGCAAAATTGTATGATCAAATACCACAAAAAATATGGAGCAGACAAAAATTGACAATATCTCATCTCAAAATATTTAGTAGTTTGACCTACACACACGTGCCGGATCTATAAATAACAAACCTCAAAAATAAATACAAAAGATATATTTTTATTGGGTATGATAAAAAAATAAAAAAATAGAAATTATTTGACCCAATAAGTAAGAAAAGTCTAGCGAACCATGATTTACGAGTTCATGAAACAAATCAATGAGATTAAAATGAAATAACAAAGGATATCATCAAAATTGAAGAATCATCAACTACTATACCAATAATCATACTAAAAAATTCTAAAATAATTAATAATAAAGATAAACCACGATAATCTAAAATGCAAAATTTACAAGATTTATATAATTCGAAAAATGAGATACACCTTATATGTCTTTTGGTGGATTCTGAGACTATATGTTTTAAACATGCAGTACAAAACAAGTGGCAAACTACCATGGACAAAAAAATTAAAATAATAGATCATAACAATACATAAGAATTAGTAAAATTGCTAAAAGAAACTTAGCCCATTGATACAAATGGGTATTTAAAAGAAAGATGAATATTCAAGAAGAGATAGAATGATAAAATGCAAGACTTATAACAAAGGAATACAAACAAAAAATATGAATCATGTTATGAAATATGACGAGGTGTTTGCTCCCTCAAGAATGAAGACAATCAGATTGCTCATTTCACAAGCAGCTTATTTCAAATGACCGATATTACAAATGGATATCAAGTTGATATTCCTGAATGATGTGCTTGAAGAAAAAATTTATATTAAACCACTCGAGTACATAAAAATCAGAAAAAAAAGAAGATATTAAAATTAAAGAAGGTACTTTAAGAGTTGAAGCAAACATCACGGGCATGAAATACTCATATCGATACATACTTTAAAGAGAATAGATTCCAGCAATATCGATACGAATATATCCTTTATGTGAAAAAGAATAAAAATAATATGTTATTTGTTACTCTTTATGTCGTTGATCTTATTTTTATGAAAAATAATAATAAAATGATATAAAAATTCAAGAGCACAATGACACAAAAATTCAAGATAACAAATTTAGGTTTTATAAATTTTTTCATTGGTCTGGATATAAGACGAAAAGAAAAATATCTTTATATCCCATGAAACAAATACAAATAAGATTTTGAAGAAGTACAATATGGAGTCTTACAATCTGATTTCAACACTAATGAAACTGAGTGCAAAATTCTCTAAGCTTGATGGATAAGAACAAGTCGACGCAAGTAAATACTAGAGTTTAGTGAGAAATCTTCGCTATCTCACATGCACAAGACCGAACCTTGCATTAAGTGTCGATATTGTAAGTTAGTTCATGAGGGAGTTAGTTTATTCATATTGAAAGGCGTTGAAGCTATCCTAAGATACATTAAAAGAATAATGTCACTCAGGTTATTCTATACAAATGTAACATATTATAAGTTGATCAGATACTCCGATAATGATTGGTGCAGAGACTTGAACGATCAGAATAGCACATCAGATTATGTATTTTTATGGGTGACACGATGTTTACCAAGCTTTCAAAGAAGTAACTAATCATGACACCCTCGATATATGAAACTGAATATGTGAAAATATCTGTGTGTACGTCATGCGATATGACTCAAATTTATTGGACAGAATGAAATAATAACTCAGTGCGACTGAGATACAAGTTGACAACAAATTAACAATTATGTTGAGAAAGAACCCGATGAATAATGAAAGAAACAAGCATATTGAAATTTGATTTCACTTTATCCGAGATCAAGTAAATAAAGAAAATATAAAATTAGTACATGTGACAAGTTAGGACCAAATGGCAGAGATCTTCAATAAACCACTATCAATGATACTACTCGACAAATACAAAAAATTACTCGGCATGAAAGATGACAAAATTATTTAAGTTTATAAGGGAATCTTGTTGAATAAACATTAAATGTCCATTTTTAGTACGGAAGATGAAATACCAAAAGCCAATAGTTATTTTTACGGATGATAATAATTTTTAATTTTTAATTTGAGAATGACATACTACAACTTATAAGCAAATTATTATATTGCGTGTAAAAATATATAGAATCAAAAAAAACCTCTTCAAAAATAACTCTCCACAAGTCCATAGTTTGCATCAAACAATTTATTTTACATTATATATAAATATATATACATTAAAAATAAACATTGTGTAACAAGTCATTCACCTTGCCATGCTGTATGCTTTTTGAGCCTTATGCATTTTAAAACTATGGGGCATTCAAATTCAGCAGCCAAGAAATGCAAACTTTAATGGGTACCAATTAATCCTTGTGAGCAAACAAAGCTATGATGAGTTAGCAAATTTCCATGAGGAAACATAGCTAAGATTAGTTGAGAAATTTCTATCAGCAAACATGGCTATAATGAGTTAGAAAATTTCTATGAGCAAACACCAAGGGGCGTCGATGGTAAATTGAACATGAATACCAATCAATCCAAGTTGATCAGCCAGTCTACCAATTTTTAGGTTAGTAAAAAAAATACACAATTCTTTTACGTTAGTAAATATGCTGGTATGTAAAATACATGGTAAAATTGCATTATTTTTTGAATGAACGAATTGAATTACGAATGGATACCAGGTTCATCTGTCCCATCAACGCAATCACAGTAGTTGTCGTTGAGTCGATCTCGTGTGAACGACCCTGTGCCGTCCTTGCATTTTATCACGGAAGAAGTGAAGTACTCCTTATCTGTAAGGAACCAAGAATCTTCAATTACAATATAGCCCGATAACCCTACAAATGCTCCGGAGAAATTAGACAATGGAGAAGAGTTACCTGAAGGACGGATGCCAGCGAATGACAGTGAAGATTGAACCCGGAAGGTAAGCAAACAGATGGCAGCGCCAGTGATTGAAATGAAAACGCTCGCAATGCCGAGATAGCAAAGAGTGTTCCTCATGGTTGCGAGAATTTGCCTTCCAAGATGAAACCCTAAAACACGATGGAACCTGACGCGTCTGCAACAAAAGTCGGGGCCATTGGCGCAGACTTTGAACATGGACCCTCTGGGTTCCGCAAGTCGATCATTGCATGCGACGCCGGCCAATTGCTCTGGACTGCGTCGTTACGTCAAGATGGCAATTCGCCCTGGAGCAGTTTCTCCGGGGCCGGAAAAGCCCCTGCTTACCATTGGACTGGAGCGGATCTTGTATCGCCGAAACTATGCCGCCCTCCCCTACATTTTATGACTAGATTATAAATTTTGTTTCATTAAATATATTACATATTATGAATGTATATAATATTGAGAAATTTATGTTATAATATAAAGTATGAAAATTTTGCGCTTTTATAATTCAAATTTCTTCAGCAATGTGAAATACCCAACCCTAGAAATTATATTTAAAAATGTATTTAAAAACAAAAAATAATTATAAAAATTAAAAAAAAATTAAATTTCAAAAAATTTCAAAAAATTTCAAAAAATTTTAAAAAAATAAATATAAAATTTATTTGAAAATGTATCCACACTATATAGTGGATTTCAAATAATGTTTGGGGTATATAAATCTTATATATGAAATACGTAAATATATATATATACACACACACACACACATATACGTGTGTGTGTGTGTGTGTGTGCAAGCAAAACACAATCACAAAACAAATATTGTGTCCCCAAAATTAAAAAAAAAAATATTCACAATTAAAAACCACAAAATTCATAAAAAAATTCAAGAATGAAAGATAATTGTGGTAGAAGACACCTTGATTGTGATGTTTAATTTCTAGGATTAAGTGTTTTTCGAAGATCTTCGAGCATTCACAAACACGAAAAAAATATCACACAAATAATTTTCGTATGAACATCACATGAATACTACACGAACAATTTTCACATGAACACCACATGAATATCAGCTCTCCCTCTACAAAGTCCTTAAATGGAATAAAATGCGGATTAAACTGCTCAATAAAGTAAATTGCTCCCTTTTCAAATTGTTGGATAAGCTCAGCTAAAGCTTGTGTATCAATTCATACAAAATAAAAGGAATAACAGAAGAAAAGACTTCCTAAAAAAGACTCAATAAAAAATATGAAAATATTTTACCATTTTATGTTAATTGTTAGTGGCACCTATTTTAAACGAGAGCATGCGTACACACGTTTCTATTATATTAACACTAGAATCAGACCAAACAAAATTAAACTAAACATAAATTAAAATAAAACCAATTTGATATGGCCAACCCGAGCTAATACAACATATGTTCATGCATGTGGATATATATATATCTATATGTATCTATGTGTATATGCACGTGCACATATACACGCGTAATATAGTATATGATGTAGTATGTATCTATACATCAATATGTATGTGACTCCGTGTGTATTCATGTGTGTGTGTGTGTGTGTGTGTGTGTGTGTATAATATTATTTTACAAACATGTATGTATGTTGTTTTATATGTGTTATATACTACATATATTTGTGTATATGTACATATACACATATATGTTATTGTATTTATTTGTATGTATACAAACATATACATACATACATACATATATATATATATACACATACTATTATACTAATAGCATGGTTGTGTGTTTGGCAAAGAAGAGACCGTCCAACCATATAGAATATGTGTTTGATTATAGAAATATCAAATACATATCTCATGGTATTTTTACCCAGAGAAGAACTATGCGTAGATATATTACATATATAGACTATTAGGCTGAATTGGAGGGGTGTGTGTGTGTGTGTGTGTGTGTGTGTGTAAATAATATTGTATTTATCTATGAACATATATACATATACATTACATTATACACGTGAGCTAGTGTGGAGGGAGGGGCACGTGACTATAGATGCACATAGTGTATAGAGAGATGTAGAGAGATAAAATAGTTATTGGGAGGGAAGAATACTTTGTGCTCATACTTAAATAAATTTCATTTTGGTGTGTCGTGTGCTAGGTGGGGGTTGAATTAATCTATTATTGATGTCTACGTTGGACACAAGCCATTAAACATATCATACCTGTATAGTATGATTTTTAGTTTGTTGATATCAGAAAGTAGACTATCAAGCCAAGTGAACTAGATATTTCTTGTTGGTTTATATTAGCATGCTCGTTAAACTTTGGTCCCACATTATTAAGAGGCACAGGATAGCACTTATGTTATGTGGGAAGGATAAATATTATAGATGATCATTGTTTTTTTTTTAGAGTAATTTTATGAATAATAAAAGAATACATGAACAGATTAGCAAAATCACCATCTGCACGGCTTCATTTTTCAAGAGACTGAAGCATTTCTATTTTTCCACATGAAATTCATAGTATTAAGTGTTATATTTTTTTTCCACATCATAAAAATACTTAGTATAAATAAAGCCAAGATTAGTTTGTGTTGGGATGTGAGAGTGGAATGAAGCCCATAAGCTATTTTCAGGCTCATTGAGCTGAGAGGCCTCTGCTATATACATCATAGTTCAACAATCAACTCTCATATTTCATGTCAAATCAATAATAATGTACCTAGTTCAACAGCCAATTGTCATATTCAGCTTCAAATCAACAATAATATACCTGTAACTCAACATAGTATAAGCACGAGATTGCAAGTAAATTTTCATAACGAGAGTACAATATTCATTTCAAGATTTAGTATTCATTATATTTTGGAGTAGAGTCTTGATTAATTTCCACTTTGTAATAAAACAAACTTTTTGATGCCATCGAAAAAACCCACTTGTTTTAACATGTCATCTATATAGATAAAAGAGTTTTGCAATCTCAAAGCAAAAAAAAAAAAGAGATCCTCTAGGAAACCTATAATTGGGAATACAAGTTTCACTAGACCTATTCTCTTGTATCTTGTGAATATTTTTCTAATGGCAAGCTAAATTAATATTCTATGGTTTATATAATTTTAATTATGTAATGGATAAACGGTTTTGATATTAATAAATATATTTCATTCTTGTCATGGAATGTAAATTGATAGATACTATGGTTAATTAAAATTTTAATTAGGGATTTGACTATTAATAGGTTTGTGTGAATTTTTATAGTAGATGATGATAGGTAATTATGAAGCTCACTCATACATACAGTATGCATGAAGTGATTGCCCTTCTAATTATGATGAGAAAGGTAAAACTTTATATTAAAACACAAAATTTGGGTATATTAATTATTATAAGTTTGATGCTTACAAAGTTGAAAGCACAAGTAATTTTACATGTCAATCAATCATTCATATCTCAAAAAAACTAATTCTGATTTGATGTTGATATTTTATAGAATATTCTACTAAGAGTTTTACTTTTAATGTGAGTCATATTGTTACTATAGAAGATGGTGATAGGTAATTCACTAAATATGCCTGAGTGTATTGTGACTCACAGTGTGATAATAACCCTTTGAGTTACTTTTACTTATATGATTTTTGCCAAAGAAACATGAGGGAGATAAATGTTAACTTTGCGAGTATAGTACTCAAAAAGCTAAAAATACAAATATTTATAAACCATATCAGTTATTATATCTTCATGTTAGTTGAGACTGTAAAATAAGAATATAGATGGGAAGTAACTATAAGGCTAGTTGCTAAGTTGCCTAAATGATATAGGCTTGTGAATGAATTTCAAATAGATATGATTTGTTGTCTTAGTGATAAAGCATATAGTGGACATCTATGAGACTAGATAGGCTTGTTATCACTCTGTTATGAGCTTAATTTTTGTTGTTTAGATAGTATCTTACAAGCTCATTAGCAAAGATATCTAGTCAACAAAGATCAACAAATATATAAGTCATATAAGTTGTAAAAGAGATTGTCATATAAATATTGATCTCATGTGAATTATATGAGTAGTTTGTTCAATAAACAATAAGACAGCTCAATTCTAGTTAAATAGATATTTCATATATTGGTAATAATCTTTAATTCGCGTGCTTGTTTCTTTAATCCATGTAATAAATGTTAAATTATTTTTAAATATATTAGCTTTGGACACAAAATGAAGGTTGAGTTATTATGTACTGACTCATTGGCCTCTCTTAAACATCATACGGCCACAACACTGATAATGACCATAACATTGGGAATGACTTTTCATATGTATCATATGGATGTGATACTAGGACTGGTCATTACACTAGCATTAGTCTCCTCTAATCTTCATATAGCCACAGTGCTAAAAATGACTGTGATATTGCGAATCACCTCTCATGTATATCATATGACAATGAAACTAGGTATGATAGTAGTACAAAGGATGGCATTTCTTATGTCTCGAGTGGGCATGGTTTTGGGAGTGGCTATGATGCTAGCATTGAATTCTTTCACATATCTTATGGATGTGACACTACAAAAAGGTCACAGCCCTGACAATTAGCATGAACATAAAAGTCATGGCTCAGTCTTCCCTCACAGACAATAGTCATGATGTTGGGAAATGATAATGCTCAAGTAAATGTCCCCTATAATATTTCATGTCTAAATTTAATGTTACTGAAAAATTGACATGATTAATTCACTTTTTAACTTATCATAGCTCAAAAATCATGATTTTATAAAATGATAATGACCACGACATAAGCTACTCAGCCTTATTAATGATAAAGTCACCATGCTAAAGTGATTATAAGTTTTAGTATTCTTAGAATTTTTAGTTACTGTGATGTGAAATTCATATCTCAGTCATTCAATTGTAATGAGACAAGTATGACTATAACTCCATGATGATATCACAACTACAGATAATATATTGCATAGTTAAAGCATTGTACTAGCGAGGTGATTGAGTCATAACGAACAAAAATCGTCACAACCAGTTAGATAGTGTTTCGGCTAAGAATACATGCTAAAACCATGTGATTAACTGATTATCCATAACTTGCCAATTAGCCAGAACCCCAAAAAAAAAAAATACCAATTTCACTACAATTCATCAAATCATATCAAAACTCTAAAGTCGTTAAATTATTTCATTTTTTATCACATTCTCATACTTATATATCATCAAAAAATTACCAAAATATTCAAGAATATTTGGTAATTTGAATATTAAACAACCACAGAAACCCTACTTACTTTGTTCGCTAGTTATCCATATTCACACTCTTTTTAGCCAATACATCAACTATACTTAATGACTATTTTGAATATGCATTTTTATTATGACCTCAATAATCATAAAAAAGACATTAGGGGGCGTGGTAAAAATTATGGTTTTGAGCTTTCAATTTTATAAGTATCATACTCATATAAATTAGCACATATTTAACTAATAATTTTACACATGGAAGTCATAATCTTGTGAAGCTCCATATTATCAAAACAAACATATATAAATTTAAAAATTCAATACATAAGTTATTTCAAAAGTTGAGAACATAAGGGTGATCATTTACTATTATTATGCACAACTAACCTAATTGGCCCGAGTTCGTTTTTTGTATCCCCATTTGAAAGTGCCGTAAATTTAAGTAATTTTTGATGCCTATAAGTCGCATCATTTGGAACTTTTCCATGGCGGGGAAATTTATATGCTCCGGTGATCTACATTCTCTGCACCTGTTTCAATGGCCGGTTTTATCCTCCCGGCCTTCCTGTCAGCCACCATGAAAGCCAGTTCGGCTTCATCATTGAAACCGTCACGCCTCTGGTCAACTCTCAACTGCAAAAATCGCGCCTTCTCTGCCATGCCGGCGACTGCAGCCTCAGCTACTGTATGGGGCAGTTCACCCACAGAACCTAGTAGGCTGCGCAATGTGGCGGTCATAGCTCATGTAGACCACGGGAAGACAACTTTGATGGACCGTCTACTCAGGCAATGTGGCGCAGACATCCCTCACGAACGAGCCATGGACTCCATCAATTTAGAGCGAGAGCGGGGAATTACGATTGCTTCGAAAGTGTGTTAGTTGATCTGAATTTCTTTTTCGTCGAAACTCTAAGGCACTGTAATTATTGGAGGGGAAACTCACGTATAATTAATCATCGATTACGTTTACTTGGTGGCTCTGTACGCGCAACATGGCGATGACTACTGCAAATACTCATTCTTGCTTTTTTTTTAGATTTTCATGAAGTTCCACTTGATTGCACATGCCTGAAAGTTTTCCCAAGAAACCACCATGTTCTTCAAGCGATCTATATTTGTTCGTGACATGCTATTGTGGTAATGAAAGCGTGCGATTCTCTCATTTTCACCGAGAGGACAAAGAAATTTTAGGAGATAAAAATGAACATCTTCTTTTTCTGGTTACTCATAGAATACGTAATCCGACACAGTGAAACAAAACTGGTAATGATGGATATATGCTAAAGCTTTGTAGATGACAATGCAGCATAGGTTGGTAGATCACAGATGCATAAAACAATAATCAATAAACACAAATATGAGATGATTAAACATTATCATAAGCTGGCATGCACATATTATGAACATCTAGTTTGGATGATAAAAAAATAAGTCACAATCCTCTCAATGCATTTATTAATATTTCAATCAATATCATGTTATAATTTATGGTGGACACATAAGTAGTAGTAATGAAATTAATTTGGTATTTTTTCTTAGATAAAGTTATAATTTATTTTAATATATTTTATATGCGAGTAAAAATTAGATTTAAAATAATATATCATGTTGTAAGATTATCACAAAATGATGCAGTAGTAATGAAATATAAATTTTAATCACTTTTAGAAAATATTTGATTTAATATATCAAATAAGATAAATAGCAATATTCAAATATAAATCCATAGGAGAATCTAAAAAAAGAATTAATTATTTTGATAACAAATCTAATATTAAGTCTGATAATGACTAGATAGTTAAGTCTATAAATAATCACCAGACATGAAATGGCTTGTGTTAGATGTGAATTATAAAAATTATTAAATATGGTGTTTTATTCCTTGTTACCAGATTAGATATTATTTATATTATTAATTTATTATTTTTTAATTTTTTTATGATATATTTGTTTAGATGCAACTATTTGCATACTTGATCAAAGAGATCTTTAGTTTGTTTTTAAAATTTGAATTGTGCATTAACTTGTTTTTTTCTTGAATACAAACTCGCTCTTGAAAAAAAAGTGATAAATAATAATTTTGATATATTGTATAGAGATAACGTTTAGGATTATAATGATAGTAACTTATGAGAGATACTTTGAATCATATATTTTTGAGGAGATTAAGTATTCACTTATTTTTTTGTTACTCTCATTTGTTAATAGTCATATAATAAAATATATAATTTTTAACTTGTTATTTTATGAGTGGATGAAACATATAAAAATAAATTATTTATTTCTCAGGAAGAAAAATTAAAGATAAAATTATTACTATAATCAATATTTTTATTAGTAGATTAATAAATTGATATTTTCATAATAATCTCGAGGAGATCTCAATTAACTTTTTTAAATTCTAAGTCGTGTGTTAGATATTTATGCACTAGATTGATGAGAGATGTATTGGATATTTTTTTTATTATTATATTTTATGTAATTGCATTATTTGTAGGAAGCGCCTAACATATGAGTTGTCCCATTATTTTATTTTTTTATTTATAATGTCAAGATTTCTTTTGTACATCATGAGTGATGCTGTGTTAATTTTTGATATCTTATGAGTGTTATTTCTTTTGCATAGGTATTAGTAATGGAGGTAGATATGATTGCAGGAGCGAGACAGATCAAGTAGTTTCTTGGTATCATATATTTGTACTTTCTCCTTGATAATTTTATGATTTTTTGTAGTTAGATTTTGAATGATCATATCTTTTCTTTCATATCATAAATCTATTAATAAACAATTTAATATATGCGAGGCAGACAAAGTCCTAAAAGAGATATTTCTTATATAACTATACAACATATATTGGTGGTAGATTGAGTACTAGTAATGATAGAGATAAATATATGAGATTCTCAGTACAATACAAACATTATAGGAATGACCATACTAGAAAGAAATATTAAGAGTTACTTTCAGATAAAAAATCGAGAGCATTATAAATTATTGAAAAAGAGGTTTATTATCAAAATTATTTAGGGCTCCTCATAGAGTTTACTCTGCTATTAATACAACATATACTTACTGTGCTTAAGATGTTACAACTTTTATATTGTCTCTCTTTACTTCAGGCTCATGAGTCATTGACTTATGATTTAATAATCATATTATAACTAATTATTTTTTGTTCATTATCTTTTTTTTTTTGCTTATTGAATTTTTTTATCGCAAATAATAAATTATCCGAAGACTTTGATAAATATTTTATTTGATATTGAGCATGAAAAATTATTTTGTCGCAATTAAGATTAGATATTTAATTAGATACTTGATTATTAAATTTTAATTAATTACTTATTTATTCAAGACTTGGTCATCATTCTTTGGCAAAAATGATAATATTGGATCACAATTTTAGACATGTCTCTATATTAGATTGTGAGGCTTATACGTTAAAAAAATATTCATGCATATGTTCTTTTTATCCAAAATAAACTTGAAGTCATGTGTTATCAAGTTGGAATATGATTCATATTGAGAGCTATTAGTGCAACTTGACTTTAAAGAAGTAAAGCAGAGTAAGGGATCCAAATATTTTTTTTGAATTCTTACATTGTCTAAACTTGTTAAACAACAAGCCGTAGTCAAAAAAAAATAAAAAATAAAATCAACACTAATTAGTATTTTATTAGTCTCAATGGAATAATACTTGTACCTCTTCTGGGCATTTGAGTATCTAAGAAAGTCATCGTTTGTGACCATAATTATTATATTGTGATGACATGGGGAGGGATATCCTAAATGAAACAAGTACTCTCAAAAACTTAGGAAAGTTAAATATTTTATTTTTCAAGATATAAAACATAAAAAATCACATGATGAAGAAGGATAAATATGTCTATTATATAGAAATATTTATTAATGATGTTGTTTGTTGTTAAAATCATTTTTTCAAAAAATATTTTAGATTATTTTTATTATATAGAAATATTTAAGTTATCTTAGTTAAATGATTTTATGATTAGTATAGTAATTGTTGAAACTATAAACATATAATGATAATATATTATCATTCTTGATAATTTTTATATTTTTGTTAAATTAATTTATTATTTTTTTATAAAATAATTATAAAATATAAAAATTAGTGAATTAAAATGAAAAAGAAATAATTAAATAAAAAATATATAATTATTAATAATGGTAAAAAGAATCTCAAGATATCCTGAGTATTTACTCTATCAGTTTGCTATTTGTCTAAGTGAATCAAATTAAATTAGTCGTTATAAATACAAGTCTGACGAATATGATAAGGAGTTTCAGTGTGATTTCTAACTAACAAACCTCACAATCTAAGATTGAGTCATTCTCAACACTAAGATTTAAAATTTTCAATTTTATAAGAGATTTATAAATGAACAAATAATGAATCCAAAATACTTAGGCACCTAATAACATACTTTATTATAAAAGTAAGAACACACAATTTATCATGCTTAGTCTCAAGGGAAGTGTTTCTCAAAATTTTTTCATCTTACAAATTAATATTAGTAGAATAAAAAATAATATTAAAATTGAGTTGTCAAGAAAAAAATTCATAGAAAAAAGACTATTAGGACACCCATTATCAAAAAGAACACCCATTGTCAAAAAGAACACATGAAAGAGATAAAGTATAAAATTAAATATTATAACAATCAAAAGTTTTAGATAATATTTTATTAGCTATAATACATTTAAGGAACAAAGATAAAAATTTTAAATAAAGAATAATTATTCTGTGATATGAGTATTTGTCCATGAAACAATAACTCTAGGGGAACTCGTGAAGTTACTTGGATGGGTCCGATAGTTGATATATCTCTCTCATTAACTTGTAGTTTTATTTTTCTCATCATTGGGAACAACTCTTAACATTTATATTTGGCGTTATCACTTCTAATACAATATGTGTACTAAGAATCTCTTATCTTTGTCTCTAAACATGACTGACACACACTCAACCTCCAGTATAATTTACTTACTTCATCAGTCGAAGTAAAAATATGTATAAATAATTATATTGCTCACTCGATTGACACTAATAATCTATTGATATCTTGTCATTCACTACACGATGTGCATGTATACTACACTTACAAACACTGCATTGTTCTCACTCATACAACACAACTACATGACTACACTACTTTCATGCACACTACACAACTGCATGATTGCACCACACTTCATACTTCTCTATATGTTACACATGTTGCACAAAATGCATGTATACCATGCACACACATTGTTACACATACTAATACTATTCATTTCACAATCAACCTATCACAAAATGGTCACCATCTCCACACACAAACATATTGTTACATTTTTTCACACCCAAACACATTGTCGCACCATCATGCCATCATGCTCCTACCACTGGCACACACACTTAAATTTGTTTGTACTATTACAATTGCATATATATACTCATGTCATCGCATGTGTATCATCACTTGCATGATTATGGATCAAATGAGAGTAATGATAATTTCTAATTTTGTTGGTAAATTTTAATCCTAGAAAATTTTTGCTTTGGTAACTTGAAAAAAAATATTATTTAATAATATTTATTGTCAATTATGATATAATATAATATAAATCTAAGGAATATAACTAAAAGTAAAAATATTTAGGGCAACCCACAAGTTGGATGCTCTCAACACAAACATGAATACAAGAAATATAAAAAAAAAATTGCAATACTTTTTGATGATTATAAAAAAATTTGTACTCATTTTTAGTGATGATGATCAGTGATAGTCAATGGTATTGGTAGCTATTGCTCTGGCAAGTATGGTGACATTGAACCACTATATGTTTGTTTATTTTGTTATGATACTATGTGGAGATCATATCAAGTGCACAAGACTTTTAATTTATCATGTGATTAATATATCAATAATCTTATTCTCAAAAGTCAAAGAAGTTATATCTGGAACACGAGACTTATTATTTTTAGATGAAAATATTTATCATCTTATCAAAGCATGACCTCCAACATATATATAAAATATAAAGATTTTTCAGGTGATTAGTTATTTTAATATTATTCTTATTTAAATATATTTAATTTTTGAAATCTTATGAAATTTCAATTTTAGTTTTTTGTATAATTGTACACAAACATGAAAATTTTTGAAAATAATTGCTTATAATTCAATCATTTCAGTATAAAAAAATAAATATTACAAAATCATTTGGAAGGCTTCTACTATGGGTGCTCAATATACACCAAACAAACTACATATTACATTAGCTGAATACATACTTAGAATAAATAAACTATAAGATGGAAATTTATAAATCAAAAATAAATGTGTGAGATCTCAATAATAATTAATAATTATTTTATAACATTTTTATTGTTCTCGGAGAAGATTTCAAAAGTTACATGGCCATCATTATTTCTGTTGTCAAATTTTAAGTGTTGTTGGATACATTCTAATGATATTTGTTTATTTAAGTTTCACTTTTTGGTGCTGCCCATTTTATGTTTGCCATCAAAGTAATTTTTTTTCACTAATATAAATTATTATTTTCAGGTCACTTCAATTTCATGGAAAGAAAAAGAACTAAACATGGTTGATACACCTGGACATGCAGATTTTGGTGGTGAAGTATGGATTACCTCGGTTTACTTGCATATGTATCCTCAACTTAGAAAAATGATTGTGTTGCTATTTAGTAGATACTTACCTTAGTTTTTTTTTTTTTCGGTGTTCATCTTCACTCACACTCATGTCCAAGTATAAGGTATATAGAGCCTCAAACATTAAGATGTGTTACTATTTAGTAGATATTTACATTGGCATACTTTTATCACTCATTCATGTCCAAGGATGGTGTCTTGGGAGCTAAACATGCAAAGACATTTCTTCTTATTAATAGACATTCCCTAAGCAGTTAAGTTACATTAAATGATGGAAAAAATGTAATAATTATAATAATGCATTAATTAATTCTCAAAATGCAAATTGAGTATCAATTGAGTCACCATATTTGATGCTTATTGGATGATAATTTTTCACTTAAGTCTCAATTTTTCTTTTAATCTTTTTTAAATTATTTTAATTTCCAAATCTTGCTTTTACAAATATTATTGTTTTATAATTAATTCAAAGTATAAATAATATTATACAACAAATATATTATTTCATATTTTGTATGTTTCATTTGACATTGATATTGTCATATTTCCTTAAGAATGCTCTAATGTAGCTTAATAATTGCAAATGTGAATAGAAACTAAGTAAATAATGTTAATCATTATCATTTAAAACCTTGTAAGTTTTTAAATATCTTTCTTAAATTATTTAATATGTTCTAATGAAGTCAATGTAATATTATGATATAATGTTATTAAAAATAACTAGCAACATCTTGATTATTCTACATTATATTTGTTAAAGAAAAAATGGGTGTGAACCATATTTTGGATTTGATTGGGCTTATCACTATTTTTTTATAATTTATTTTTATTATCTATCAACTATTTTCATATTAATCAACTTATTTAAGATATATATGATCACTATTTTCATATTTATAAAATATGATACAACAAAAATAAATAAAAATAAAAATGCACTAGGATCATTTTATACTACAAACAATCTAATAGTACAATAAAAATAAGTAAATATTAATTTCAACATTCTTTCTAAAATAATGCATATGTATCTAGTGCATAAATTAGGAAAGAAAAAAAAAATATGAGGTGAGATTATCCTAAGATATTCATCCAATTGTCTATTAGCTGATATCAATAGGCACTCAAGGTGTAGAAATAGAATCCTTTTGTAATTTTTTTTTTTGATAAAATAATATTTAATTTTAATATATTTTATTCATTCTTGGAAGAATAGATTAAAAATAATGTTTTGTAGCATGATTGTAAAGAGTAATAGAATGTAAAATTGAGATATTGATCTTTGTTAGCATGTGTTCGATCTAAATGCTTGAAAATGGTAGTCATCATTACTCATTTTCTTTGTCTTTCTATTTGGTTGGAAAATTATTATTTTTCTTATTTTTTAGTATACATAGAGAAGAAAAACTCTTGTATGGTATACTTGTAAATATTATTTCTCTTGACATTTCAATGTCGTGTGAACAAATCATGTTTTAATTATTTTCTGAAATTAAACAAATATAGAAAAATTTTGTATTTTTTTTGCATAAAAAATTCATGCATCTTAAGAAAAATTATTAATGAACATAATAAAATAATAAAAATTTTCACTTGCGGTGCTCCAATAGGATGCTTTTACATTTGTATTGAAATAATTTATAATAATTTTTTTATTTTTATTTTATGTCATGGTTGGGAGCAACTAATATTTAGATTGCACTAATCTGAACTACTCAATATATAAAAGTCTATTTTGTACGCATACTATGATTCCATTCTATTGAGTTTTTATTGTTGTTGTGATTTAGAATTCAACATGATATCATCGACAATTTTAGGGGATACAAAATGTAGGGTTTGTAAGGATATAGAAATCTTAAAGAGAAGGCTCATGCATTGTACGAACATAATGTGGTTAATACTACGTGCATTGTTGTTGTGTATCATGAATTAAACATATCTGATACATTAAGATCAATTTATTAAAACATTTTCACTTGTAGTTGTGCGTTGATCTACATTTACTTAGCAATCTTAGTCTAAGTTTGAGGTGATTTTTTTAATAAGTGATCAATATATCTTTGTGCCATAAATTATATTTTCATCGATGTAATCTAAAGGAAAAAAGAATGCTTTTAATTTCTACTAGGTTGTTTTCAATGGTCCTATATTGATCATGATTATTTTTTTAATCTTACCACAATATACACTTTTACATAAAAGGGAATTACAATCGAATTAAAATGAAAATTGAAAAATATGGATTGTAAAACCAAAAATTATGGGTTGTAAATGTGGGTTGTAAATAGTTGACTGTATTTTCATGATAGTATGATTAAATTGTTTTAGTTTGTTTTTTTTTAACAAAACAAAACTTAAAAGGAAAAAAACTTAAGAATCTATAGTATTATGTCGGTGACTATTCTATATCACTGTCATGAGCTTTGATGTTGTTGCCAAAAAAAAAAATTCTTACTACATGGATCATATAGCTAAATATCTGACAACCTCAAAATAACAAGAACTAACATGAATGATCCACTATATCTGGGTGTTTTAGTGGTATAGTGTGGTGATGCTATCATTATCATCGAATGTTTTTGTAGATAATTGTCATCGGAGCTCAATTAAGAGTGTGCAATCATCCATGCTCCTTAGTTTAAGAAATCTCTTTGATACCATGAAAAAAGGGGAACTAATGAACAATTGAGGTTTTTCAAATGAAAGGGAGATGAGAGAGTGAGGAAAAATAATGAAAAAACAAATAATAAATTTTTATTAAAATGAAAATAATTAGTTTTAATACAACAAAACGCACACACACACACATACATATACAATTTCGAGCAATCTACAAGTTAGATGTTCTCAAATAATTTAAAAACAAATGTAAGTAACATAAAATAAACTAAAACAAATATATGTAAGAAATACCAATAGCATAAAATAAACTAAAACTTTTATTATAAGTAACAAATATAAATAACAATAAAAACAAATACATAAGAGAGAAAGTGTAGGTATTTATGAGACATATATAATGATAAATTTTGATTTTTCACCATAACCAAGTTGGATTTAGTGATTTAGGTTGTGTTTGCCTGATATAATTTTTCATTTTTTTTTATTTTTTTTCTACTTAATGTTATTATTAGTGGGTAATTGTGATGCAATAAATTTTGTGATTTTTCAATCTTTATTGGGGCCGATTGCACCAATTTGATTTTGTAGCATGACTGTTATTATTATTATTATTATGCAATAAAATTTGAGCAAGAGAAATTTATTCAATGAGCAAATATAATTTGTCTGTTGTTTTTTAGAAAAGGAATATTTGATTTTTATCACTTACTCTTGGACCTAGTTTTAGATCAGACTCATGATGATTGGATGCAAACTAGTGCTTTGTTATTACTCGTGTTATGATGTTTTATTGAGGTATAAATTTCAATGGTATTTATCAATTTTGATACGTGTAAATTGATTTTAAAGTTGACATTTTTAACTTCAATGGAGGATACATCATAATTATGATGTAATATTTTAGTTGATGAAATTTTAAATGTAAAATCACTTCTAGCCTATTAGATTAGATGCACTAATTATTACTAGTTTTTTCAGTTTGCTATATAGATTTTGGATGCTTTTCTTGGTGGTGATAGATTAATTAGCGGCTACTAGATAGTGGCATATCCTTGGGAGTTTTTATTTTTGTTCACTCAAATATAATTATATCCTATTCAAGAGTTTTATTTCATATTAGTGTTGTGCCACATAATATTATAATTTTATTGGTATTTTTTGAATCTAAATTTTATGAGGATCGTTATTATCTTCTTAGGCTAGTTGATAGGAAGTCATTTTTAGGGTGTTTTGACTTATTCTATGCTTTCGTTCTCAATTAATATTTTTCAAGATTTGGATAAATTTATTTTCTAGATCAATTTAGTAAAAGAGAGAGTGGTAGGTGGCCAATAGGTGAACCTATTGATAAAATTTTATTTTTCATCCAAACCAAGTTGAATCGAGCTATCTAAGTTGAGTCAGCCAAATAAGGTTTTCTATTTCTAATTTTTTTATTCTACTTTTGATGTTATTTATAGGTATTTGTGTTAGAATAAATTGTGGCTTCCAAGTCTTTATTATAGGTGATTGCTCCAATTTATATCTCAATATAACTTAATGTAATGAATAATAAATGTGTTAGGTTGACACGATTTGTAGCATGCGGCACAACTCTAACATGTTATCATGTCATGTCATACATATCATGGTTTATAGTATGGGTCATGCCATTTCAGGCACGACATGATTTGTAGCATGGGCTGTGCCGTGTCAATACGGTTTCAAAAAATGTCAGCCCGACATGGTCCTTTGTATTGTGTCTTGTTGGCTAGTGTTGAATTTGGTTGGGTCATGACAACCCCCACCATGGCTGAGCACCAGGCATGGTGGGGGTTGTCATGACCCAACCCAATCACATCAATGCAAGCCTGGGTCTAGTCCATGCATAGTTTGGATTTGTTTTAGGCTAGCCTTGATCACATCAAGGCAAGCCTGGGTCTAGTCCAGGCTATTCTGGTTGGCTAGCCAGGCTGAAACTGGCCCATGCGTGCTGGCATGCTGTTTCGTGTAAATGTCACATCTTTTACGGCATGTGGGCCATGATGATGGCCCATGCCACAAGCTTGTTTTATTTGGGCCATGCCATTGTTGCTGGCCTTTCTTGCTGTCCATTACGTGTCGTGCTGCAGGCTTCAGGCCAATTTAGACACCTCTATCAGTTTTTTAAGGAACAATTTTCTGCACTGCATCAAAATATCAGATACATATCAACTCTACCAGGGAATCATCACAGAGCTGACACATTATGCTCCTCACTAAAGTAATGTATATAAGAGTTTTCTCTAGGTATTCAATAAAATCATCTTAGTCTTTAAGTAATACAGCATCCATAATTTCATAATCACACCTAGTTCCTTGGTCTTTTATCCAGAAGCTTTTAGCAACATCACAAGTGATCATTGTTTCTTTAGTTCCTTTTATTCACCCACTATATTATCATTGTTAATAGTTTAATTTTTATATTTATTTTATGCAATAATATCAATCTTAGTTTATTAATTGTTTATTGTTAATCACGTGTTACATATGCCTGATTTTTTTTTGTTGCTTTGTATTTGTAAGTTGCAATGCAAAGTAAAATAATACTTGTTCTTTTTCTATTGATATTATCATGTAAGATCAAATGTTATTCATGATGAGTTTTTTTGGTTTTTGAGAAGTATGGTATCTATGTGTTTACTACGCCCATTGGCACATCCTCCATGTGTTTAACTATTTCAGACCCATTTCTTGTCAACTTTCAAATTATTCATCATTTCTTGGGCAAGTTGATACTTGTGAACCTTAGCTAGAAGGGAAGCACATTTAATGAATGTGAGGCATGCCAATAGGGAAGTGTACTAGAATTTGCTGCCTAACACATCATTTTATCTATTTTAGACCCATTAGGATTGTTTCACATGATTATCATAATAATCAACCAAGTTTTATTTTAATTATTTGAGTTTGATTATATGAATTATATTTTTCTAATCAATTTTATTAAAAATTATATATACTCTTAATTTTTTAGTTATTAGATTCATGTTAATAATTTCTACTCAATTCATTCTAGGTATATCTCTAGTTTTTTTTTTTTTTTCATTCCTCTATTTGAATAGGCTTTCACACTCTAATTGGTATATTAAGAGGTTTGTGTTGGATGTAACAAACCATCCCAGATGGTTCTCATGTATCTTATCAACTAGAAAAATTTTTTAGTTTTTTTAATAATCTTATTTTTAATTTTATTATTTAGTTTTATCTTTTGAATATGTTATTTCTTGATTGCTCAATATTCACTTTCATATAGTATGATTGGTTGTATAGCTATTTTATAATTTTTATTTATTTATTTGACACTTGTCTATCATGAAGAATTCTTGATGTAACTATTTATTTGATCAATCTAACCTAAAATCTATGTGATACATTTTCATCACTCTCCTCATTTTTACTTAATATAGAGTTTAAGTATTTAAAATTATTAATTTTTGTTTTCTCATTTTGATTATTATATCATTATCACTCATAATATAATTAAACTCATATTTCAAGTATTTTGTCTTATTATGATTAATTATAAAATCATTTGTGTCAATGTGTAATTTTTTAATTTTTTAGTTTTCGATCTAATTCTTGTTTAATCTTATCAACTAATAATATGTCATCGGTAAATAACATATACTGAATAATATCTTCTTGGATGTATTTTATCAATTTATCTATAATTAGCACAAAAATAATAGAATTAGGTGATAATTTTTGGTGTAGTTTCACAATTATTGAAAACTCATGATTGATGTGTTGAACTTGAACCAATCTAGACTTTGGATATCATTTTCTCATACATGTCCTTGATTGGTTCAATATAGATACTTGATATTTTTTTCTTATATAATACTTAGTAAATAATATTTTTTTGGCTATATTATAATTTTTATTTAAATTAATAAATATTATGCACTATTCTTTCTTATTTTTTTATATTTCTTAATTCATTGTCTAACTAATTAGATATCCTCAATAATAAATTTATTTGATATATATTAAAATTGATTCTCAAATATTCTTATTTTACTTTATAGTTTGTATTCAATTATTTTTTTAATATTTTATTGTTTGACATATGAAGTTAATATTTTAATAATTATTATAATATTGAATATTTTATTCTTATAAATATGGATTATAATACTGTTTTTATGTATCTGATATTTTTTTATTATCATGATCTTATTAAATATTATAGTCAACTAATTTATGTTTTTTTTCTAATGATTATTTAAATTTTAATAGAAATATCATTAAACCCTAGGTTTTTTTAATATTTATTTTCTTGAGAGTTTTTCTAATCTTTGTGAGTTTTATCTTGATAACATATATAATATTATTTAATTACTTATCACACTTGATATTTAAGTCTGCATCATTGAATTTGTAAAAAAAATAATGAAAATATATCTAATCTCTCTTTTTTATTAATTATAATTTGATTAGTTTTATTCTTAATAGATTTTACTAGACTAATATCTTTATTTTTTTTCTCTCATCCAAGTAAACTTATATATATATATATATATATATATATATATATATATATATATATATATATATATATATATATATTATTCTTTCAGAATAATATATTACTCGAAGTCTTTTTATGATTATATTTTTTGAGATGCAGATCAATTATGATTAATCTATGTTGATTGGTTATTTTTACTTGTTATCACTGTATAATATTTGTATATTCTTTTTATTATCTTTCCTAATGAGAAAAAAATCAAAAATTCTATTTGATTCTTATTAGAATTATTTTTTAATGTCACCAAATATTTTATTTTTCTTGTCGTAGATATTAGCTATAGGAAAGTCATAAGCTAAAATAAAGGTTATGATATTTTTTTTATCCATTTCTTTTTTTAAAACCCATATTATTAATGGTATATCTTATAATTCTTATTATTTTTCTCTACCAACTTATTTAAATTTATATCAATTATAATTTTTCTTTGCTTGGGTATACTTTTATTAATCTATTTTTATTTTCTAAAAAAAATTATTTATTTTTTTCCAAGTCTTACTTGTAGACTATACATACTAATCTTTTTTAGGATCTATTCACTTACTATTATTTTTATTGCAATAATTTTATCTTTAGTTATATTGATTTCTATAACTTTATTTTTAAAGTTTTTATTTACTATTATTCTAACATCATTTTTATTTATCTTCTTATTCACATATTTGAGCTTATATATATTACTTAAATTTCTCACAATTCCACGTAGTCTTTTATAAATATTTTATATTAATAATTTTATGCTTTAAGATACAATTAACTATAATAACTTGTCAATTAATAATCTAATATTCCAATAATTTATTTTAAATCTATTAACTTATTTACTCGTCACTGTTCAATAAAGTGTGTGAATCTTTGTTTTATTTCACTATAATTGGGCGACTTTACAGTAATATTTGCCAAGTCACTACAGTTGGACTTTGTAGAATATTGCTTAAAATTAATAATTTTCTAGCATTAGCGTGTAGTAGTAATTTAGGATACATTGAAAATTTTGTTATAAATTTTTTAAGGCTAGTTGTCTACCCGTCGCTACCCTTCTCTTTTATATAGGTTTGAGATCGACAATTCAAGCGTAGCTCATACACATACACCCATACACTCACATACACATACATCTTTATCTTTATATATTTATCCATGCTTAGAATTGATAATGTAAGCATAGCTCACATATGATGATTTATGTTTCAATTGATGATTATTGATATTTTATTATTTTTATTAATATTTTTATTAGATTTACTTGGTCATATGTTTTTAAAGAAAAAACTATTTTTTTAATTTTTCTTCACTTTTATGAATTGATTAAAACTTTAGTTTATTATAATATTGAAATAATTAGCAATGATAATGTGTTTGAGTTGAATTATATTTTTTTTAGTGTTATTTATCTTTAACATGAGATAATACATCATATATTTTATTTTAACACATATTCTCAAATTAAAATTATTAAAAAGAAGAATAAATATTTAATTGTGTTGATAAATATACTCTTATTTCAAAATAATATACTTAATCAATTTTGAAATACTTTAGTCTGAATTATATATATTCTAACACACATTTTAGTTGGGTGCCTCACCAGATTATCTAGTCAGATGAATTTTTTTTTATTTGTCATCTTGGCATCTCAGCTGTATTTGTCAAGTCACTACATTTGGATTATGTAGTACATTGCTTAAAAATTAATAACTTCTTAGAATCAGCGCGTATTAGTAGTAATTTAAGATACATTGAAAATTTTGTGAGAAATTTTTTAAGAAAAGCTGCCTACATGTCTCCATCCTCTTCTTTTATCTATGCTTGGGATCTATAATATAAGTGTAGGTCACACACACACACACATACATCCATACCCATACACCCACACTACACTCTCCTTTTTTTATCCAGGTTTGGGACCGACAATGTAACACATAAGAAGAGGTATGTTTCAAATGATGATTATTGATATTTATAATTTTTATTAATAATTTTTTTGATTTACTTGGTTATATGTTTTTAAAGAAAAAATTTAAATTATTTCAATTTTTATTCACTTTTATAAATTGATTAAAACCTAATTTTAATATTATATTAAAATATTTTGCTGTGATAATAGGTTTGAGTTGAATTATAGTTTTTTAGTGTTTTTTATCATTAACATGAGATAATATATTATACATATTACGCTAATACATCTTAAATTAAAATTATTAAAAGAAAAAATAAATCTTTGATTAAGATGATTAATATATTATCATTTCAAAAATATATATATATCAATTTCAAAGTAATGTAGTATGATTTATAAATTATTTGATCAACTGAATATTTTTTTTATTTGCTTTAGTTGAGTGCCCCACTAAATTATATATTTAGGATAAATAATTTTTTTCTTGTCATAATGTATTTTTGGTTGTATATGCTTTATTCATATAAGCATATCAATCTATTAAATATATATTTTTTGAATATTCAAATATCCAAAATGAGGTATAAGTATACTCAATGTTAAAGGAAAGTAATTATTAATGTTAATATGATATTTTTTATATGAAAGTTTTAAGAATTTGACAAGTATTATTGAAATTCGCTAATAGCTCATTTTTGAATATTCATTGCTACAACATTATTTTGTGATATGGTATCATAGCTAAAATCCTAGGTGTTAATTCTTATGGTTTCTAGAGGAAATTTTTGTAACAATGTGTGCATTAATGTGTGCAATAGTGTGCAATAGGGTGTATAATAGTGCATGCAATATTGCACAACAGAGCATACAAAAACAACAAAAAAAGGAATTGAAAACCCTTAAAATGAGGGTTTTAAATTTGTAGTAGTGAATTTGGATAAAAATTATAGTTTTTATAAAATATTAATTTGGGCAAAAATCTCTAATTAAAGGAAACCAATTTGGATAGAAATTAGAGTTTGAGGAAATGTTAATTTGGTTTGTTTTGATTTTGATTTTTCATTCTTGTGGCATAGTATGAATTGAGCAAATCTCAGTTCAGTATACACATTGTAAGAGGATAAGTTACTTTTGAGATAGTTGTTGGATGCTATTTTTAAAGAGGTTGAGAGTTTCACTCAATATTAAGAGAGATATACTGAATATTGAAGTATACAAAATTTTTTATGGATCCTAAGACCCAACATAATTAATCAACCGTAATACTTATACTTACTAGAAATGAGCATACAAAATTGCTCTCACATTAAGCAACATAGCCTTTCATTCTCTTAGATATTATTGGTTATTTCTCAAGTACTATTACTTTGAACTTTTGGATTATCGACACTGAAGCTAATACATATATTACCGATAATCATAATATATTTATTTTATTTTTTTCTTATTCTGAAGATATTATTGTATTCAATGATAAATATTAAAAAAAGTATTAGAGATGATATTATTCAATACGAGTCTATTATTTTATCATGTCTCACCTATTCGGTTATTTCTGATTGCATGTTACATTTTTTGGTGACCTAATCGGGTCATTGTGTCATGCCTGACACGACTTGAAAACCGCAAGCCTGCTGGCTTGCCGACCCGGCTCCTACCTAGTTTGGATTGGGTCGTACTTGGATTTGCCGGGTTGTACCATGGGTTTTCCAGTTTTATTTAAAAAATATTTAGTTGGGTCCCCGGGCCATTTTACTGTACCGTCGGGCCAGGCACACGGTTTGTGTCTGGCTCGGCATGAGGCACGATTGAACTAGGCTGTGCCTGAGTCGCCTGAGCTATCCGACCCATTTGACACCTCTAATGTTATGTCATTCTTTATGAGATATTTTTTTGACAATTTAATATTGATTTTTTTTAATTCTATTAATATTTGTTTATATGATTGAAAAATTCTAGAAAAAGATTTTATCTATTCGATAGTAAAATTTTATGTTTTCTATTCGATAGTAAAATTTTTAATCATACAAACTAATCTAGTTTGAGTAATGACTCATTTGATCCGATACACTCATACTTATTGGAACCTAGTAGAGATGTAATTAGAGAAAAATTTATGGATCATATCATTTTTATTGGTGACTACTTGAGATATACATGAATATATCTTTGATGACATATCCCATATTTTTTTATTTTTAAAAATTTTTATATAATGATAAAAAAGTAATTAAGTAAAAATATTAAAAAATAAATAAGTAACAATATATCAGAATATATGTCAAACTGATTTAACACTTATTAATATGAATCATCATAGTATACGCTATATTTTCTATGTTAGTACATCTTAATAGAATGTGATTATTGAAAGGAATAATACAAATCTAATTGAGTTAGCTCATACTTAAAAAGAATGTTCCAAAAAATAATTTTGAAGAGATGTGACTTTAACCATAATTTATCTAATCAATTAAATGAATTCTAATATGATTTTTTAATGAATATTTTTTTAGATCTTATATTATGGAGAAAGCGTTTAACTTACTTTATAGTATTTTTGGAGACACTTATTTTATTCTTAATCATTCTCTAGGATATGATAAATTAACACCTATGATTTTAAGATTCACATTTTATGAATACTCTAGTGCCCAAAGAGGGTATACATGTATTTAACTAGAGACTGGTAGGATTTTAATGAGTGTATATATTATCTTTTTTAATGAGAACTTATTTTTTACAAGTCTAGGAGGAGTGCCAATTAGATATTGCACATGGTTGTATTATTCTTTATGCCATATCTGTAGCTTGACCTAAATCATTAGTTAGTAAAGAGAGTCATCCTCTGGTTGTATATGAGCATTTTGGTTCTTATCATGATATTACATACATGAAGTCATAGTAGATATTAATAAATTTTGATTATTTTGAGTCTGAAGAGAAATTTTTCAGGTAGAGAATTTTATTTAGGCCTAGATGACATAGCTGCATATGAGTGTTCACCAGCATAGACTCATATTTAGTAAAAACTAGGATATTTCAATATCCAAGACTTATAGTCTATACCAAGAGAGATGTGCATACCCAACTTGCTCAAATAATAGATGTGCATTTTGAGGAACTAGATGATCATGCAGCCAATTTATTTAACATAGACATTTTGATCGCTCTCCGTAAAGGATAAAAAAATTATATTTAGTATTTAATTTTACATATTTTATTATACTCTCACATTGTTGTTTTTTTAAATTTTTTTATTAATTTTCTTGATTTTACTAGTATACCTAAGTCTCGTATATTGTATTATGCAGGATGATATATAATCCTTTACTGTAATGGGACTTATTAACAAGTAACATGACTTTTGGGAAGATATATTATTGGTTGTATGTGACTGTTAATCATGAAGATAAATCTAGATGGAAAGATATATAATCTTATGACGATACTTATAATGCGGAGATTTCTTCAAATGTTTGCTGTAGACTAAAGATATTTTCTTTGCAATGGTCAAGATAGGCTTACATATTAATGAGATTTTATTAAGTCTAGGAAGAATATAAATTGAGACATTGCATATGTATTTATTACCCTTTCTCTCATACTTGTAGTTTTGTTTTAATCACCAATTGATAAAGAGTCACTTGTTAGTTATATTTAAGTATGTTGGTACTTAGTATAATATTATTCTTGTGAGCTATCATTACTACCAACAAATTTAGTTCATGTTGTGTCTGGGGAGAGTGAGGTTTTTTAATTATGGGTAGGAAAATCTCATTTATGCCCAAATAACATAGTAGTATATGAGTTTTACTAGTACATATTCATATTGAGTAGGTAGCAAGGAGGCTTGATTATTCATTATTTAGAGTTTATAACATGAGTGAGAGACATACCTATCTAACTCAAACTAGATGAGTCTATCTCTATTAATGAGCCAAATGATCATGCAATCAGTCTCTTTGATATTGATATTGTTTATTTTTTTTTCTTTTATTATTTTTCATGATGATACTAGGATATTCATGTTTTTATATGAAATATTATTTTTTGTAGGATGATGCCAGATTACGATAAAAAAGATGCACTCTCTCTATTTTAAAGAGATTTAGGAACTAGTGTAGGACTTTCAGGTAGGTTTGTCGTTGACCGTGAGTGAGTGTTCACCGGGAAGACAGGTTTAATGGAACTGTAGATTGCTTTTAAAATGAAACTTATACTGCAAAACTTCAATCAAACGTTTGACATTGACTATAAGAACACTTTTTATCTAATAGTCAAAATAACTCTAATATAATTTTTTTTATCTTTTACAGTATCTTGGAGTTGGAGGGTACATAAATTAGACGCGAAAAATATATTTTTGACGGTGATCCAGAGGAGGAGGTATATATAGGGCAACTACTTGAGTTTTGAACAATATAGTCAATTTCAGACGAGATATTTTGTTTATTTTTCATAGGTAATTATTTTGTTTGGATTATATTTTTCTTTATTTTTCTAGGACACTGATCGTAGAATAATTTTATTGATAATTACGTGTATGATATTTTGATAATGAGAGGTAATGAGTTGGATTATCATCCAACTCAAGGAGTTTGTTCTTGCATATTTATAGGTGAAGGACGTTGAGAGATTTATTTATTTTCTCGTTATGAAAGTTTCTTATATAATGAGGGGGTGTAATATTGTTACATACTAGGTATGTATTTTTTAATCTATCGAGGCTGATATTTTGGGTTGTGCTTAAGGTGATATTTCTATTGATTCAAATACTAATTTTATTTCTGATGCGATTTATTTAAATTAACTTACTACTTATATGAGAATAACTAGTAAAATTAATTATCTAACTATGACTCAACTAAATAATATATAAATAGTTAGTATAATTAATTATTTTTTCTTCTCAAGTTATCTTTTCATTATTTTCGACCATGGTAGGTTGAGCGGGTTATTGGAATGGTTGAGGGGGCAGTCTTAGTTGTAGATGCTGGAGAAGGTCCACTTGCACAAACAAAGTTTGTTCTTGCAAAAGCGTTGAAGCATGGCATCCGTCCTATCCTGCTGATGAACAAAGTGGATAAACCTTCTGGTATTATTCTGTTCTTTATTCCTGTTGCTCTGCTTTGGAAAGTGGATTTCTACCCGATGGCACAATTTCCAAGCATCTTCCTAAATGTTGGCTGCCTTCCTCATGTAGTTTCTCAGGAGAGGTGCGGTGAAGTGGAGTGCCTGGTGTTTGATCTTTTTGCAAGTCTTGGTGCTACAGGTGAAGGACGGTGATAAGTTGCTTTAAACTTCCTTTTGGAATAAGCATGATTTGGATCGTCTTCATTTTTCAGACGAGCAGCTGGATTTTCCTGTTCTTTATGCTTCTGCTAAAGAAGGGTGGGCTTATTCTACGTTTACAAAAGATCCTCCAGCTAATTCTAAGAATATGTCAGAGTTGCTTGACTGCATTATAAGACATATTCCTCCACCAAAAGTTAGCCTTGAAGCACCTTTCCAGATGCTGGTTTGTTTGCATCACTGCTTACTTCTTGCATGGGCCTATGTTGAACTTTATTATATGCTCAATCACATTTCTGTCATGGGTTTTTGGCATAAGAGAAGGATATGTCTCCCTTATGAAGAGGCAATGATTGTAGAGTTTTGTTTTTTGGAAACATTTTCATGAATCTCATGGATCTTTTCTTGTTGTTCTCTTCAGTTTTTTCACATTTGATCTACTTGTAATTGGGATGCACTCTCAAACACATCTTTATCATCATCCTTAAACTTTAATCCCAAGCATTTTTTTGAGGTTTTAATCCCATCTTTGTTAGGATTGGTTATATGAATGCATATTTTTTGTTTAACCCTATTTTGGGCATGTTTTCTTGTTAATTTAGTTAATATTTTTTTTTCTTCACCTTTTTCATCCATGTCTAATTTAATATATATTTTTTAATAAATAAATGTTATCGATTTATTTTTGCAAACTAGAATATGACTAATCTATCTTACATATCTTTTTTATTTTTGAATATGTATCCAATTCATTGTTTCTAGAATGAATTTTTTCTATGTTTTGATATTTTTATTTTATTATTTCTTTGCTTGTCTTCTTATTTTTTTTTATCTCAAGCATGCTTATTTTTTGGATGTTTTGATACTTTATAGCTTGACATTTAGAGGATTGTAACAAACATTGATTATCTTGACATTTAAAATCAATGTAGAAGTCGAACACTAGTAGATTTGTTAGTATTTAGATAAAAGATATATAATATTCGTTCCCAAATGATAGTCACATGAAAGCTTATCAATCCAGTTATTTATCATTGATGGCTTTCATGCATTTTTGTAATATCAACAAAACATCATTGAGCTTCTTTAAATAGTACTGTCGGAAAAAATTTTCCACTGCAGCAATGAGCTCATCGATGTCCTTAGTTGCCTACTGATGATGAAGGAACTGGATGACATTGAAGAAGCCAAGACTTAATTATTTATCATTGAAGTTTATTATTTACATTTAATTTAACTGGTTTTGAGATCCAGTTAGCGGATCCTGTACGTAACATAACATGGTCAAATTATACACCAATCGAAAGCTCTCGAAAAGATCTTTGCAAAAAATAGTCACGGGATTTTCTTGCTATTTGGCTCTTTATTTTTAAAGAAGCACGTGAATTGGACTATCATTTTGGAACATAGGCAATATTATATTTTGTGAATTTAAATGTTGCACCTTTTGTGTTTTTTATTTTTTTTAATTATTTTATTTTTATGTCATTATTGATGAGAGCATGTAGAGATATCAAATGGACTATATCATGTTGACAGTATTTTAAATCATTTTTTAATGTCTTGATGCGTGCCTCTAGGTGAGGTGTTCATAAAATACCTTAAGGCATTAAAAAAAACTTTGAGCTCAATGGAGCTTTACGTGAGCTATGTTGAGCTCGACGAAGCTCCATCGGGCTCCATGATGGAGCTCGTTGGAGATCTACAGAGCTCCATCAAGCTTTACGTGGAGCAGGGGAGAAAGGCGAGAGCGAGGAGTTAGGAGAGAGGTGCGAGGGTAAGGGGCAAGGACAAATTGATATAATTATTTAATAAATTATCAAATTTATTAAAATTTGATAATAGTATTAATTAATAAATAGTATTAAACTAATAAATAATATTAAATTAAAAATAAAATAAAAGAAGAGAATTTAATAAATTTAAATTTTAAATTTTTTAAAATTTAAAATAATATTTTAATTATAAAATATTATATATTATTTATTAATAAAAAATATTATTTCATACTATTTATTAATAAAAAAATAACTTTAAATTTTTAATTTTATAATGATACATTTATTTTAAATTTATTAAAATTTAATATATTATCAAATATTTATTAAAGTATTTCACACTATTTTATTTTATTTTTAATATATTATAATTTATAAAATATTTATTAATTATATTTATAGCCAAGGAGTGTTTTAAAAGTATTTTTTAAAATTTTGATTTTTTATTTTTTTATTTATATTATTTTATTTAATATATTTTAAAATATTAATTAATTATATATTGGGATGCTCAAAAAACTTATGCTTTAAAGTCTTGAGGCTTATGCCTTGCCTCATGAACTCAAAAATATCTTGTCTTACACTTTTATTTTTTAATATTTTGCATGTTGGCATGAACTATAGGTGTTAAACGGGCCGTGCCGTGTTGTGTTGTGCTGGTACGACTCATTTTTATAAGGCATGATTGAATTATTGGCTTTCCTTGACCTGCCTTATTCCTTTGACACTTCTAGCATGACCTGAATTTTGATGACTTAATTGGGTCATCGTACCGTGTTGGACACGACACAAAATGGGTGCCCTTGCTATGTAGTGCCGACACAGCCACATTTCAGGTCAGTCCAATATGGCTCAATAACATATCTTTTTGAATTGGTCATGTTGGGTTATACTGGGTTGGACTGAGTTGTGCTGTGTCATGCTGGATCGTGTTGGATCAGACTGGGTCATGCCAATGGATAAGCAGACATGTGCCCAGTGGCAGTGGGTGGTGGCGTTGTAATGGCCATCGGCTCAAGGCCCACTGATCCAGTGGGCAATGGCAGTGTGGCATTTGACTTGGCAGGGTAAGACTGTAGATGCAGTGCAGTTGTTGACATCATTTCATGTCTGCATTTGCAAAACGCAATGGGTAGTGGCTGGTTGTGGCAAGTGGGAATGGGGCGTGGGCTATTGGCCATAGGCTGTGATGGGCTACGGTACCGACTGGTGTCATCTTTTATATTTTTGTTTAAAAATTAAATTTTTAAGTAACATTTCATTATCAAAATTTAATCGTACCGTACTACAATTTAAATTAAAATGAATAAAATTTAAAATATATAAAGACCATAACTCAATAATAAAATGTACATATGTTTTATTTTCAAATATCATGGTCATGATATCATATAACAAATAATAATAATATATAATTTAAAAAATTTTAAAAGTGAAAACATGAGTACAATAGCAAAATAAATATATATAACACATTGCATGTCAGTTCCCTTAGTGAATGTTGAGGCTAATATTTGTTATCAGTCTGTGTTAGTAGTATGGTTCTGATCATTACATTTGATTCTGATTTTAGCATTAGTCTCAATATCCTTGATGTCATCACACGAGTCAACATCCATCACTAGCTATTTTACTCTATCTTGAATATCTTTTTTTGAATTTTTCTAATTTTTTTAAGTATGAAAATATTTCTATGATATCTGATCGTAATTTGAATTTTTTATTTGAAATAATATTCGTAATCATAAATAAATTAGACTTTGATGCTATGCTATATATGAAAGGGGTTAGTGATCACTTGACATTTTAAATAGTATGAGATACATGAATTTGTTTTAATCCTATCAATTTAATATATTAAAATTCTTGATGTTATCATGTGATATAATGAAGAAATAATTTGTATCTAAATATCGATACAGTTCGTTCTTATTCAACAGATTACATTATTTTTTTTGCTTGCTAACTAAATAGAAAAAGTATCATCTATAAATATAATATTCATTTCAATACTCGGAATCTCACTATAATTATCATACTTAGTGTTGTAATATATTAATGAGCTAGCTAATTTTTTATGAATTCAACTATTATATTTTTCTGCTTGCTTCATATATATGGATATGTTATTTAATATATTTTTTATTATTTTTATTTTAATTCTAGGATCCATATATGTATCTAAATAATACAAAGATAAAATAAAGACAATATTTTAGTACTTGATTTTTATATCAATAGTTATAATACTAATACTAAGGGGGTATTTGTTTTTTTAACTTTATGATTAATAAAATTTTTTTGAGCTCAATGCTTAATGGTATTTAATAACATTAAGTATCAAGTTGTTTGTTTTTTTGTTAATATTTTATTTCTATTAAGGGAGGGAGAATTTTTTGTTTACGAAGGAGAACTCAAAAAATGATGTATCAAGCATTTTTCGATGCATCATTTTTCGGTTTGGCTTATTCTGAATAGAAAAATCCAAAAAAAAAAAAAGCTTATCAGTTTAAGCATTTTAAAAATAATTTTAAGTGAAAAGTATTAAAAAATTACGTGTTTCAGCTTAATGTAGAAACTTATTTGTTTTCAGCGTTAAGCCGAAAAAACAAATGCCGCCTAAGATATTAATTATACATGCTAAGTATATTATTAATATTATATATGCAACTAAGCACAATGCAAGTGGTGAGAGTCCGTATTGATGAATACATGCTTGTTATGTCATAAAAATTTTTCTGGAACTTTAAAAGTAAAATTTATGTCTCATAATCTAAATCATTAATAATAAGTTCGATACTTTTATTTTTAATGTAGTTGAATATTACGTATTAATAGATAATACATGATTTTAATATCATATAAGTATAATTTTAATAATGCTTATTTATTTAAAAATTTTCTTTTTTTAGGTCCTCTAACATATATCGAGTGTAGAACTCATATTGTATGCTAGGTGTTATAAGTTATTTTAATGAATTTTTTATTTTTTTAATGGAAGAAATAAATATTATTCATGCTTGTGTTGTTATGTTAATTTCATGATACATACAGTTAATATAAAAAATATTAATTAAATGTCTATCTCTAATAATCATTATAAATATGTTATTGACGATATTGTTATTTGAAGCATTATCAAATATAATACTAAAAATTATATTTTGAATATCAAAAAATAGTATGCTGATGGTGTAAGCCATTTATTCGATGCAATTGATATATCAAAAATCAAATGTGCCATAAGCTAGATGGTCATGATCCAAGCATGGCTATGGACAGTTTTGTGCCGAGCTTGGTATGGGTGGTTTTGGCCTTGCTTCTTGTCGTACCCGGGTTATCTGGTCTACTTGACACCTTTAAGAGCAAGCAATTTGTAGGTTTTCTTAATTGATTGGCCCAATATATATGAATATTAATTGTATGTTATTCATATTGAATTTTATTAAATTATTGTTTGACTTATTTTTTTATATATTATTAGAGCTAAAATCATAGTGGTGCAAAACTTATGGTTTGTGAAGGACCACATGCTAATAATAGGCACACATTCTTGTGTAATGTTGTGGATGATGATGTACACTCATTGTCAAGGATTGATGACCATTGTATCTTCGCTATGAGGTGCTGGTGGAGGTGGTGCTGAAAGAACAATGGAAATGTAGGTTGTTTTTGGCAGAATCATTGAATCACCCAAAGCAATAATTGTTCATGTGATAGTCACATTTTTGGGTGATAGTTTGCATCAATAACTAATATCAGTTGAAAACCCTATTTTTTGAGGGTGATTGATTTGGAAACCACAAAAATAAGATTTCGAATTTCGACAATAATATATTGAGCTCTCAAAACCATAATTTGAGGGTGTTAGATTTGAAATTCCTAAAATTAGGGTTTCAAATTTTGGAAGCATCACTTTGGACCATGAAATTTTTAATTTGCGGGTGGTTGATTCTAAAACACCAAAAATTAGGGTTCCTAATTGGTGTAGAATTTAAATTAGGTTTTGTGATTTATTTAAAATTATTTTTTTAATGATGTATATTTTAATGATGTATATTTTAATTATGTTTTGTGATTATTTTAAATATAGTGATTTATTTAAAATTATTTACAATAGAGACATGCATGACAATCCCAATTTAGAGTACATACTATAGATGTATAAGTTATACTAGAGATAATTATTAAGTTTTATTTTTAGAGTGAACACTCATAGTACTACATAATATTAAAAAAGGCATACAGATTATCAGAGTCATCTAGAAATTCTCATGGAGTTTTTCTATCATAATATCTACTAAAAGGGGTATTTGGGATTCTTCTCTAGTTGGATAATATCATGCTTTTCTTAACTTTCATGTATTATAATTCTTGTATTTTATTCTTTTATTTTATGTTTTTAGATTGTTGATTCTGAAGCTAATACTTATATTGCAAGTGATATAGTTTTTTTATTATTTCTTTTTCTTGTTTTTTGAAAATTATGATATCTAATAATAATTTTTTAAAATTATTGACAATGATAGTATTCAAGTTAATTTCTTATTTCTTTTGTGTGTGTTATTTTTAATTGTTTTGTTAGCTTTAATTTTGTGAGTTATCTTTCTATGTAATATAATTTTGATTTTATTCTTTTTTTGAATTTTATCTGCAAGATCAAAAAATTGAGGTATATTTATTTCTGATCTAAGCAGGTTGTGTATGACCCTTCATTCTAGTATAAGTTCTAAGTTATGAGTAGTTAAGTTTTCTAGCCTTTGATTCATCATGAGTAGTAATGATTTATTATAATATATGTCAAATATATTTGATACTTATTATATGACTTATGAGATTATATATTATAATTTTTATTCTAGCATGCCCTATAAACTGAATGACTAAAAAAAGAATAAATATTTGATTGAGATGACTCGGATATTCTTATTTTAAAAGTAGTATTATTTTTAGGAAAATATAGTTTTTATCATTAATTATTTCTATATCATCAATTTGATAGAAACATCAAAAAAAAAATAAGTAGTGGTAATGGATTATAATATATGTTAAATAGATTTAATTCTTACTATATGAATTATGAGATTATAAACTAAAATTTGTGGCACATGTCCCTTGAATGAGTGACTAAAATAAGGAAAAATATTTTGATTGGAATGAATTCGACATCCTTATTTGGGAGGAGTGCCCTGGGGTATTTTTGTGGAGATAAAATTTTAATCGTAAATAATCAGATCGACAAAATGCTCTTTTTTATTTTTTCTTAGTCTGCTCCATTTTAGATTCTGCATTATGGTGAGAAATTGTTAGTATGTTTCGTAGAGTTTTTGAAAGTACTTGTTTTGTTGTTGATTTTTTAATAAGATGAATAAATTGACACTCGGGGTTTTGAGATGTATTTTTCTTGGATATTCAAATATCCAAAGATTATAAATATTTTTCATTTGAGATTAATATAATTTTCGTAAGTACAAATATTATTTTTTTGGGCAAGAGTTATTTTTTAGTGATCATAAGAAGAATAGTTCAAATGATATATTTAGATATGTTACTTTTCTCACCCCTTCGTAGTCTCACTTGCAAGGAAGCACAAACACGGCTCCCTATAGCCATGTCCACGTGTCTGACACCTGGACACGTAGACACGGTATGGACATGGTATGGATACGTGTCCTATACGTCACTTGGCGTATCATGGATCAATCCATATCTGATACGCCATGTGGCGTATTGGACGGTTGTGTCGGTTGCCGTATCCATGTCGAGAGTGCCCGACGTTCGACGACGTCCAGTGGCCAACGTCGCCCATTCGGCGACGTTGGCCACTCGACGCAGGCGGCGGGCACGATATGTGGGGAGGCAAGGGGCGGGCACGATTTGAGGGGGGGGGAGACATGGGACGGACACGATTTGAGGGGGGGGGGAGGCAGGGGACGGGCGCGATTTGAGGGGGGGGGGGGGAGGCAGGGGCGGGAGTGATTTGAGGGGGGAGACAGGGGAAGGCACGATCTGTGGGGTGCAGGGCGGGCACAATTCTGTGGGGGGCGTGATTTTTATAAAATAAAATAAAATATTTTTATTTTATAAAATAAAAAAAATATATTTTTATATAATATAATTATAAAATATTATTTTATAAAATAAAATTTATAAATATTATCTTATAAAATAAAATAAAATACAATATTTTAATTTTATAAAATAAAAAAATATATATTTATTTTATAAAATAAAATATTATAATTTATTTAATTTTATTTTATTTTTATAAAATACCTAATATTTATAAAGAAAATAATTTTTATTTTTAATTTTATTTTTTTTATCATATCATATCCTAGTCATATCCGTATCCTAATTTTTATACATATACTTGGACCTCTAGATAAGAGAGAGAGAGAGAGAGAGAGAGAGAGAGAGAGAGAGAGAGTTATTTGTTCATTATACTTGAACTGTTAGTCTACATTATGATGATATTTCTATGAAGTTCTTATATGTATCGACAAGTATAAATAATATTGATTATGAAGAAAATGAGATTTTTTAGGGGAGGAAATCTCTTTTGAATCCAGATAACACATTGGCTCATGAATTTATTCTAGTTCAAGCTCATGACGAGTAGTGACCCCAAGACCTAGAATCTATACTAGGAGGATGAGATATTTACAATATACTCAAATTAGATATGAGTATCCCGAGAAACCATATGATATTGCAGGTGACTTTTTTGATTTGGACTTTTTGATTATTTTCTAAAAGGGACATAAGAGGTATATTCAACTCACGAGCTCATAAATATTATCATATGCATGTTGTTTCACTATCATAATTAATTCGGATATCTAAGCTTTTTTTTAAGATATTATCTCTTCTAGGATGGTGATAGGTCATGCTGGAAGAGATAAATATCTATTATTCCACCAAGAATTTAAAATGAATACCATGACTTATAGAAAGGTTTGGTATTGGTTGTAGTCATGGATGCAAATATCTAAATATTTTTTTGATATATCCATGATATATTTAATATTCATGGTTACCTACACAATAGATAATATAGAAATATTTGTTAATCAATGCATTCATAATTAATTATGATATATCACATATTTATTGACAAATCATGATAATATCCACATATCTATAAAAAAGTTTTAAGAAAGAAAATATTAATATTTTTATAATATATTTGTGATATATCAAAATATAATTATGATATATTTGGATATATTTAATTATTTTGATCTTATGATAATTAATATCTGAATTAAATTAATTTGATATTTGTTATATATTATACTAAAATTAAATTTATTTTTATTTTTTATATTCATTGAATTTAAATAAATTAATATAATATATAATTATTAGAGGTGTTAATTGGGTATGGTAGCCAAGGCATTAAATGAGGCACGACATGATTTAACTATTTTTGGCATGGTTGGGTCTGATATGATGGTTCATATCAAGGCACGATATGAATTCAAGGCACGACATGACACGGTCTGATATGATGGTTCATGCAGATAAGTTTTGATCTAGTTGGCCAAATAGGCTAGTCTAACCTAACCTAGATTAGCCTAGAATGAATTCATGCTAGTTTGGACTAAACCCATATTAGCCTGGAATGAATCAGACTTTCCTCGATTGAACCAGGCTAGCTTGGCTAGTCTTGATCTCATTTCGCATGACTCGGCACGACCCAACATAATCCAAGAAAAAAGCATACCGACGGACCATGTTGGGCTGCTCATTTTTAAAGTTGTCTAGCACGATATGATTTGTTTGACATATCTAATAATTATATATTTGAATAATAATTTATTATATCTCTAATATATAAATAAAATTAAATTTAATTTTTAGTAAATTATACACACACACACACACACACACACACATATATATGTAATAAGTAAATAATATTAATTTTTAATATTATTTATATGTTAAAATATAATTGGATATAATATTAATTTTATATTTAATAGATCTAAATAATATAAATATCTATATTTAAATAAAAAATTTTATATTTTTATAATATATAGATAATATTACAAAATCAATATTTCTTAGGTATTAAAATGATATAATTTAATTTTATATCATAAATTCTTTTATATGTATACGTATATATTAATTTTTTTAGTATAATTTTAAAATATTTATTATATTTTATTTTTTTATTTTTATTATAATATTACCTACCAATATTTTATATTAAAATATTCATGGTTATATCCTAATATATCTAGATATATTCATAAATTGAGTTATTGAAATATCTTTTATATTCGATATTTATGTCCTTAGTTGTAATTGGGTATTCACTATGAAAATATGTCCAATTGATAAAGCATGTTGCCCTTAAGATGAGACTTGTATTATTTATCATGAGTTATAAGGTGTTGGTTACTTTAAAATTATCAAATTTGTATTTTTAAAAATTTTTGAGAATACTTGACCTGCTTAGTATCTTATCATATGTTATGATAAGATAATGCATAAAGTGATAATATGTATTTATTGATGGCTCTAATATTGAAAAATCTTATATGTATTAGTTATCCAAGATCGAAAGTGCTAGTTAGTATTGATATTATATTTTTTGAGTATGAGAGACTATCATCCTTCAACTAATCATGAATTTATTAGTTTTTACTATGCCAACTTTTTATTCGAGTCATTATACATACTAATAAATATAAAACAAATTAATTTTATAGAGAGAGATTTTTTGAAAAAGAAATTCTCTTCAAATCTAGTCAGGGTGGTGGCTCTTTAGTCGATGTCATTCTCAACTCCGAGTGAGTTGAGAGAAGAAAGTCTTGATCACTGAAGACTTTTATTGCTTATGCAATCAACTCTCATGTTCTTGTTATTTTAATTTTTCTCCGGAAGAAACATGTGAGTTATATTTAATGCCATAAAATTATATGTATTATCATATTTATATATTTTTTCTCTTTTATTGCTTCTTTTGATGATACAAGGATAAACAAGTATTTTTTTTAATGTACTATCTCATCTAGCATAATACTTGGCTGTGATGAAAGAAATAAATTGGCTTTACTCTAATAGGATTTGAAAAATAATACCTTCACATATAGCAAAGTTTGTTATTGATAGCAAGTGAATATTTACCTTTGAAGACTTGTTCCAGTGATATGGTCGTTGAAACTACATAAGCATGGGTCATGTTTATTAGATGTGTCAAATGGGCCGTGCTGTGTCTGCATGGCCGAGCCACCGTGCCGTGCACAACATGGCACGGCATGGTGGGCACGACCGAGTGCACGGCCATGCTGAACGGCTAAGGTGCATGGGTCGTGCATCTTCGCCATTACCGGCTGCGTGACGGTCGACATGTGGCTGGCTTACTGGCCGGCCAATTACAATCGGCCACGTCGCCGATTATATTAAAAAAAATTGGACTGCCCCATGATGGGGATGTTGATTTTTTTAAAAAAAAGATTTGACTGCCCGGGTGACCGGCTTAATACAATCGGGCCAGGCACGGCTTTTGCCGGCCCAGCATTGCACAAACCGTTCTATGGGGCAGCCCGGCCGGGCCAGGCCTGAGGCATGGCTGTGGACCGTGCATTGCTGGGCTGCAGGCCTTGTCTGTCTTGCCCGGCCCATTTGATATCTCTAATGTTTATATGATATACTTTTTTTTTTTTTTTTTTGTTAGTTACCATCATCTTTCAGAGTCGATATTTTTGTTAACAAATGAAGAAACTCTTATTTGCTTTCAGGTTTCCATGTTGGAACGGGACTTCTATCTTGGGCGAATTTTAACTGGACGCATTGCTTCTGGAATCATCCGCGTGGGAGATAAAATTCATGGGTTACGGAATACAAAATCTAGGGTTGAGAAATTCGAAGATGGGAAGGTTTGTTTTTCATATAGCAGGGTCTTGAATCAAGACTCTTGTTTACTGTCTTCTTGTCACATTATCTTGCTTAAAGTTGAAAGGTATATTATCTTATCAGCAAAAAAAAAAAAAAAAAGAAAAAAAGAAATGAGACAACTATATACGCAAGTATATACATCAAATGTCATTGCTTTTTTATGGTCTCTGAACTTTTCTTATTATAGTTTAATTCCTGCATAGGAATGCTCATGAGACATGAATCTGTTTTTGCTAATTTTTTATATTGAGTTATTTTAGTAGGTATTAGCTTTTTTAGTTGTCATACCTTGGTATATATGATTTATGCTTTAGCCCAAAAGCTGTGAGAGATTAATATCTTGATAATCTAGAGGTGTCAATGGGCTATGCCATGTGCCCATGCCTGGCATCGCACGACTTGATAATGACCGGTCGGTCGGGCACGATCTGTTCGGCCTAAGTCTGGCGATATTCGGGCCGGGTAATGGTGGAGGCGCCCTTCGCACGCTGCATGTGGCACGTCCATGTGTGCTTGGGCCATGCCATGCTGAAACCTGGTCCGAGTTTCGGGGCGCAGAAGGTGCTAGTGCAGCTTAATCATGCCTAGGGTCCAGGGAGTCGGCTCGTGCCTGGCTTAGCACGGCACGAGCCATGCCTCGAACGTGCATGGTACGGGTCCAGGCATAGTTCCGGGCTGGGTCGGGCCAGGAATGGCTTAGTTGGGCCGTGCTTGGGCTGCCAACCCACTTACCACCTCTTTGACAATCCTACCTTTAAAGGTCTGGAGAGATTGCTTATGATAAATCTCAAACATGAAACTTATCATACTTGGACGAAAGTATCAACTATCATATCAATATATGACTTTCAATGTATTCATGCAATATAATGATTTCTTAGGCGATTAATCGTCAACACGAGGGCACGGCACGGAAAAATTCCGTGCCCGGGCCCATGCCGTGCCAGGGTTTGGCACGAGCCGTGTCGTGCCTGGCCCGGCACGGTTCAGCCCGCGGCACGGCAAACCGGCACGGGTTTATCCCGTGCCGGGTGTCCCGTGAGCCCGACCTCATGATGCTCCTCCCGCAAAAAAAGACCCCCGTATCCCGAACCGCTCGGACAGGAATGCCCGAGCGGGCCTGGCGAGGCATGGCACGGTCCGCCGTGCCTGCGGGCCGTGCCGGGCCTGGTTTTTTTAAACCGTGCCCGGCCCGGCACGGAAGCACGATCGTGCCTTAAAATAACATGCCGGGCCGGCCCGTGCCGGCCCGTTTGACACCTCTAGGCACAATACGTATTATTATTTAATATTTAAGTTTTTTTTTTAGATTTTGTGTTATTTTTATTCAAGCGCACACAAATATTAATATCTCTAAATAATTTTTTTGAGCATGAGGGTACAATACGTGCATGAAATATTGCTCTTACTTATATGACATTCTGCAAGAGTCATGACTATATTTCTGTATTCACCCTGGGGTCATATTTTAATTAATTATTTTTGTATTAGATGCATGCTTGTAACAAAATTAATTTGATGATAAAATCAGGAGTAAAATTAGATAATGATATCAAAAAATAAGAATCTAATATATTGGTTAAATTATTAAAATCAACTACGAGTTGAATTTTGAAAATATTGTGAAGTCTAAAATTTAAAATTGACAAAGTTATATGAGACATGAAAGATAGATTTACAAATACATTTAGAATGAAGTCATTGTTCACCTTGTAATTTATTTAAGGCTGAATATGTTAAATAATTTATTATAGTTCAAAATGAACTCTTTGAATTTTTCTTAATTTTCAAAAAAAAAAAAAATATCTATAACTTAAAGTTGAAAAAATTTAAAAAGAAGGATTTGAGATTTAATGACTACTTGATCTTTTGATGCTCGGTTTAGTTATACTATTTATTATAATTCTCAAAATGTTAAACTAAAGCAGTACTAGGTTTGTTAATTGAGCTATGGGGGAATCTTGAATGTCTCTCTTTAGTAGGGGTTATGATGAGAGTTGTTGTGAGGACTGCCGAATGGATTCTATAGATGATTTGTCATAAATTCAATGCATACTTCTAAAGCTGGGACAAGAGTTCATTGTCGCTACTCTAAAACATAAAGTCACGAAATGAACAAGTTGTGATATATCTTGTATCATTATGATTGGAAGTTTCATGTATTCAAGTCACTACCTTATTCTCTAATGTCACGAAATGAATGAACATGATTTATGTTGTTGTGACGAGAAATATTAAAAATTTAAGTTGTGATAATATTTTTTGGTGTAGTAATATGAATAAAATCGCAACATGATTTTTGTTGCTATGACTAGAAGTCATATGAATAAAACTACGTTATATTATATTTTGTGACGAATTAGAATTTGAGGTACAAGTTTTTGCTCTCTACTTTCTATATAAATGTTTGTAAATGTGAAACAAAAAAAGAAGTGCTAGAGAAACAAAACTAATATATATTGTTTGTGTTTTAGCAATGTATAATAATATTATTTATTTTTTTACATTTCTTTTTTCTCTTCTCTCTTTTCTTTTGGAATGCGTGTATTCTTTTTCTATGAGATTTCTCATTGTACAATATGTGTTTTATATTTGAGAGTTCTACTTGTGTTTAATTTTATTTTTTCAAAAAAAATTAAACCCTAACCATCACTGTAAATTTAGATGCGTCTAACCCATCACTGTAAATTTAGATGCGTTTAAATCATTACTAATACATTATATCGCGTAAGAATTCAATAGTTAATTGTGATTGATTGTGATCATTACTGAGATGATTGCCTAATGTGAAAGTTTATTTTATGCATCTACCTTGATGTTGGCAAGGATTAAAATATCAGTTTTTACGGATATATCGGTACTTGAATTTTACGGATATATCGAAGATATATCGGTGTGTATTTGCATATGAGCACCAATCAAGGATAGATATATCGGTCTTAATTAATATATCAATTCTTAGAATTTACGGATATATCGGAGATATATCGGTGGATATATCAGAAATTTTTATCATTGGATGTTGGTAGGGTGGAAAAAAAATCATCACAGTGAATACTGACATATGTTATTAGAGGGAGGTTCTAATCTTTATAACATGCCATTTGCAATTCTCTTTAGTGTTATTGGTCTCCTTTATGAAAATAACTATCAAAAAAAGTCTTTGATATTACTCATCCTCATGCAGTGCATATGCTGAACTAAGACATTCCTACTATTGCACTGTGGTTTTGAAGATATAATATTTTTTAATATTTATTCAACTTAGATTTTTTTTATATTAGTTCTTTTTCTTGACCTAGAGATTTTATAATATGTAGGTTGATTGTATTTTTGTATACAAGGAACTACTCCAGAATTTTTAGTAAATTTTAGTAGAAGACCAACACAAGTATTCATCTCACAAGTAGATTTAAATTTAATAATTTCATGACTAAGTTAAATATTTCTAAGATTCAATATGTTATATTTTTTGATATATTGTATGTCATCTTCTTATATGTGTAGCCTAACAATTAATTTTACAATTATAAATTATTGTGCAAATATTTAAATTTTTTGAATTTTATTTGACTCATTTAATATATATATTTAATTATATTAAAGTATATATAAACTATAAAAGTGTTTTTATAAAACTTAGGTTTTTTAATTGGCCATGGAGAACGATGACTGCGAAACAAATCAATTTTGATTTTTTTGGTTAGTTTTTTGTTATTTAAATTAATATCATCTAAAATGTTAATTTAATTTTATTTAATTTATTATTTTCTATTTTTTTGTTATAAGTAGTTATGTTGATTTATAAAACTAGAAAAATGATGGTGTATATATAACTTATAAAATTTAATAGAATCCACAATCATAATTTTGTTGTTTGTATGATTTGACACAATCATCAATTTAAAAACTAAATTTTGTAGAAAAAAAGTCTAAAATGAAAGATCTATAGTTTTGAGAACACACGAGTATTAGATAGAAACAATATGATTGTAATTTGAGTTTGATAAAAAAATATAAATAGTATACATAATTATAAAATTAAAAAAAAAAAGAGATTAGTTTTTTTGTCCCAAAATCTTGACTAAATCCAATCATCTGGTGGATTCTCTTTAGTAGTTAGAGACACAATTCAATGGTTAATAATGACCATTGACTTGACGTCGCAATGACAATATTTGCCATTGTGATGTCAATGGTAAATCATTTTAAGATTTTATGGTAAAGTATTTTAATTGACTTAGAGTTGCATCTATCTGGAAACACTTAAAAAAATGGTGCGTGTATTTTATGATTCCAGTTGGATTAGATTTTACCCATCTTGTAGAAATGATGTAATCACGACATGAGTTGTTTGTGACCCATGCCAATTTCTACATGCAAACCAAGCCTCACGGCTTGGTAGGGCTTGAGCTATGCCTAGGGGTGTTCACCCTAATCTATGGGTAGAAAATATAGTCTTTCTCCATCCTACCCGAAATTTTGTCGAAGAAATTTTTTCACCCTACCCTACCCTACCCTACTCAAAAAGAAATAGCATTCCTACCCGAAATCCTACCTGATTAATTGGGTAGAAATTAAGGTAGGAAGTTGGGTAAACATTTATGTAGTTGTAGCTTTAAATTTTTTAAATAGCTTATCGTATTATTGATCAAAAGTTAAAAAAGCGTGCTTTAATTCACAAGTTCACAACTCACTGGAACTATTATATTATCTGTTAACCGAGAATATAAATGACTGATCTAAATCAATATGATTTCCTACCAACGCACTGGGATATGACCAGGAAATCAATAAAATGTAGTTGAAGAACAAAAATTAAAAACAACCTAGCAGTAACAAAGCGCAATAGGCAACAATGACAAAAAAAAACAACAAGGGCATGCGGTAGCCGGGTAGGCGGCACGTGTAGTGCAGGGTTCTGTCATGCTGAGCAAAATCACTTTGCAATGCCGTCGGAACTTGGCAGTTGGTAGTTCGCACTTCATAGTGCAGTCGAAAATCGGAGTCGGCACTCGGCAGTTCACACTTCGCAGTGTAGTCGGCAGTTGGAGTCAACAATTTGCACTTCGCAGAATCGTAAGTTTCACTCTTTAGTATTCAGCCATTCAGAGTCATATTATGGATTTAGGGTTTATATTTTGGTTTTTTAGTGTTTATAATTATAATTATAATATATATATATATATATATTTATTTATTTATAAATATAAATTTATATATATTGTTTTAATGTGGGTAGGATAGGGTAGGAATACTGAAATGAATTCTTTTTCTGCATTCCCACCTAATTTTTGCGGTTAATCACTCTGTCAAGTAGCATAGGGTCGGGTAGAGTAGGAACTTGCGGCCAGTCAGAAATTTGAATAGCCCTAGTTATGCCATCATGCTGATCTGTGCCTATACCATGCAAGGGTCTTGTCGTGTCGAGTTGTGCTGGGGCCATATTTTGTGGGTTGTGCCCTAGGTCATATGGGGATGTCCAACCTATCATTTACTCGTTGTGATGATAGATCATTGTTTTCAAATTGAGTATAAAGATAGACTAGAGTTATGATATTAGTTACATATGAGATTTAATGAAATAATTATTTCTCAAAGGAACTGAACTTATTTGTTGGGTAATTGCGCTTCCACGGGTAGTGAGATTAAGAAACAGAAAATAACAGAAATACAGAAACAAGTAATATATATATCCCAATCCAACAGCATCCACGACAGAATCAAAAACGAGAATTCAACACAGGAAATAACGTGGTTTGCTAGTCGCTCAGTATGACTAGCTACCTCCACCAGAAAATGCTTATGCGTTACAGATTAAAATCAAAATAGAACATCTTACAGTATGCAGCACGAAGCAGTCGCGAAATCGCGCAGAGAGAAGAGGAGAGGGATGATGAACAGTTCAACCGGGTCAAAAAACAGCCGCCCTAAAAATAAATACAAATTGTTTTATATGAAAAATAAACATCCTGTTCATTTAACCGAAGCGGGTCGGATCATGGAACGGGCCAGGCTCTGCTCCAAAAATTTCGGCCCGTTGACTGGACAGCGGGATCTACGTTATTGTGCTACTGCTGCATCTCCGGACTTTTAATATTTCCTTTCCTGTACTTACATGAAAATATTAAAACAGAAATGACATTTGGCTATACAAACAGATTATTAAGTAAAAACAAATTACATATACAGCACTATTAGTTGATATAACAATCATATTTCACTGTGATAATTATATAATTTGGTATATTATTGATAATTTAGTATTTAAAGAGCAGATGAATTATTTTGAGATTAATTATATATTTTATATAATTGAATATCAAAAATAGTTCAATACTCATCATACCGCAACTATTATTAATAGGTTATAAATATTTTCATGATTTACTTTAAGGATCATATTTGTCTTTTTTTTCTTTGAAGTTGAATATTTATGATATATACATATGATTTTGAAAAAGGTGTTTAATTTAATTTTGTTTTTGTTATGTTTTATCTTTTTCTCATATTTTGTTTGCATGGGAGCACATGATATGTGATTTGTCCCAATTTGACCATATCTATAATATGCTATCATTTTTTCTAATTAATGAAATAAAATCACATTTTCTCTTATATTTTTTTATTCTCTCTCTCTCTCTCTCTCTCTTTCTCTCTCATCTTCTCTCTACTCTATCTATTTTTTCTTCTCTTCTCCTTTCTCACGCTTCCTTCTCTTCTCCTCTTCTCTCTTTTCTCTCCCCCCCCTGATTCCTTCAACCCTAACAAGGGTAATGGTTATGCCACTTGTTATTTCTTAGATTATAAGTAATAAAAAGAAAATCTGAGATTATTTTAGAACATCAATTAGTTTTGAAATTTTATAAATCTGTGGGCTCTTTTGCAATTTATTGAGGCAGTGAAATATTATATAATCTCTAAGAATAGAGAATTCGTTTTTTTGGGCTGTCCAAAACTTGGTCTGCCATGAACTATGCTCGCAGCTGCAGTAATTCTAACCATGTCGTATGTTGTTATTTGTTTGTATTATTTTTCTTCCTTGATTTTGTCTCTAAGCCTGATAGGGTTAGTGGCTAATAGTCTCATTGATGCTACAGTAATTATTGTCTACCATTATGCAAAGAGTAGATGACTACTAAACTTGTATTTGATGATAGGTCATGAAGCTGATGAAGAAGATAGGCACAGTCATGGTGCCTATTGATGTTGCTGGAGCTGGGGATATAATATCAATGGCTGGATTGGCAACTCCATCAATTGGCCAAACCGTTTCAAATGATGAGGTACTTACTTTTTCTTTCTTTCAAGTCACCTTTCAGTGATAAAGAGTGATGCTGGTGCCTTTTTTTCACATCCCGTGCAAATGAATCATACAGCATAAGTAGGGCCACCTGGATCACCAAATTCCAGCTATACCCTTGAGGGTTGCTTGACTCAGATATATAACTCCTACACTTAGTTTATTCTATCCAGCCGTGATGCTAAATTTCTACCAACTGTTTGACTCGAACCCATAACTTCTGCATTGCTTGGGCTCCATTCTAAATACATATGAATTTATATTTTAGTATGAGCTACAAATCTAGTTGCCGATCTGTAATCACGGCTTAGATTGGATTCAATATGCATGTAAACATGATTGCCATTTTGCTAACATTTGATTCATGACCTATGTTGCACGGACACGGAGATACGACACGGCAGGATACGGGGACACGGCAAATTCAAAAAAACTAGGATACGGATATGACTAGGATACGTCATGATAAAAAAAATAAAATTAAAAATAAAAATTATTAATTATAAATATTAGGTATTTTAAAATAATTTAAAATTCTGTATTTTAAAATAATTTAAAATTCTGTATTTTAAAATAATTTAAAATTCTGTATTTTAAAATAATGTAGGTAAACGACGCGTCTGTTGTTAACGACGACTGTTTCCGAACAACGCGTCGGATATGTCTCCGATGCGTATCCAATACGCCACGTGGCGTATCGGACACGTGGACACGGCGACACGGGTCGGACACGGCGACACGGCAGTTCCTAGGCGTATCCGTGCAACATAGTTCATGACCATTTTTTTCTTTCAAATTTGAAGCTTGAGAGCTTGTTGGATGGGAGAGTCTAGTGGTTTGCTTATTTGTACTGATTGCTTTCTATCAGGTTATGACTGCATTACCATCGATCGAGTTGGACCCCCCGACAATATCCATGAATTTTAGTGCGAATGACTCTCCTTTGCATGGTCGAGATGGGACCTTTGTAAGATTTATTCGTTGCTATCTTTTTTTTTTTTTTTTTTTTTTTGCAAATAGATGTGATATACATTGCTCATTATTTGTGTAGAAAAGCTTAAAAGCAATAAATAACTCAGTCATAAAATCATATGGGCAACACATAAGTTGAGCCCTCCCAACAACATACCATAAAAAGGAAAAAAAAAATAAAGCTAAAAAGAAACTATAAAACCTACCATGGAATTGGTACGTAAAAGTCTAAAACATCAAGTTTAGAAGAAAAAAATACATGTTGTGGCATTTTCAAGGCATTCTTGAAGATATTTGTTGCCTTCTCTATTGTTGCCTATATGTTGTAGCAATTGTCCTATGATGGATATTCTCTTCGAGAAAAAAATGGTTTATCTTTATGTGTTTTATCCATTTATGATATATCAAAATTAATGTCATGTACCTTGCTATTTGACTATCATAATAAAGAATACTATGAGAAGAAAGTAATTACATGATCTTCTCGAATAGGTATCAAATCTAAAGTATCTCTTAAGTAACAATCATTATCTCTCTAAACTCTATTTTTATATATTAAAATGATGGAGTTTTTTGTAAAGATAACTCACTGAAAGCATATTATCAAAACAATTAATAATAAATATAACATGATTAAGAAATAAAAAACTAACTTGCATATTGTAATATCCAATAATTTTAGGGTGGTGAGGCTTGGGGGCTTTTCCCAAATTAGGATTCACATAGAGTTGCATCATATTTTTAAACATTATATGTTTTTTAATTACATAAAAAAATAAAAAAAGTTTTATTTTTTTTATTTTTTAAACTGGGCTGTGCGGGCTTGACTTGGCATGGTAAAAAACTAGTCGTGCCTACGGGCTGTGTCGAGCCTGGCATGAAGAAACCATGCCGTGCCAGGCTCGGCATGGTAGTCCAGTTGGGCAACCCAAAATTATGCTGGCCCGGCCTAGCATGACTTGTTTGATACCTCTAGTTAGGATTCTCGACTCTATCTAAACAGGTGAATTCAGAGTTGCCAGTTGGTCCCTTGGGCTCCTGTCCAAATATATATATATATATATATGAAATTAAAAAAATCAAATTATTTTTTAATGTAAACTACAAATATAGTATGTATTAATGTCAATATAAAACATTAATAAAAAAATAACTCAAATCTAAAAATATAAATCTCAATGCCTAAAAAATTCTAAAAAAATTATAGAGTGGAATATATTCTAGCACACCAATAATATCATTTATTTGTGTATCTTATTATCCATTTATAATTTTTTTATTTTATCTTAAAGATTTATTCGTGTATTTTTTCAATCATTTAATTATGATGTAACTTCAATAATATTTAATATTAGTGTATTTTCTCATTTGAAATCAAGTTTATAACTATAATATAAGCATACTATGATGTTATGCTATGCATCAAAGTAGTCAGTAGATTAAGTATTATTTTAAATAGTATGAAAAATATAAATTTATATGATTTTTATTAACTTAATATGTTAATTTTTGTTAATATCTTAGGATAAAATAGACTAATAATTAATGTTTAGGTATCTTGATAGTTCATTCTTATTTGATCAAACTTTATGTAGTTTCCTCAAATTATTTGTAAATTCATTCATCTGGTTCATGCAATTTGTTTATGCAAATAGATATAAAATTGATATTATTTTTAACTTATTTGGTTTAAACTCTAGGATCCATATAAGTAACTAAGCAAAAAAAAGATAAAAAATAAATGATTAATATTGTAAATATTTTAATTTTATTGTAATTGTTATAATGTTACAATTTGAGTGTTCTCTATATTAATTAAAAATATTACTCCTGTTATATATGCACCTTATTGTAATAAATGTCATGAGAGTATATACGGATGTCTTAATATAATTTAATATATTACATATTTATTTTAAAGAGATGGATAAATTTTATGCCAGCTTGTAATGTTAGGGAATATCTTTAATGATTCTTATAAAAATATTTATTATTACATTTTTATTTAAAATATTATTAAATATTATATTAAATATTTTATTTTATATCTTGTATTTCTTTAAAATTCTTAACAGACACTCATATATGAATGATCTCATAAAATCTAAATATACATTTATTTAGTTATTCTATAAAATTAATAAAGTTGGGTGACATTTTTAGGATTTTGAATATTTGTATTCTAGGAATTTTTTTTTTAAACTATGGGTATCTGAGCTAGCTCCATGTGCACAACTTGACAAATATTTTTTGTAGGTGTATTCTTTGGATTGAATCCGAGACTATACTAATAAATTGTATTCTTTGGAGCTTACCCTTGCTATTTGTTTAATTTTATTTTTTTTTTTTAAAATTAAATATATTGGGCCAATAGTAAAATTAAACATGCCTAAATAAAAATTCTATTTAAATTACAACCTACTACTCACATGTCATGTCAATTCTTTTAACTCGGAGAGGTTCTATTGTAGCTGTAGTAGTCTTGTGCATTGTGGTGATATGCTGCTGATATATTTGTAGTTGACCAGTGGAAAAATTGGTGAGAGGTTGATGGCTGAAGCTGAGACAAATCTTGCCATAAACATTCTTCCTGGTTCATCAGATTCATATGAGGTTCAGGGAAGAGGAGAACTTCAACTAGGTTTGTTTTTGCTAACCATGATCCATATAATTTATGCAAAAATCATCATGCTTGGGGTAGTGCCGATTATAACCTGCCACTCAAATGTATTTGAATTATAATTTATTAATAATCTAATAAATAAGTTGGTCTATGTGTGAGTATACAGGCACTAACACACTGGATATCATTAAAACTTCGAAGTAATATATATTTGGACAAGAATAAGATTAAATGATTTTTGAGCCCCTGAAAAGTTTTTGTGCTGCATGCATATATTAGAGGCCATGTCTTCCTGTTATGACAAACTCATTCATCAAAGAGTGATCTAGGTTTCAGGTTCGAGACTCATCAGACATAATCTCTCTAATTTTTGTAGATAAAACTATCGAGATAGTAACATCTCCTAGATTGCGCAATAAATGAGAGCTTTGTGCATGAGGTATGGTCTCCAATAAATAAGTCACTCTCAACATCATTCTTAAATTCGTGTGGCATGTGTTTCCTAATCACATTCATTTTCTCTCTGTGTTAAATTTTCACATGCTTGGGTATTAATTTTGATGCTGCACATTTCTAGGCATTTTGATTGAGAATATGCGGCGTGAAGGATTTGAACTATCAGTCTCCCCACCAAGAGTTATGTGAGTCAGTGAAAATTTTTTTTTTTTTTCTTCTTCTTTTTTTTTTTCTTCTTTTTCTTCTTCTTTTTTTTCTTTTTCTTTTTTTTTTCTTTTTCTTTTTTTTTTCTTTTTCTTCTTTTTTTTCTTTTTTTTTATTTTTTTTTATTTTTTTTTATTTTTTTATTTTTTTTATTTTTTTTATTTTTTTTATTTTTTTTATTTTTTTTATTTTTCTTCTTTTTATCTAAGTTTAAGAAGATTTACATTTTGCCCAATTTTAATTTAGTACATGCTATTTGTGATTTTCAATCGGCATCAACAATCATGATAGGTAAAAGGACCCTATGGTAGTATGTCTCCATGGTTTTCTAGTGCTCATTTCTTATGTGAAAATTTTGCATAATCACTCTCATTAGTGCCATCTGAACACTATAGGTGGTTTGTTTCAGGTACAAAACTGAGAATGGTGAGAAGCTTGAGCCAATAGAAGAAGTAACTGTGGAGGTACCATATTTTAAGTTTTCCATTTGTTTAACCATAAACGTGTTTGCATGAGTCGATTCTAGTGCCATGTTAGGTAAATGCTGAGCATGTTGGTTTAGTTTTGGAAGCTCTGTCCCATAGACTTGCTGAAATGGTTGATATGGGCCCTGTTTCCGGAACCACCGGCAGGACTAGGCTATCTTTCACTTGCCCTTCGAGGTATAACTTTATTTCTTTTTTACTTAAAAGCTTAAAACTCATTATGTAAATGGTACATACAGGAACTCTGAAATTGTGCCCCACAAAATATCCAATGGGGCACTTCTATTTTAAGTTTTATATTGTTGGAACAGCATGTAGATGTGTGACGATATACAGGCATGCAATCCAGGTTTGCAGTGGTGTCTTGTAGAACCCTAGAACGAAAGAAGTGTGGTTCAGTATACAGGCATGTGAATGTGCATACATGCGAAAACGTGCACTGAACATGTGCTTTTGTGCTGTGTGCGTGACAGTGTGTGTGTGTGTGTGTGTACATGCAGTATATGTGACAGTCTGTGTGGCGTGCATGCAATATATGCGTGTCTGTGTGGTGAGGTGCACGGCTGTGTGTGTGGTGCAGGTGGGTGCCACAACTAGGCATGTTGTGGTGCATGTGTGACCATGTGTTGCAGTGTGGTGTGCAATGTATTGTAAGTGTGATGGCGTGGGGTAGGATAGTGTTTTTAGACTGTGTTTTGAGGCTATTGCTTGTGTTTGTTTCTTGTGGGCTATGATCCTCATGTACTACTATGATGTATATATTTTTTGTGTCGGCATGATGTTTTTTCATTGTTTCTTATCATATTTCTTTATTGTATTATTATTATTATTATTATTATTATTATTATTGGATAATTCAGTACTTATCTGGATGAAGTAAAAAGAGACCTAGTGGAGATGAATTTCACATATAGGTGTCAAACGGGCCGGTATGCTTGGGTTTGGCACGGACACGGTCTAGGACCGTGCCCGGGCCCATGCCAGGTGGACTCTCGGCACGTCTCGTGCCGTGCCGAGGGAAGTAGGCTTGTGTGTCGTGCCAGGCACGTCCTGGGTGCCTGGCAAGTGGGCATGGCACGGGGAACGACTTGACACAAGCCTTGGGGATCAGCCAATCTGGTCTGGACTCAGGACCGCGCCCAACCTGATGCCCAACGTGGTGACGGCGCGACGAGCCAAGCGGGTCAGCGGGAGCGCCCGCTCAGCTTTGGGGAGCGCCCATATCCCCAAAACCCAGCACAAATTTGCTTGAGATTGGGCTGACTTTAGGTGCAGACCATGCTGGGCCCGTCCTCCAGGGAATGGTGTCGTGCCAAGCATGGCATGGTTACTGTAGCTTATCATGCCTGACACTGCAAACGGGCCCGTTCGGGCCTGGAAAAAAAATGGGCCGTGCAAGCCCGACATGTCCCGTTTTGACATCTATAATTCATGTTGCTTATCTGAGAGACAAATGATATACCGGTCAAGGTAGAGATAAAGAGAAGAGATTCTTGATACAACGCACACACTATAAGAATAAGAGTCATATCATTGTCTTCACTATAAGAGATTTTTGACATCTACTAGGTGCCCATGCACATGTGGCATGCCTACTATGAGCCTGCCATGCACCATCGTGCACATGCATTTTGAGTACCTGATGTCTTCACTATGCACGTGCCCGCACTATTTGCACTCCTAGAAACCTTTTTTTATCAATTTCTATTTTTTTTTGTTTTTTTTTTTTGTTTTGTTCTATTTTATTGTTGTGCAATAGGAGGGTGACACATGCTTTAGTGTTTACAATCTTAATTTACACACTTTTATAAGATTTTGTTTATTAGAGTTTGACTCTGACACCATGTTACAAAATATTACAAGTAATGACGAAAAATAATTAAAAAATAATTTAAAATAAAAAACTCAAATTTCATTACAACTTATTTCGATTCAGCTTACATAAAGTCCCTTGTATATGTGGGAAATTAATTTGGGACAACTCTCATGAGTTAATTGTTCCCATCAAATTGAAAAAAAAAGAATAAAAATGCTAAAAAATAAACAGCAAGAGGAAACTCAAATAACAAGAGCAAAAAACCATAATAATGTGCATGCAAAATAGTGGCTTTTCAGGTGATTAATAATCTAAGTACTATTTTCATCCAAACATATTTAATTTCAGAGTTTTTACCAGATTTAATGTGTTTAAAAATGTTGATGGGGAGATATAATTTTAACAGCCTCTTATCTGATTAATAGAGTTTCAATTTGTGTCATGAAGTATATTACACCTCTTTGGGGGACTCGGGAAAATATTTCCCGAATGCAAAATATATTTTAACTTATCGTTGACGGTCTTTGACTGCGCTCTTCTTTTCACTTGTTTGGCATATTGCGAACTAAATCTGATCCTAGAGCAGAAAAATGTGCCTTTCTTACCTACACCTTTTTTTCTCCGTTGATGATAATCTTATGTCATATGATCAAAAAATTAAACAATCTGCTAGGTATAGAAAATTTACATTCAGGTGGAGAAATGCTAAAAAGAGATCCTATAAACTCTATTGTGTATACCAAATGAGGAAGTCAAAAATAAAATAGAGACCTACCCGCTAAGAAGCACGGACACGGACACGGGGATACGACAAGGCAAGATACGGGGACACGACAAGGCAAGATACGGGGACACGGCAAATTCTAAAAAACTAGGATACGGATACATATGATACGGCATGATAAAAAAAATAAACTTAAAAATAAAAATTATTTTCTTTATAAATATTATGTATTTTATAAAATAAATTAAATTAAAATATTTTAGATTATAAAATAAATAAATATATTTTTATTTTATAAAATAAAAATATTTTATTTTATTTTATAAGATAATATTTATAATTATTTTATTTTATAAAATAAAAATATAAAATTATCTTATATTATCTAAAAATATATTTTTTTATTTTATAAAATAAAAATATTTTATTTTATTTTATTAAAATATTTTATTTTATTTTAGCCCCTAGCCTGCCCTCAACCCGCGCCCACCCTCTGCCTCCCCCCCCCCGTCAATTCGTCCCCTGCCTCAATTCGTACCATGTCGCCGTGTCCACGTGTCGGGCAAGTGGACACGGCAGTCCAGTGGCGTATCCGTGCAACACAACCTACTCGCATCTCAACTTGAGGTGTCAAACGGGCCAGGCCATGCTGGGCCTGTCCATTTTTTGGTGGACCAATCAGATCATCATGCCGTGCCATGCACGGCACGACATGAGAATGGTTGGCCCGGCATGACCTTTCAGCCCTACTCTGAGCAAATTCGAGTCGGGTTGGGTCGTACCTGGGGTTTCCAATTTTTTTTTTATAAATTCAGCTATGGGTCCATGGGCCGATTTACTGTGCTGCCGGGCCAGACACATGGGTCGTGCCTGACCCAGCACGAGGCACAGCTCGTGCCGGCCCTACACGGTACGAACCGTGCCAATGGGCTACCCGGCCGAGGTAAGGTTCCAGGCCCGGCCCCAGGATGCGCTGGGCTTCCGGCCTGTTCGACACTTCTAATCTCAATCATAGATGAGTACAATAAGGATTTTATATAAACTGTAGAGCTAATGGCAGTATTGAAAAAAGCTTAAAGGGATTGTATTTTTATAGGAGAATAATTATTTGCTGATTTTAGGGATTAATTAGCTGTAATGTTATGTTTAGCCAAATGAGTAGTTATTTGATTCCTAATTGAGTGCTCAGCATGCTGTAAATATTTCGACCTTTGTAAATCTATGAAAAATGCTATTTTTAAAAGTGTAAGTATGGGCGAGCACAATAATTGCATGCGCATTGTGATGTCATAGTGATGAAAGAAAGATATGGGTGAGCACATTAGTGTAATTAAGTGTGGTGCTCATGTTGCTTACACTTTTTCACGTATCTTAATGTTCTATTATTATTCTGTTCAGAGGCCTTGTTGGTTACAGAAGTGTCTTCAGCAGCGACACGCATGGAACTGGGTTTATGCATCGGGCTTTCTCCTGTATGATTTTCTATCAGGACATCTTCATGCCACGCTTTTTATTTATCAACGGTTCTGTTAAATCTGTTATTTGGTGGATGATGAACTGCCACTTTTTTTTCCTTTAACATATGTGTAGAAGAAGCTTCTAGACCTGACCTTGTTCCTGGATACTTTTAGCATGAGTGGACAAGCGTGTTCATGTGTTGTAATTTTTAGTTTGGTTTTTCTTCTTTTTGATCCATTGTTGCGTTATGGATGGAAGCACCCAACGCGTGGGCTCTCCCAATCTGAATAGCACATTACACAGTGACTTCTCTTATACATCATATTTACACTTGAGGTTTCTTTGTGAGAGAAAAGGAGGCATGCACTACAATATCATAGTGCTTTTGTGCACTCTCGTGTAATAGTACATGTGTGTGTATTGTAGACATATGAATAGTAGGTGCACATATAGAGGTGTCAATCGGGCCGGCCCAGCCCGGCGAGAGGCATGGCTCGGAAAAATTCCATGCCCGGGCCCGTGTCGTGCCCGGGTCAGGCACGAGCCGTGCCGTGCCAGACCCGACACGGTTCGGCCCGCGGCACGGCACACCGGCACGGGACAAACCCGTGCTGGGTGTCCCGTGAGCCCGACCCCACGATGACCCCTCCCTCAAAAAAGACCGCGGGCCGGGTTTGATTCGACCCGACTCGCGGTCCCCCCCGAATCCCGACCCGTACGGACATGCAAGCACGTGCGGGCCAGGCAAGGCACGGCACGGCGGCACGCTCGTGCTCAAAAAATTTGGGCCGGCCCAGCCCGGCCCGTTTGACACCGCTATGCACATATGTGTGCCCCCGTTGCACTTTTATTGTGTGTGGTACATATCTATCGCGTGTGATGCATGGTGATACTCATTGTGTCAATGTGCATGAACCCTAATCGTGCATGGTGGGTGTCGTGTTGATGCACCCCGGGTGCAATATTGGCGCGCAATGAGTGCAGTTTTAGTATAGTATTTGCGATGTATGTTAAGTGACTTGGTTTGCTTTGTGGTGTGCCACATCTTTATATGAAGAAAATTAAGATTTTGGTGATTACTCTATTAGGGCTTCGACACATGAATTATTTATAGTTGGCTACAGGAGCTCAGATGTAGTTCTTTAGTTAGGGGATGATGAACAACATAACAAACGAACCACCTAGCTATGAGATGAAGTGGAAGTGATTACAAATTAACTTTCTTTTATTGATTATCATGTGTCGGTCTAATGAGTTAGTGTTGATGTTGGTTTTCTCATCTTGCGCTTCAAGCAAATTGCTATGAGACCTAGTAGCATTATTGTACAATCTTAGAATAACATATAATAGACTTATACAAACAATGATTTTATATAATGAGCAAATTTTATTAGGGTATCACGTAGGTTGTGTGTTCCCATCAACATAACATAGAACAAGAAAAATATAATAGAGTTAAAGAGAAATTGCAACACTACTCGTCAAGTTAATCCATTCATGTCTATAATACTAAGCTTGGAGGAAGTGAAGGTAAGTTGAGGTCTTTTTAATGTAATTGTAAAGATATTTGTTAGATGATATGTTGTCTGAATAGATATTATAATAATAGTTATATCTAGAATCTTCACCTAAAAAAATAAGCAGTTCATCTCTATGTGTGTCATTCGTTTATAAAATATTTAATTTGAGACTATATGTCATATTGTTTGACTATCATATAAAAGAGTAGTACGAGAAAAAAAATATTCGATCTTTTCGAATAATTATCGAATCCGAAGTATCTCGTAAGTAACAAGTATTATTACATTGAATTCTAAATCTGTATAACTTCTCAAAATAATTGCTTGTTTTTTATTTTTCTAAGAGAAAATTTTCTTTAAAAAAGTATAAAAATATGTCATAGATCTACTCTCGATGTTGGCGGGTGCACAACTTAAATCTGAATGCCTGGTTAACTATAAGTATCCATGATTATTGAAAGAGATCCTGGGTTATGAACATTTTTTTACACACTTTAGTATGTGAAAAGTTAAATTTCGGTGAATTTCAAGATGATTCATACTAACGATAACTCACACACCTTTGTTGACGAGAAGAAAAAGTTTTACTATAGAAGAAAAAGCCATCCTAAAGATGACATCTCTATTAATTGTTTGTTTTTAGTTGATAATTAATAGGAATAAACAAAATATTGGAACAATATAAGGATTCTCACAAAATTCTTTCATTAGGATCATTGCCGAGAAGGAATTTATAGAATACCTCTCCAACAAAGTAATGTTAGATTCTTTTTTTTATTTTCATATTTTATTGATCTCTTAACTTATTTTATTACTTAAGAGTCGTGAGTTATGATTTAAGGAGCTAGTTATCATATTATTAGTAATTGTTTTTTTTTAATAATTTTTTCTCATGTTTCCATTGATATTGCAATAACCAATGATAGGTTATTTAAAATCTTTGATTATTATAATATTTAATCCTTACTATTTTCACGTGTCATATCTGTAGTTGTTCACTTAGTCTTTTTTCTATGAGTTATTATAACATTGTTATTATGCTAAAATTTGTTGATTCTTAAAACTGCACTAAAAACTCATTAAATTAATGTATGCGCCTAATAAAATTTTACAAGTATATGGATCATATAAGTAATATAGTGAATAAAAATTCATATTATAATTCCATGAGAATTAGTAATGACACTTTGATTAAGTTATAGTAAACCGAATAATTGTTCAAGTTGACGAGATATAATTAAGTCACAGATAGATATTTAAATTTTAGGGTTAGTTTATTTTCTTATATATGATTATGTTTTCTCTGTGATATTTTGTGAATATTATATTTGTTTGTTGGACGAAGGGTAGGAGAATGCTCGATCTTTCATCGAAGTCAATAGTGCTAATTGTATCATGTGTAGGGACACTAGGAGAGGTGTTGCTACTCTCATCAAAGTCAGTAGTGCTAATCGTAATATGTTTAGCCATATGTCCAAGATCACCAGTTACTCCTCAATGAGGAATAACAATCGGACATGAAAATGGTCTTACCATTATGATATCTAAAGGTACGTTTTCTTAGATTGAAATTTTAAAGGTAGACTTATCCTTGAAAAATACTAAGTCATCACTAGTAATGATTTTATTAGTGTTTGGTAAATAATATTTATCGCCATGAGGAGTGTTTAATAACAATGCAATTAATGATATGTGCAATCAAGTCATCTTTTACATGCCTAGAGATAAATTATCAATAAACTAAGTACATTTAAAAATATTAGGTGGAATATAAAAAAGTATTTATTCTAAAAATACGAGTTGGTATGAGAAATGATAGAACAAAAATGATATTTTGTTAATTAGAAAGTTAGTGATTAACAACTTCTTTCTCCAAAAATATATAGTTTTACTTCTATGAATTAGGAGTGTCTTAATCAGATTTCAATTGTTCATTTCAGCTATTTTATTATGTACTTGAGTACCAATACAAGATGACTGATGGATCATATCGTGCTTTTTAAAAAATAAAAAAATTGATCAAAAATATATTCTAAAGTACTGTCACTTCTTTAAAAATAAGGATTTCTTCTCCCTGTGATAGTTGGAACTTAAAGATTTTTACCCGTAAAAATTTGTTGGACAATTGAAATTATTTTGATAATTCAACTTCCAAATGTTTGTTTGGTTCTCATATGAGAAGCTTTTATGATTTTTCAAATTTGGACAATAATTGGTGGGCAAGTTGTTGGGCCGGAAGATATATTCCTTATTCACATAAATCACATATTTTACTTGGTATGTTTGATTTTTGCTCATTGCTAGTTGCATTTATATTGAAAAAATCTTTCCATTATTTGTTTCTACTTGCTTTAGGTTGAGAATTGATCTATCAAAATGCTCAGCTTTGCTTTCATAGTAAATATTATGTCCAACTCAAATATTTTAGTTTGTTTTTGGCTCATTGTTCTCTTTGTAGGAGATTTTAATTATTATTGGTTAGCTCCTTAAAACGTATATAAGTTTCTTTGGATGATTTAGTTATAATTGAATTGCCCGAAACTATTTACTATGAATCCCGGCACATAGTTCAGTTCATTATAAAATGTTAGCATTTGAAACAACTAAAATTTGTATTGCTCCTTAATAAATCTTTGAATTGGTCCCAATCATCAGAGCATTTTTTGCTTACCTTGTCTGAATTAGCTAATTTATGATCTCAATTGTGATGTGACTTATGCTGAGAAAAATTTGGTTAGAAAGACTTAAACCAATTCTTCCAAATTACTTATAAAACTCATTTGCAAGCAATAAGTATTGAAATAAATTTTGTGCCTTATCTTTGAGAGAAAACAGAATTAGTCTTTATATCATAGTCTATTTCATTTATTTTATAGTATTACACAAGGAAGCACGGACACGGCTCCCTACAGCCATGTCCACGTTGTCCGACACATGGACACGACACGGATACGGCACGGATCGTGTCTGATATGCCACGTGGCTATCATTGCACAATCCGTATCCGATATGCCACGTGGCGTATCGGATGGTTGCGTCGGCAGTCGTATCCACGTCTATAGTGCCTGACATCCGACGACGTCGGTGGGCCAACGTTGGCCACTGGCAGGGGGCGGGCGTGATTTAAGGGGAGAGGCGGAGCGGGCGCGATTTGAGGGGAGAGGAAGGGGCGGTGCGATTTGAGGGGAGAGGCAGGGGCAGGCGTGTTTGAGGGGAGAGGCAGGGAGGGCATGTGTTGAGGGGAGAGGCAGGGGCGGGCATGATTGAGGGGGAGAGGC